>CM066202.1:18996732-19494232 GCA_033675215.1 Rhodiola kirilowii | reverse complement strand
AAAGTCTTTATACCCTTGAAGACTTTCAATCTCTACACGCTCTTCCTCTATCTTATACTCATCAAGGTATTGGGATTCACATTCAAGTTCACTCATAGCGGGAGGAGAGAGTTCTTCTTCATCAACAATAGGTATTTCCTCTATTAAAGAGGCATCATCATTGAAGAATTCCTCATCGGAGAGCGTTAATGGGATGTCGAGCTCTTGTGTGTTCTCATTCAAATGATCATGAGATGTGCTAGTAGTGAAGGATGCTTCACTTTTGCGTTCCATCTCGTCTTCATTACAAGATTCACCATCCTTATGGTTGTAATAAGCTTCGGTGGCGGCTCTCCAAAATTCATCCTCCAATTCTTGATCCCGTTCTTCCATTGAGGCATTAGATTCGAGGACTTCTTCTTCGAATACCTCCTCTTCCTCACCCAAGTTTTCATTTTCCATTGCTTGTAACGCCAATTTGCTTTTCAAAACTTGGTGTTGAGCCTCCAACCTATCAAATTGAGTATACAACTCTATAAATTGAGCTTGCATGTCTCTATCAATCTTCTCTTGATTTTTAAGGAATGTGGCAAGCATTGATTCTATGTTGGAGGACTCATTTGAGGGTTGAGGTTGAGGGTAGGAGTCTTCGGAGACCTCTTCTTCCTCATTTAAGTTCCCAATTTCTATTGCTTGCATTTGAGCTTTCCATTCCAAATGATCTCTCTCTTGCCTCTCTTGGTTTGCTAGAAGTCTAGCAAGCAAGGATTCTATATTGGAGGGCTCACTTGAAGGTTGAGGAGGTTGAGGGTATTGAGGGTAGGAGTCTTCAACTTCAAAGCGTTGGCTATCATCCCAATTCGGAGTATAGTAACTTGTCGGATAGCCATGCTCTTGATAATAAGAATTTATGTGTTCCTCCTCTTGGTAATATCCCTCATTAGAAAAGACTTGTTGGTTGTGGTTGTACATCTAATAGTCTTCACAATGGGCATTTGGTTGATCCTCTTCATAATAATCTCCATTGTGCACGACTTGTTGGTTGTAGGGGGTCATCCTCGCAAAACAAGAGAGAGTAAGTTAGTAAGGGATATGAGTAGAGAAAGAGAATATACAAGTATATATAAAAAAAGAAAAATATTCACAAGAATAGTCGGAACTTTCACACAATCTAATCTAGGGATGTGCTAACTAGTTGCTCCCCGGCAACGGCGCCATTTAGACAACGTCTATTTTTACCCTCCCGACGTGTCGGTTTAGAAGAGGGCCGTCGTAGAGGTCAAAAACAATTTATAATGACCGGTAGGGTACCGGGTCGAACCCAAAGGAGCAAGACAAGCACATGCACTATTTAAGATTGTGTTTCCGTTCGGCTATTCTAACCAAAAGATGTATAAAAGAATGTATATTCTAAATCCTATGTGGTTAGTAATTGGAGATAAAAGATAAGTAAGAGGTGTTTCGAGGAGTTACTCCCCTCCTTGGCAATTTTCCAATGATCATGTATACAAGAGTTTAATCATTTAAGAGTTGATAGGTTTAAAACCTAACTTAGGCTAGGACTAGACAAACTATCATGCAAGTCTAATCCTAGTCAAGTCATCTTAGTTAGAATCTCACTAATTAAAGGTTGTTGATTCACTATATAGCATTTATTCTCACAAGTGCTATATGCATAAAGTCTTGGTTAGCCTCTCACCCATGCATTTACTCTCATAAATGCTTGATAAGTTCATTTTTACTACATCCAAACCATCACCAAGCTCTCTCAATACTTAGATCATAGTTCTAACACAAACATGTCACTTAGGCATTTTATCAAACACTTAGCAACATGTCTACAATGAAGAGCATAGTAAAATGAAATCAACTTGATAAATTCCATGTGAATGTGTATACAATGATCATTGAGAACCAAGGAGGATCATAAGACCCTCAAAACACAAGATCCACTACTCACACATCATGTAAGACAACATGGTGTGAGTAGGGTTTAATGACAACAACAAGTAGAATAGAAGAGGGATAGAAATAGGATGATTAATCCTTGAACTCCCTTGATCTTCACTTTTCCTTGGTTGTATGATGATGGATGACCTTGATTGTATGATGATGGATGACCTTGATTGAGCCTCTTTTCCACTCTTCTTTTCCCCAAAAACCTCCACACATAGGTCTAAAATCATCTTTCTTCTTATAGCCCCGAAACTGAATTTTCTGGATTTTTAGCCCAACCGATCGGTTGGGGCTTAATCTGACTTGAACAGATCGGTTGGCTGAAGCAATTTGAGTGGCCAATCTGAATCTTTCCGTAGCCGGTCGGTTGGCTGATTTCAGCCGATCGGTTGGCACTTCTCAGGCTTTTTTGGTGGTCTTCCCGCCGGAATTTGGTCTTGGCGTCAACTACAAAGTTGTATCCCTTTGAGTTAGCTTTCCAACAAGCTTTGAATCAACCAAATCGGACACCGTATGAGCCCTCGGCGGTCAAAACAAGCCGCAAAGGTCAAATATGCTCGGTTTTGCTCTAAATCTTCAATTTTCCCGGAGTTTTCTATTTTGGCTTTGACCATGGGGGAAACTTGTTTTCTACCTGAAAAGTAGAGATAGAGGTCAAATGACATCAAAATAATTTCGGAAACGACGCAAAACTATAGTGAAGAATGACCATAAATCGGTCGAAATCTCGACTGATCAACACTCCACACTTAAGTTTTGTTCGTCCCGAACAAAGTATGAAAATATGTCAAGGTCATGCAAATATCGAAATTCTAGTGGTGCTATGTTTTTCGTCTATTTGCCTCACTAGATTTCACAAGGTCTCGATCATTATTTCTAAACATGTTATTGAAAGAGAAATGACAAGTATGTACAATCTAACTAGCTCCTTTTCGTAGGCGTTACGAATGCATTTAGCGTATGCATTAAGCCTTTAAACCCCTAGGCTACCCTAATGGACGAGTTATAGTCTCGTGAGAGTTTTCAGAAAAGGAAATACTCACAAATCCCATAGGCACCTATCCCATGAGAATGAATGCAAGAGTGCTTAACCAAGGCGATGATTTCTCAAAACAAATCCCTCACCCCACGCTAGGACTACCATCTCAATACCATCAAAAGAACTTTTGAACCACTTTGAGTACCCTTGAGGTTGAGGATTCAAGGTCATCAATACTAGAGCTATCAAGCGTCTCATCCAAAAGTCTACTCATTTTCAAGGCAATACAATAGGAGTGAAGTTTTTAGTTTGCACAAAAATTGTCAATCGCTCACCTATGCTAGCTAGGGCTAGTCCATGGGATTGCGACATGGAACTCATTCCCAAGTTTTAGGCGCTTAAGCCGTAATCCATAAGAGAAGAGGAGTCCGACACTAGAGTTCTTTTATAAACAAGCATAGACCAAATGATAACTGCCGTGCAAACACATGGATCGTCCAAGAGTCATTTTAATAAGCACACAATGCAAATGATGAATCCCGCACAAATGATGAATGGAGGAAAACATAGAGTCAAGTTTTAAGTGCTTCTTATTTTCTTTTTGAAACGGCCTTTGGCCTACAAATGCTTTCGAGGGGGAACTTTTCTTCCTAACCCCCGGCATTTGTATTTTTTGCACAAAACTTCTCGTGTACTTGAGAAAGTTTTTAGTCGGGGCTTTGCCCTCTTTGACCGCAAACACTTTTTTTATTGGGGCCTATTTTTTGCCCTCTTTTGTTTTTGACTCCACACTTAAAACTTGACAATATGTTCAAAAAGTGTATGGAATGTGCGGGAATCAAACATAAGCAAGGAACCGTGTTAGAGAACTCAAGTCACCAAGGAGCATTCAAAGGGTCTAAGTTTTTCACGAAGATTTTAAAAGGTGCTTGCTATAACTTGATCTAAGGTATTTCAACGAAAATACTTAGAGAATTGGATAGACGAAAGATAGCAATGATATTGGTTTTCAAGAATACACATTCAATGGACTAGGTCGGTTCTAAGTTTAAGATCCAATAAATGTGGCAAATAGGCTAGATGTGATTTATAGGGATTGGAATCGATAGTCACAAGCCTATTTGGTTAAAAACACTCTCATATTAGGGATAGAATACATGAATGCAAGTGTCCATTCTAAAATGATAAGCATGGCATGAAATGAGTGAACTATGCGACTAAACCACTCCACACTTAAAGCATAGCTTAGTCCCTAAGCGCAAACAATGAAGAAAATGAGATAAAGGCGCATAGGAACTCCCCTCGTTTGTAGATGTGCCCCATCAATAGAAAAGATGCCATTGTGCTAAACGTGATCGTACATGGTGCAAATAACTTCCTTGATGACAAGAACACATGAGAGGTTAAAAGCAACAAGTGACATACAAGGTCATGTGAAACGCAAGTATGAGCAAGTGAGCATCACAAGTCAAGTGATAACATCATGGCATAAGTTTCATAAAATACATGCAAGGAAAGTAATCTACATCCTCCATAATGTGCACAAGGTATCTTAAGTGCCAAGAAAACGTCAAACTAGAGTCATGACATGGTATAACAATTTAGTCCCACTCTAGTAGACACCAATAAAGCACATGAGCACTAAGGCAACATCATTAAGCATAGAAAGATCAAGGGAAAATTGGAGGGGTGTGGTGATGTGAAGTGGAATTGGAGTGAGTAGAACTCACTCCACACTTAAAATTTTACCCACTAATAACACATCACACTCCACACTTTAGAGCCTTAGCTACTCAAAATCATGCCAAACATTTAAAAATATAAAAGAGCAAGAATGAGACACTTACAAACCGGGTTACCTCCCGCGAGGGCCTATTTTTTTCCCGTCTTGGCAAAGACGTAGCAAAACGCCCCATAGAATCACTCGTTGAGAAGTCCTTTGCTAGGATCCCTTCTCACGGGGCCTTGGACTTGATCGTGTCAATCCACCTTCAAATCCCATTTGAATTTCCTCCCATCAAGTCTACAATGGACTTTCCTTTGGGAGCATGACCCCTTTAAATATGAAGATCCCTTAAGAAATAAGGGGTCATGGGAGCTTTTTCCGAATAATCTTGGAAAATATGGCAAGAACCTCCAAAACTTGTCTCGAGACAAAGTAGTGAAGAAAGGGTCCTCATAACTTGTCTCGAGAATGATGGGTATCCCTTCTTTTAATTTTTCAATCGGTTCCTTGGGTACCCACTCCTCAATATCTCTTTCTAAACGCTTGTCTTCTTGAATGCGAGTTTGTCCTCTAGTTTCTTCCATGAAAACCTCAACAAAGTCTTTATACCCTTGAAGACTTTTAATCTCTACACGCTCTTCCTCTATCTTATACTCATCAAGGTATTGGGATTCACATTCAAGTTCACTCATAGCGGGAGGAGAGAGTTCTTCTTCATCAACAATAGGTATTTCCTCTATTAAAGAGGCATCATCATTGAAGAATTCCTCATCGGAGAGCGTTAATGGGATGTCGAGCTCTTGTGTGTTCTCATTCAAATGATCATGAGATGTGCTAGTAGTGAAGGATGCTTCACTTTTGCGTTCCATCTCGTCTTCGTTACAAGATTCACCATCCTTATGGTTGTAATAAGCTTCGGTGGCGGCTCTCCAAAATTCATCCTCCAATTCTTGATCCCGTTCTTCCATTGAGGCATTAGATTCGAGGACTTCTTCTTCGAATACCTCCTCTTCCTCACCCAAGTTTTCATTTTCCATTGCTTGTAACGCCAATTTGCTTTTCAAAACTTGGTGTTGAGCCTCCAACCTATCAAATTGAGTATACATCTCTATAAATTGAGCTTGCATGTCTCTATCCATCTTCTCTTGATTTTCAAGGAATGTGGCAAGCATTGATTCTATGTTGGAGGACTCATTTGAGGGTTGAGGTTGAGGGTAGGAGTCTTCGGAGACCTCTTCTTCCTCATTTAAGTTCCCAATTTCTATTGCTTGCATTTGAGCTTTCCATTCCAAATGATCTCTCTCTTGCCTTTCTTGGTTTGCTTGAAGTCTAGCAAGCAAGGATTCTATATTGGAGGGCTCACTTGAAGGTTGAGGAGGTTGAGGGTGTTGAGGGTAGGAGTCTTCAACTTCAAAGCGTTGGCTATCATCCCAATTCGGAGTATAGTAAATTGTCGGATAGCCATGCTCTTGATAATAAGAATTTATGTGTTCCTCCTCTTGGTAATATCCCTCATTAGAAAAGACTTGTTGGTTGTGGTTGTACATCCAATAGTCTTCACAATGGGCATTTGGTTGATCCTCTTCATAATAATCTCCATTGTGCACGACTTGTTGGTTGTAGGGGGTCATCCTCGCAAAACAAGATAGAGTAAGTTAGTAAGGGATATGAGTAGAGAAAGAGAATATACAAGTATATATAAAAATAAGAAAAATATTCACAAGAATAGTCGGAACTTTCACACAATCTAATCTAGGGATGTGCTAACTAGTTGCTCCCCGGCAACGGCGCCATTTAGACAACGTCTATTTTTACCCTCCCGACTTGTTGGTTTAGAAGAGGGCCGTCGTAGAGGTCAAAAACAATTTATAATGACCGGTAGGGTACCGGGTCGAACCCAAAGGAGCAAGCCAAGCACATGCACTATTTAAGATTGTGTTTCCGTTCGGCTATTCTAACCAAAAGATGTATAAAAGAATGTATATTCTAAATCCTATGTGGTTAGTAATTGGAGATAAAAGATAAGTAAGAGGTGTTTCGAGGAGTTACTCCCCTCCTTGGCAATTTTCCAATGATCATGTATACAAGAGTTTAATCATTTAAGAGTTGATAGGTTTAAAACCTAACTTAGGCTAGGACTAGACAAACTATCATGCAAGTCTAATCCTAGTCAAGTCATCTTAGTTAGAATCTCACTAATTAAAGGTTGTTGATTCACTATATAGCATTTATTCTCACAAGTGCTATATGCATAAAGTCTTGGTTAGCCTCTCACCCATGCATTTACTCTCATAAATGCTTGATAAGTTCATTTTTACTACATCCAAACCATCACCAAGCTCTCTCAATACTTAGATCATAGTTCTAACACAAACATGTCACTTAGGCATTTTATCAAACACTTAGCAACATGTCTACAATGAAGAGCATAGTAAAATGAAATCAACTTGATAAATTCCATGTGAATGTGTATACAATGATCATTGAGAACCAAGGAGGATCATAAGACCCTCAAAACACAAGATCCACTACTCACACATCATGTAAGACAACATGGTGTGAGTAGGGTTTAATGACAACAACAAGTAGAATAGAAGAGGGATAGAAATAGGATGATTAATCCTTGAACTCCCTTGATCTTCACTTTTCCTTGGTTGTATGATGATGGATGACCTTGATTGTATGATGATGGATGACCTTGATTGAGCCTCTTTTCCACTCTTCTTTTCCCCAAAAACCTCCACACATAGGTCTAAAATCATCTTTCTTCTTATAGCCCCGAAACTGAATTTTCTGGATTTTTAGCCCAACCGATCGGTTGGGGCTTAATCTGACTTGAACAGATCGGTTGGCTGAAGCAATTTGAGTGGCCAATCTGAATCTTTCCGTAGCCGGTCGGTTGGCTGATTTCAGCCGATCGGTTGGCACTTCTCAGGCTTTTTTGGTGGTCTTCCCGCCGGAATTTGGTCTTGGCGTCAACTACAAAGTTGTATCCCTTTGAGTTAGCTTTCCAACAAGCTTTGAATCAACCAAATCGGACACCGTATGAGCCCTCGGCGGTCAAAACAAGCCGCAAAGGTCAAATATGCTCGGTTTTGCTCTAAATCTTCAATTTTCCCGGAGTTTTCTATTTTGGCTTTGACCATGGGGGAAACTTGTTTTCTACCTGAAAAGTAGAGATAGAGGTCAAATGACATCAAAATAATTTCGGAAACGACGCAAAACTATAGTGAAGAATGACCATAAATCGGTCGAAATCTCGACTGATCAACACTCCACACTTAAGTTTTGTTCGTCCCGAACAAAGTATGAAAATATGTCAAGGTCATGCAAATATCGAAATTCTAGTGGTGCTATGTTTTTCGTCTATTTGCCTCACTAGATTTCACAAGGTCTCGATCATTATTTCTAAACATGTTATTGAAAGAGAAATGACAAGTATGTACAATCTAACTAGCTCCTTTTCGTAGGCGTTACGAATGCATTTAGCGTATGCATTAAGCCTTTAAACCCCTAGGCTACCCTAATGAACGAGTTATAGTCTCGTGAGAGTTTTCAGAAAAGGAAATACTCACAAATCCCATAGGCACCTATCCCATGAGAATGAATGCAAGAGTGCTTAACCAAGGCGATGATTTCTCAAAACAAATCCCTCACCCCACGCTAGGACTACCATCTCAATACCATCAAAAGAACTTTTGAACCACTTTGAGTACCCTTGAGGTTGAGGATTCAAGGTCATCAATACTAGAGCTATCAAGCGTCTCATCCAAAAGTCTACTCATTTTCAAGGCAATACAATAGGAGTGAAGTTTTTAGTTTGCACAAAAATTGTCAATCGCTCACCTATGCTAGCTAGGGCTAGTCCATGGGATTGCGACATGGAACTCATTCCCAAGTTTTAGGCGCTTAAGCCGTAATCCATAAGAGAAGAGGAGTCCGACACTAGAGTTCTTTTATAAACAAGCATAGACCAAATGATAACTGCCGTGCAAACACATGGATCGTCCAAGAGTCATTTTAATAAGCACACAATGCAAATGATGAATCCCGCACAAATGATGAATGGAGGAAAACATAGAGTCAAGTTTTAAGTGCTTCTTATTTTCTTTTTGAAACGGCCTTTGGCCTACAAATGCTTTCGAGGGGGAACTTTTCTTCCTAACCCCCGGCATTTGTATTTTTTGCACAAAACTTCTCGTGTACTTGAGAAAGTTTTTAGTCGGGGCTTTGCCCTCTTTGACCGCAAACACTTTTTTTATTGGGGCCTATTTTTTGCCCTCTTTTGTTTTTGACTCCACACTTAAAACTTGACAATATGTTCAAAAAGTGTATGGAATGTGCGGGAATCAAACATAAGCAAGGAACCGTGTTAGAGAACTCAAGTCACCAAGGAGCATTCAAAGGGTCTAAGTTTTTCACGAAGATTTTAAAAGGTGCTTGCTATAACTTGATCTAAGGTATTTCAACGAAAATACTTAGAGAATTGGATAGACGAAAGATAGCAATGATATTGGTTTTCAAGAATACACATTCAATGGACTAGGTCGGTTCTAAGTTTAAGATCCAATAAATGTGGCAAATAGGCTAGATGTGATTTATAGGGATTGGAATCGATAGTCACAAGCCTATTTGGTTAAAAACACTCTCATATTAGGGATAGAATACATGAATGCAAGTGTCCATTCTAAAATGATAAGCATGGCATGAAATGAGTGAACTATGCGACTAAACCACTCCACACTTAAAGCATAGCTTAGTCCCTAAGCGCAAACAATGAAGAAAATGAGATAAAGGCGCATAGGAACTCCCCTCGTTTGTAGATGTGCCCCATCAATAGAAAAGATGCCATTGTGCTAAACGTGATCGTACATGGTGCAAATAACTTCCTTGATGACAAGAACACATGAGAGGTTAAAAGCAACAAGTGACATACAAGGTCATGTGAAACGCAAGTATGAGCAAGTGAGCATCACAAGTCAAGTGATAACATCATGGCATAAGTTTCATAAAATACATGCAAGGAAAGTAATCTACATCCTCCATAATGTGCACAAGGTATCTTAAGTGCCAAGAAAACGTCAAACTAGAGTCATGACATGGTATAACAATTTAGTCCCACTCTAGTAGACACCAATAAAGCACATGAGCACTAAGGCAACATCATTAAGCATAGAAAGATCAAGGGAAAATTGGAGGGGTGTGGTGATGTGAAGTGGAATTGGAGTGAGTAGAACTCACTCCACACTTAAAATTTTACCCACTAATAACACATCACACTCCACACTTTAGAGCCTTAGCTACTCAAAATCATGCCAAACATTTAAAAATATAAAAGAGCAAGAATGAGACACTTACAAACCGGGTTACCTCCCGCGAGGGCCTATTTTTTTCCCGTCTTGGCAAAGACGTAGCAAAACGCCCCATAGAATCACTCGTTGAGAAGTCCTTTGCTAGGATCCCTTCTCACGGGGCCTTGGACTTGATCGTGTCAATCCACCTTCAAATCCCATTTGAATTTCCTCCCATCAAGTCTACAATGGACTTTCCTTTGGGAGCATGACCCCTTTAAATATGAAGATCCCTTAAGAAATAAGGGGTCATGGGAGCTTTTTCCGAATAATCTTGGAAAATATGGCAAGAACCTCCAAAACTTGTCTCGAGACAAAGTAGTGAAGAAAGGGTCCTCATAACTTGTCTCGAGAATGATGGGTATCCCTTCTTTTAATTTTTCAATCGGTTCCTTGGGTACCCACTCCTCAATATCTCTTTCTAAACGCTTGTCTTCTTGAATGCGAGTTTGTCCTCTAGTTTCTTCCATGAAAACCTCAACAAAGTCTTTATACCCTTGAAGACTTTTAATCTCTACACGCTCTTCCTCTATCTTATACTCATCAAGGTATTGGGATTCACATTCAAGTTCACTCATAGCGGGAGGAGAGAGTTCTTCTTCATCAACAATAGGTATTTCCTCTATTAAAGAGGCATCATCATTGAAGAATTCCTCATCGGAGAGCGTTAATGGGATGTCGAGCTCTTGTGTGTTCTCATTCAAATGATCATGAGATGTGCTAGTAGTGAAGGATGCTTCACTTTTGCGTTCCATCTCGTCTTCGTTACAAGATTCACCATCCTTATGGTTGTAATAAGCTTCGGTGGCGGCTCTCCAAAATTCATCCTCCAATTCTTGATCCCGTTCTTCCATTGAGGCATTAGATTCGAGGACTTCTTCTTCGAATACCTCCTCTTCCTCACCCAAGTTTTCATTTTCCATTGCTTGTAACGCCAATTTGCTTTTCAAAACTTGGTGTTGAGCCTCCAACCTATCAAATTGAGTATACATCTCTATAAATTGAGCTTGCATGTCTCTATCCATCTTCTCTTGATTTTCAAGGAATGTGGCAAGCATTGATTCTATGTTGGAGGACTCATTTGAGGGTTGAGGTTGAGGGTAGGAGTCTTCGGAGACCTCTTCTTCCTCATTTAAGTTCCCAATTTCTATTGCTTGCATTTGAGCTTTCCATTCCAAATGATCTCTCTCTTGCCTTTCTTGGTTTGCTTGAAGTCTAGCAAGCAAGGATTCTATATTGGAGGGCTCACTTGAAGGTTGAGGAGGTTGAGGGTGTTGAGGGTAGGAGTCTTCAACTTCAAAGCGTTGGCTATCATCCCAATTCGGAGTATAGTAAATTGTCGGATAGCCATGCTCTTGATAATAAGAATTTATGTGTTCCTCCTCTTGGTAATATCCCTCATTAGAAAAGACTTGTTGGTTGTGGTTGTACATCCAATAGTCTTCACAATGGGCATTTGGTTGATCCTCTTCATAATAATCTCCATTGTGCACGACTTGTTGGTTGTAGGGGGTCATCCTCGCAAAACAAGATAGAGTAAGTTAGTAAGGGATATGAGTAGAGAAAGAGAATATACAAGTATATATAAAAATAAGAAAAATATTCACAAGAATAGTCGGAACTTTCACACAATCTAATCTAGGGATGTGCTAACTAGTTGCTCCCCGGCAACGGCGCCATTTAGACAACGTCTATTTTTACCCTCCCGACTTGTTGGTTTAGAAGAGGGCCGTCGTAGAGGTCAAAAACAATTTATAATGACCGGTAGGGTACCGGGTCGAACCCAAAGGAGCAAGCCAAGCACATGCACTATTTAAGATTGTGTTTCCGTTCGGCTATTCTAACCAAAAGATGTATAAAAGAATGTATATTCTAAATCCTATGTGGTTAGTAATTGGAGATAAAAGATAAGTAAGAGGTGTTTCGAGGAGTTACTCCCCTCCTTGGCAATTTTCCAATGATCATGTATACAAGAGTTTAATCATTTAAGAGTTGATAGGTTTAAAACCTAACTTAGGCTAGGACTAGACAAACTATCATGCAAGTCTAATCCTAGTCAAGTCATCTTAGTTAGAATCTCACTAATTAAAGGTTGTTGATTCACTATATAGCATTTATTCTCACAAGTGCTATATGCATAAAGTCTTGGTTAGCCTCTCACCCATGCATTTACTCTCATAAATGCTTGATAAGTTCATTTTTACTACATCCAAACCATCACCAAGCTCTCTCAATACTTAGATCATAGTTCTAACACAAACATGTCACTTAGGCATTTTATCAAACACTTAGCAACATGTCTACAATGAAGAGCATAGTAAAATGAAATCAACTTGATAAATTCCATGTGAATGTGTATACAATGATCATTGAGAACCAAGGAGGATCATAAGACCCTCAAAACACAAGATCCACTACTCACACATCATGTAAGACAACATGGTGTGAGTAGGGTTTAATGACAACAACAAGTAGAATAGAAGAGGGATAGAAATAGGATGATTAATCCTTGAACTCCCTTGATCTTCACTTTTCCTTGGTTGTATGATGATGGATGACCTTGATTGTATGATGATGGATGACCTTGATTGAGCCTCTTTTCCACTCTTCTTTTCCCCAAAAACCTCCACACATAGGTCTAAAATCATCTTTCTTCTTATAGCCCCGAAACTGAATTTTCTGGATTTTTAGCCCAACCGATCGGTTGGGGCTTAATCTGACTTGAACAGATCGGTTGGCTGAAGCAATTTGAGTGGCCAATCTGAATCTTTCCGTAGCCGGTCGGTTGGCTGATTTCAGCCGATCGGTTGGCACTTCTCAGGCTTTTTTGGTGGTCTTCCCGCCCGAATTTGGTCTTGGCGTCAACTACAAAGTTGTAGCCCTTTGAGTTAGCTTTCCAACAAGCTTTGAATCAACCAAATCGGACACCGTATGAGCCCTCGTCGGTCAAAACAAGCCGCAAAGGTCAAATATGCTCGGTTTTGCTCTAAATCTTCAATTTTTCCCCGAGTTTTCTATTTTGGCTTTGACCATGGGGGAAACTTGTTTTCTACCTGAAAAGTAGAGATAGAGGTCAAATGACATCAAAATAATGTCGGAAACGACGCAAAACTATAGTGAAGAATGACCATAAATCGGTCGAAATCTCGACTGATCGATTGTTAAGCGGTATCAATCCCAATTGCAAAGTATGGCGTATGCTCGATGAGACTGAACCACGAAACGATGCACCTCAAGTTTTTTCGCCACAAATGGATGATATTAATACGGAATGGGAAGATGACGATTTGATTGATATGGTTAACAACGTTGCCGAAGAGTCGACTATTCGGCCGCATGTGTTGGAGACACTGAGAAATGACTCTGAACTACTGTTGGACGAAGGATGTACAAAGTTCACCATGCTGTCAGCAGTGTTGAAGTTGTTCAACTGGAAGGCAAAAAATGGTTGGAGTGATAAGAGCTTCACTGAACTACGGCATCTAGTGAAAGAAATGCTTCCGGAGGGGAACACCCTCCCGAGTCGTACTTATGAGGCAAAGAAGGTGATGTTCCTATGGGCATCACCTACAAGAAGATACATGTCTGTCCAAACGACTGTATTTTGTATCGAAATGATCATAGTGATTTGGTCGAGTGCCCGTTGTGTAAGACTTCGCGTTATAAGCCTAACAAGGGACCGACAACTAATTCAAAAGGCTCTCCGGCCATGGTTCTGTGGTATCTTCCAAAAGGATTCAAAGGTTATATTCTGATCCAGAAGATGCCGAACATATGAGGTGGCATGCTGAGAAATGTATCGTTGACACAAAAATGCGACATTCGGCTGACTCACAGTAATGGGTCAATGTAGACCACAAATTCCCCAACTTTGGATCTGAATCTAAAAATATACGTTTCGGGTTGTGTACTGATGAGGTCCATCCACATGGGAATCTTTGCAGCCAGTATAGCATATGGCCTATGATATTGGTTATGTACAACCTACCTCCTTGGTTGACCATGAAGCATAGGTATATGACGCTTCCTTTATTGATTTCGCGGCCTCATCAGCCTAGAAATGATATTGATGTGTATCTAACGCTGTTGATTGATAATTTGAAGCTCCTTTATTGGAATAACGGTGTCTGCACGTATGACGCATCAAAACAAGAGTATTTTACAATGCGTGTCATGTTGTTGTGTACGATTAATGACTTTCCTACTTATGGTAACTTGTCGGGTTACAATGTTAAGGGTTATAAAGCTAGTCCCGTTTGTGGTGAGGAAACAGATTCCCATCATTCAAGGAATTGTCGCAAGATTGTTTTCATGGGACATCGTCGATTTTTATAGATTTTGCATCCTTATAGACGACAGAAGGCTACCTTTAACGGAGAAACAGATCATAGAATTGCCCCGCAACCTGCCTCTGGTTTTGAATCATTTGAATGGATCTGTGATTTTCCAAATCATTTCGGGAAACCAAATCAGCGCAGCGAACATGGTAGATGGAAGAAACGTTCAATTTTTGGGACTTCCCGTACTGGACGTCGCTTGATGTGAGACACTGTATTGATGTGATGCATGTTGAAAAGAATATTTGTGACAGTGTGATTGGTACATTACTGAATGTACCCGGGAAGACGAAGGATGGAATCAAAGTTAGGTTGGATATGGTTGATATGAATATACACACACAACTTGCTCCCGAAACGCAAGGACAACGAACATATTTGCCTTTAGCTTGTCCAACTCTTTCTAGATCCGAGAAAGCGAGCTTTTGTGGTTGTTTGAAAGGAGTTAAAGTCCCTTATAGTTTTTCATCAAACATTTCTAGCCTGGTTTCGATGACAGACCTCAAAATGATTGGTTTTAAGTCGCACGATTGCCACACTTTGATGCAGCAGCTCCTTCCTATTGCAATCAGAGGAATATTGCCTCCAAAAGTGAGGGCAGCTATTCAAACTTTATGTGTGATATTCAGTTCGTTATGTGCTAAGGTTATTGATCCGACGAAACTCGATACTCTTCAAAACCAGATAGTGGTTACCTTGTGTCAGCTAGAGATGTACTTTCCACCCTCATTCTTCGATATAATGGTGCATCTTACGGTTCATCTGATTCTTGAAATTAAGACTCTTGGACCGATTCACATGAGATGGATGTATCCTTTTGAGCGGTACATGAAGATCATCAAAGGATATGTGAGAAACAGAAATCGGCCCGAGGGTTCTATAGTTGAAGGCTATATTGCTGAAAAAGCAATCGAATTTTGCACCATTTATCTGGGAAACCCTAGCCCCATTGGTATACCAAGGCCGCTTCATTTTGATCGTTTTCACGGTAAAGGCACAATAGGTTATAGAATCATGACCATACCGTTTAATGAGTTAAATATGGCTCATTTCTATGTGCTGCAACATATAGAAGAGATCACTCCATTCATGGAGCGTCATTTGACTATGCTACGTACTAGTATGCTCTCAATATGGTACCACGATTGATACTTTCCTCAGTTATTAAATTATTAACATTTCTATTTTTTCTAAAGGCATTATTTGATGTGCCCACGAATGCTTCAAAGTTGAAGGCGATGGAGATGCGAGCTGTCGGTATCATGTGGAGAAATTTTAAGAGTGAACTCGCTAATCAGTACATCTTTGGGAAGAGACAAGGAGAGGACCCCAGAGAGATGTACTCTTTCATTGACCCAGAGCATTGGAAGACATTTATGGACTAGCAGTCGACTCTGGAGGCATTACAAAGTCGGGAGAAGAACATTGCTCGAGCAAAATCGAACCCGTACCAGCACACACTGTCTCGAAGTGGGTACAAGAAGGCGAGGGCGGATCTCCTCGAGGAAAAGAAAGCCTAGATGGAGTCTCAAGGTTTACTAGCGCAGTGGAATGAGCCTGTCATCCACGTTGAGGGGCATGAGGTATGGAAGAGGGGTCACCGAAGGAGGAATAAAGAGTACGTGAGCGACTCTATGAGGGAGGTGGCGGAAAAAATTGTAAGTTGTTTGTTTATAGTAAAATAATAAATAGTACCCTAACTTTGTGTGGTCATGATGAATGTAAAATGATAGATTACATGATGAATTGCAAGAGCAGGCCAGTTATGGAAGATTTACTTCCCAGGGTCGAAGACACATATTGACGGAGGCCACAGGAAAGGATGAGTACCCTGGACGCACACGGGCGGTCGGGAGTTTGGTAGGTTGGATGAAGGTACTCGTGAAGCAGTCTACCTTGTCCAACACACGCTTTAACGTCAGTTCGCACGCGCTTAAGCTTCAAAGCCGACACAGTTGTTCCGATCCAGACCCCTTCGGAGATATACCCGAGGTATTATGCATTCATTTAAATTTATGAAGAAAGTGCAATTTACTTCAAAAATTTTGTATTAATAATTTTGTTTGACAATATCGGGTTGGGAAGAAATGCATACTGCACCTAGAAGGAGGTTTGGATGAGTGTAGGCAAATCGTCGCACTTGGCAGAGTTATGGTAGGACGATATGTTCACTATCAAGAATTTGATGATGGGATGGTGAAAGTGGTTATAGACGATGCGATCGATCCATCGGCAGAGCTGCCAGAGAAGTTCGGGGAAATGGAGAGAGTATCTGATGTAGTGCGTGCATTTGTGGGTTGGTCGAAATGGCTCGTAGACATTGATGAAAAGGTAAGTACGTACATTCATTTTTATCACACTAAGCAACTCTCATTTGTTAAATTACTCATTTGCTCGACATTTTTATTTTGGACAGGGATATGACGAGTTCAGATTTTTTAAACTGCAACGCAGTAGTTTCAGTGACGATGATACTAGGAGAATGTCAATGCATTGTTGCTTTCTGTACGAGCACGCTAGCATGATGACCAAGTCAACTCTGTATTCGGTGTACATCAGCAGCAAAGTGTTTGGAGAGGATTGCTATATTGATCTGAACAAAGATTGCATCTGGAGTTCACCTTGTTGAAAGCTTTGGGTGCATCCGCAGTTGAAATTTACATAAGGTAATTATTGATTTGATTATTAAATGGTTCTTAAGTTCGATAAAAAGTTTACTAACGTAATCATATGCCCGCAGATTTATCCATGATAAGATCCCACCGGGCATTCGGTTTGGATTATTCAGATCGAGTTATATGACCCCATCCGAGGACTTCGATGTGAGGGTGGAGTTCTTCCAGAGGAGATTGAGAATGCCCGACTACGGTCGTAGTTTTTGCTACTTCCTTCCCTATGTCAATGTCAGACAGTAAGTGGATACTTTTCTTATTCTTGTCTATTTTGCATGAAATGCATGTTATACTTATATATAATGTGTCAAATGTTTGTTAGGTGCCATTGGATGTTAGCTGTCATATTCCCTACGAAGCGAATGGTTCTACGGCTTGATCCAGGGGGTCACCAACCACTACCTGAAGCAACAAATTTCGTGAACACGTAAGAACAACTATGCTAGTCCACTTTTATTTAGCATTACTACACGTGCTACAACTTGCTGATATTACCTTAATGTTGCAGGAGCATGAGTCTGTACTTCGACATCCATCATTCGGAAATAGAGTGGAAGACAGTGACGGTATTGACATAACAAATAACAATTGTTTTGAAAATTTATATTCCATAGTTAATATGTTTTATGTGATTATAACTCATTTCCTATTTCAGTGCCCGAAATAGCCCATATCAAGTGAAGTGTATGGCTACTACGTCTTGCAGTACCTTCGCGACATAATTAAGTTCGTTCAAGCTACCAATGGATCGCTTGAGGACGACATCAGACAGGTACTTATATTTTGATACTTGATTGATCAATATCAATATGTGGTGTCCATAAACTTTCTAACTTTGAAATTTTTTCAGTGTTTCCCTATATGACGACAGCCCTATGATAAAAATGTGCTAGATGATATGAGGGATGACTTTGCAACTGCGTTAATGACTTACGTGCGGCAAGTATATCATCCGGTATAAACATGAAGTCATTTAATGTATTATTGCTCGAATGTTGTTGTAAAACAAACGTGTCAAGTATCGAGTCATTTGGACATATGTATGAATGCAAATGTGTTGTATAATATTGAGCAAATGAATGTAATTTGATGTCCAGCAACTTGGTGTTTCTGCAATTGGTGTTTTGTTTGAAATGGATAGTGCAAGGGAAATTGTTTGAATCAATCCAATCTGCCATTTTTTTTCAACCTTTAGACAGCGTTTCCAGGGAAAGCGCTGTCTATAGTCTACCTTAGACAGCGCTTTATCGATAAGCGTTGTCTAAGGTACAAACTTAAGACAACGCTTTCCGGGTAAGTTCTTTCTAAGGGTGAGACATAAGACAACGCTTAAGGATAAAGCGCTGTCTTAAGTTAGACTATAGACAACGCTTAAGGATAAAGCGTTGTCTTAAGTTAGACATATACCAGCGCTTATGAAGATAGAAGCGTTTTCTTATGTCAAAAGTCCTTGTGAGATCTTATTGGGGCAACAACTTAGTCCTTTTTCCTAGCAGCTCTCTGCGAAGTGGGACATATCCATCGGGTTTCAAGTTTGTTAAGGCGTGGCCCAAGCAAAAAAGTTTGCTCGTACGGAATTAAACAATGCTACAATGAAAAAGTGGTTGGACAAGAAGATCAGAAGGGATGTGGAGTTCAAGGATGGGACCTTATACACGTGAAGTTTCTGCAACAAAAATTCAAGCATACAAGAAGGTGCAGAAAGGGCTTATCGGAAAGTATGAAGGGCTTTTTAGGTGATTAAGCGCATAAGCAAGTTTCACACAACCTCTAATAGTTGCGGCCCAAGTTAAAGATTTATCTTGTCTTTCATGCGTATGTTGAGGACAAAGAAGACCCATTAAAAAAATCTTGCTCTTGCATTGGAAACAAACTACCGTGATCACTTTCTACGACAATGAAGTGGAAAAAAAAACTCTCAGGCCATACGATTCGACGCAAAGGCGTGGCAAGCCACCAGAATTATCTGGTCAAGTGGAGCGGTCTACTTGATGGGGCGTAGCAACCTAGGAGTCTGAGGACTAGTTGTGATAGTGCAATGATAAGATTCATTCGAGAGTTTCACAAAGACGCGATGAGGGCGTCGCAGACTCAAAAGGTGAGACTGTCACGACCCATCTCTTTTATGCGGATTAGACCCAAAGGACAAGGCTTGTCAATAAACACTTTAATATCATGTTGATGTTTTAATTAGCTTCCCAACTATTGCTACCCATATTAGTATGTAAAACCTAATATATGTTTAGTTTTTTATCGATCATAATATTTTGGTTGATACACCCAAAGGGGTGGTGGCCAAGTAGCGGGCATGCGTGCATTGATCAGGGGAGTTGTGTCCCATGTGAAATTACATTATGGTCGCTTGTGGTTTCTAATTAACTTATGGACTGCATTCAGTAGTTACCAGATATTTGGTGATTATATGCTAATAAGGAACATGTGTCTGATACTTTTGTCTGTAAGCAGCATTCCATATAACTGAATAAAATTGTAATGCCCAACCCAACATATATGTGTTTATCCTTACAGAGGAGCGCTCAAATGAGAACCCCTTATTTTTTCGAGAACTTGAGACCCCAATCTTCAACTTTCAAAATGCAAGATGCATTTTCTAAGATGCATTTTGGTAGTGATACGTGTCCCATGTGCATTTTTCAAGATGCATTTAATGCAAAGTCAAAGCCACATTTTTTGACTTTGCTTTTTGGACATCTGTCACATGCAGATTCAAAGATGCATCAAGATCTAATGGTGAGATTTGGATTCTCAAGTTCTCACATTTTTAAGGATTCTCAACCGAGCGCTCCCCTATCCTTACAAGTCTGTGCCATGCATAATGTTTTAGTTTAGCCAATTAGGTCTTCCCATTCATTGGTTCGCATTCGCATAGTGACATGTCTGTTAGGCTCCCTATATATATATATTCAACATAACGTGTCTCACATCTCATGCATATCTACATATTATTCATAAAAGAAAGAGCTAGCAATATGAAGAGCATGGCTACTGTGAGACTCTTTTGTGTCTATCGTCTATTGTGATGGGCAAATCGATAACGATGGGCTGCCTCTTTTACCCTATTACGCCGGCTACAAAGGGAGTAGCAACCCCTTTGTTCCCAGTAATGGTGCTACTAATGGCAATGCCATTTTCGGTGATGCAGATTGCCACTGTCAGGTTTGGAAGATCAAATACAATAAAATTGGTTGGTGTATTCTATTGGGAATTTCAGGCTTATAAAGTCTTTACAAAACCTAACTACCTAACAATAAAGTCCTACACTAATGACACTAATAACCACTACTTATTGACTCATTCAACACACATCAAATTCTATCTTTAACTTTCTCCCTTAAACTGAATATGCTAGTACTCAGTTTAGAATGCGATTTCAATACTCCTTGGCTGGGCTGCTCAACTGTCTTCTGTTGATTGGTTTTGCTGACCATCAACTCTCATGGTTTCTTCTCCTAGGCAGCTCATCTAGTGTCATTCCTCGATACCGCAGTATCAGTCATCTCCTCAACAAGCGAGTGCCACTACTTGTTGTATGACTAGAAACCAAGTCTACTTCACCCATAGACTTCACTTACCTATGCTTCTCATAGGGTTCACCTCAGACAGGAGCACACTCCAAATTTCCGGTCAGCCAATCTTCGCTTCGTCTCCATTTCGAATTGTATGACAAGTACTGGTTTGTTACCAATGAATGTAGATTCATCGACGCGGACGACTCGGACCCATAAAGAAAACAAAAATTGTTACAAGCTACTTCACGTCATGAGTTCCCCATCATCTCTTTCATCAACAAACTTCATCAACAACTACTCCACACCGATATAGCTTAAATCGTTCCTTCGCCGATAGCAAGAATTGCTATTTCTCTATTAAGAAAATCCAACATATAGTGGAAGCCAAAGCTGCCTTCTCCGTTTCGAAGCGACCTCCAACGTACACTTCCTGCTCCTCTACTACTACAAGCTTCTCAATAGCTGCCTTCGAGCAAAACCTCGTGTTAGATCACTCCTCCAACGCTGCGGCCACCGCATCCCACATCCGATCGGTCAGCAGACTATCAGCCATCACTTTTTTTACAAGACTTCCATCAAACAGCTTCTATGCATTATCCATTGAATCCATGACCATCTACTGTTGAAAATCCAAAGCCTCCACAACACACACTGGGAGCCTCATTACTATTACACTACCTGGCAACTTTCAAGACGCCCATTAATGAATCTGCTACTCAGACACTCATTCACCACCAGCAATCATCTTCTCCACAGTCGTCAACAACAACAGTTCAGAAATTGGTGTCAATGCTCTTCATCTTCAGCCCAGACACTTCAAACAGTAACAAACTAACTCCTGCATTTTCCTTTGATATCCCCTCATCTTAACAATAGTCACCAACACGACCGCTTTAATCTTCATCATCAACACATCATGTTGCCAGGCTCTACTCAATTTCACTTATTACCATTATCAACACAGACATAATTATTACCACATGATGAAGTGCGGTTTCAACTTTACCACAGTCGACATATGTTGTCTTGATTGAGACACCCTACGATTGGCATGGATTCCGGTCACTCTCAGTTTGAATCTGGCCGAACACCTCGTCACTGAATCCGTCTGCGATTGTCCCTGACTGTGCCTACCTTCGTTGGAACTAGTCGGGCTTCACTTGGATCCAGTTCGCCCTCGTTCGTTTTGTGGTATCTTGCCTAATGCTGCTGCTTCTATACGCGAATGCACGTATGTGCTTTGTTGCTCTCGGACAACACTTACAACATCGGTAACTGTCTCAAACTGTCTTGGAAATAATTCTACTGATATAACAGGCGGATATCAATGAAGTTACTACTAATTAAACAATGGATCGAGTCACATTGGACGCTGTCCTTAAAGCAAGATTGCCTCCCTACTGTGCTTTGGGACTCTCTGGCAAGTGTGCTTCCCAGGATAAAACGATCCTCGACAACAAACTTAGCACTAAGCTTTGCCGATCGAACCTATCTGTATCAATGGCTATCAACACCGACTGACTGACCAATACGAATGAGGAGGAGAGCTGTTGCATTTTTCTGTGTGTTTCTAAGTGAAGCGCAGACGCTTCTTATATAGTAGTCTCGTGACTTACCCAGCAAGTCTGACCGACTTTGGTTTTCAAACAAACCTTTGCTTGTTTGCACCCCCTGGACTCTCTGTCAGCTTTGAGCCGATGCTTTGCGACCCCCCTGGGCGGGCGCATAGGAGTTATGAGAGACCTTTGCTTATTATCTTACCATGTAAGATATCATGACTATATATAAACAAATAATCATCCTTATAATGTTCCAATGAGGGATATAAGGTTTCACTCTTATGAAACCAATCCACACATTCATTCCTACCATCATCACTTTAACATGGATTTTGGTCTTACTTTAAGCATCAATTACTCATTCGATTTGACTCCGATTTGGGCAATTCCACCTTTGATTCCATACCTCTCATTGCACGGTATTTTAATCCGATTTTTATTAACTTATTTTGATGTGTTCTCCACACTCAAATTGGGTCTCAAAATGAGGCGCACCTCCATTTTCTTCACACATTCTAAACACATATTTCAACAATGCAATCGTCTAGAATCACCGGCTTCCATTTGCAGCTGCTTCATCTCGAATTACCGACTTATCTCACTTCCTACTTTATTTGAATCCGGCGGACAGCACCATGGTGGCTGCTGCCGCCGTGTAACACCCACTAAAACCAATGTAAATAAATCAGACTAAGGTGCTGTTTGATAGAGCTGAAAAAAACTTTATTTAATTTAATTTAACTTTATTGAACTTTATTTAACTTTACTGAACTTAAAAATAATAATTTTTTTGAATAAAGGTGTTTAATTTAAGTTTTTAATCATGTTAAACTAAAAAATAAAAATCTGAATTTTTTTATTTAATTTAATTTAACTTTATTTAACTGTACAGAACTTAATTTAACTGAAAAACATGAAATTTAAGCTCTACAGAACAGACCCTAATAGGATAAAAATAAAGCTTTGTTTAATGGGCTGATTTTGAAACGGGCTGATAAAAAATAATAATAATAAGAGAATAAATCGGTTAATGAGACAGGAGGATTTTCATGGGAGATGATTAGGGTTTTAAAGGGAGAGGAAAAAAACGGCGGTGATGGGCTGAAGAACAAGCGAAGATGGTGTCGAGGAATATCGAGTATCTAAGTTATCGAGTGTTGATGGTTTGTCGAAGTTAGTGAAATTGGGTGTGGGTTGAATTGAAGCAGTGAGCTAATCTTTCGGCAGTGAGCTAACCCTTCGATGAATTAAAAGCATAAGGGGAGTTGCAAGCTGTCAACGCCTAAGTCAAGGTAAGTGAAGGGTTTTCATACACAGTCACACATATAGTTTGCTGGTGATTGTTGTTGTAAGAAAGATATGGATGAAACTTACCCCAAATTCCAAGATTGAACATATTGTCCTTGATTTGTATCTGAATGAGGGGTGTGAATGCCTTTTTCTGTTATTGTTAGCTTGTGGAAGCATTCAGCCATTCAAACAATTATGATTTGTGTTCTGTGCAAGTTTGGAACAAATAACTGATTATTGGTTATATGTGGACATCGGTTTAGGTGGTAGATTCATGAGTATGATTTAGGATTTAAGGATTGTTGCGTTGCCTTGCTTATAATTGGTCGGTTGTAATAGGAAGAAGCAGATTGTTATAATGAAAAGGTTATGGCTTTTAAGTTAATTCATGGGCCATATGTGTTGTTAAGAGGCACGTAACACAAAACCTTGTTTTAAGTTTTGGTGACATGAATTCTAATTGTATATTCTCATACGTGTGTAAAATGAAACATGGACTGTTGCTTGCAGTTTAATTCAAGTATGATACTTGGTTGCTGTCAGGCACACAGTGATAAATTCTATAGGTTTATATGGACAAGGAGACCTTGTAAGGTTCCAAACATGTAATAGAAGACTTGCTTGTTTTCAGTGAGCATTTTCTCGACAAAACAACAAGAGGTGTTCAAGGTCAATCAAAATCAATTGAGAATGAATTGCATAAGGTAAGTTTATAATATACTTTATTATTGTATCGATTAAATATATATATATATTAAAAGTTATACTTGGTTAATGGCAAAAACAATAAGAGATCGAAACCCCTTCGTATCAACAAAGACGTAAACTATACGATATGTGTAAATAATATACTTATTTAATTATATTGTTGATGTTATAAGTAATAGTATTTACGTACATCATTATATTACCATATGGGTAATGATGTGGGATTAAACATGAATTCCCCCTCGTCCTTATGAAAAAGTTATGTATTTGTGGACGTATATTTACTATCAACGGTTAATATGTATGAGATAACTGACGGAGAATATTGTGATATGGATATGATATGTGCATCATTGCATACACGATATGCATCATCATGGACATGACTTTTAGGCCTGTTACAGATGGGCGGTCCAGGTAGTCTACAGAGCATAAAGTCTGACCGGTCTGTAATATGCCCACCATTTGATATGTTACAGATGGGCGATCCAGGTAGCCTACGGGGCATAAAGCCTGACCGGTCTGTAATATAATGAGATTTGACTTGGCGAGCCTTAGGCCGCCCTCAAATATGATGGTCCACACCGGCAGTGACGATTGCGCATAGACTCTGTGCATTCACGCATTCATGCATCAAATGTTTATGTGTGCACTAAATGATACAACGTATTAATATAATATATGTTAAAAGGAAAAGACATGTAAAGAAAATCAAACTCACGGTAATAAAGTATGTTATTCACTTACTGAGTCTCCCCCGACTCACCGCCCTTATCTTCCCAACTTTTCAGATAAGTGAACTGCTAGTTCAGGAGCTGTTATTCTTCTTCGCGCAAGAGTCTACACGATCACGTATGGTGCCATCCAACTAGTTCCCTCATTGGAGTCCTTGTAGTTATTTCTTTCTTCCACTTTAGAGTATTGCTCTGTGGTACTTGAGAAGGACTTAGATATTGTTGTTTTGTTCCGCAAACTATTTTATTATTCAGTTATATGTTACCATTTGTGAATTATTTATTAATATTTGCTAAGAAAGGTATAGAGGCTTGCTTGGCATTTGACAAAAGTGTCAAGCGCCGGCATTGGCCTACGTTTTTGGGTCGTGACAAAGTTGGTATCAGAGCACTTAGGTCCTCATAGTACACGGAGCTAGGACCAGTAGAATTTTGATTATGATAGTGAAGGGCCCCACCGCCATAAACAACGTTCTTCTAGGACCTTTAGGAATCCTTCTCTCGTTTTTCTCTCTTAAGTCAATTCTTTGATCCTCGTGTCTCTTTGATTTCTAGTAATATACGTTCTCATCTAAGCTGTGATGGTATCGGTAATTTAAAATGAAAAACGTGTTATTTTCTGGTCGTTCGACTATTAGTCAAATTATTGACAGTTTAAGAGAGATCCTACTTGATATGTATAGTGAAAGATCAAGTTCATAAGAAAGATATCTGAAAGTAAATTACTACATGATTGTAAAATGAGAGGGATAAAAAAAGGGTGATCAGTGCATCGTTACATACTTCTGTTATATAGTAGTAATCAAAATCCTTGTAAGGTTCACGACAAGTTGTAGATGTGATAATAATCACGTGGGAGGAATAAAGTACAAAAGTAGATATTTATTGTGATACTTATGCCAAAAGGATTAAACTGTGTTAAAAATTGCTCTGGATTTCACATGAAAAAGAGGAAGAAGATAGAGGTGTACGAGAACTGAAGATTTCAACATTAAATGTTGTTATACCTGGTAAAACAGATTAGTTATATTGTTATGGCTGGTTCGACAGTGGTGTCTGAATAAGAAAAATGATGATTATGGAGGCTTCTCATTGAAATGTTATGTTTATTCTCTGGCTATCAAGGATGTACCTTAAGAAATGAATATATGTTATAATTGTAAAGTTAGGATATGTCACGCTTTGTATATCAATTCAATTATGTATGAGATAAAAGTGTATCGTCCTTTAATATGAGATGTTGACGGTTCGTAGCATGAAAATATTTGAAGTGGTTGATGGTGATTTAGGACACAAGAATTCAGACGCACGTGACAGATAATATATTTGCAATTGTCAAAGTTGGATTACTTTGGGTGAAGATGTATAGTTCAGGTGATTTCAATGTTACGAGAATGGTTTTGTCAAAACTGTTTACTTCAATGTGCTTCATCAATATACTCGTTGATATAGGAAAATGGATAGATTGAGATAGCTATATCACGGACTATCGGAAGTTGAGTAAGGACTTGATAAATGATAAGTATCCGTTGTTGGAGATAGATGAGTAGTAAACAAGTTATCATCCCAACTTTGGATATGTGGACTTAGAGGACGTTGTGCTTTAAGAGTTAATTGGAGTGTGAAATTATATGATTTGGTTAAATTACTGATTAAGCTTGTGTTGATGAAAGAAAATAAGCATTTATGTTTAACATGTGATATAGAGTAGTCCCGACGTTATCTGTGAAGATTGGTGAACTCTTCATTAGTGTGGTCATAAGCATATAGAGAACTTTAATTGAATTGGAAAGAACTACGGGGTAAGGCGGTGGATAGTTTGATAAGGAGTTTTAAGCAAAGAATCGATGTTGTTGAAGGATTTCATGACATTGAAAAGGAACCCAAAGAATAGGTGGACTAAAAGAATGGTATGGTGTAAGTGATTTGACGAACTGGACAAGTGGAGATTTGATAAGTTCAGATGAGTTGAACTTCTTATTCACTCGCTTACTGCATTTTCTTATTTTGATGTTGTAATATGACCAAGCAGAAGAATGACAATAGCAGTCACAAAGGTAAGAGGACATGTATTACATAAAAAGTATTTTAATGGATGAATGTGTTGTTAAGGAGAGCCAACTTGTTAGCTTTTGGTGAATCAAGTCAGATTAGTATGCATTTCTGACTTCTTGAATTTAAGGTGAATAATTTTCTGTTGATGTTGATGGATTTCTATACGACAGAGTTACCGTTGACGATTGCATTAGTTGGGTTATGTGCACAAGTTCAAAGGTGTTAAACATGATTTAAATGTCATACATGTGATTAAGAGTTGTCGCCATGTTATTTATGCAAAGTCGTGCGAGGCAGTTATGGATCTGAAAGTTTTGGAATATATTTTGATTTCAAGCATCTCAATCTTTGACAATGTGGATAAAAATAGGTTTTGAAAAAATAAATTATTACGATTTGTATCATTTAACCATTTCGAGGAGATTTAGGTCATTACTCATGAGCTTAGTGGGAAGTGAAGTGACAACTTAGCACACATATGTGCAAATGAAAGAGGCTTTGTTAAAGGGTCATCACAGTTGGAGAAAAGTCAAGATCATTTGGTGTAAGTGAGAAATAAATTCAGCTTACATGTTCGCTTGTCTACCTTAATTATTCTCGGACTAAGAGACTTTCAAGTTAAGTAAGTAATTGTAAGAAGTTAGAGAAGATACTTTGCAACTTGTAAGATGATGTACTTTGATTACAAATTAATCATGTATCCAAGTGATTGGTGGTTCTAAGAAAATAAATAAATAAATGATGAGACATGCTCATACATATGGATTATGCATTCAAGCTCTACTAAGATACTTCATGATCTTCGATACGCGTATCAGAAAAATGGTGTTTTAGTAAAATGGTGAGAAGCATGTCTGACTTACATCGGTTCCAGGGGTATAACTTGTCAAGCAGCGAAAAGTGAACGTCATGGACTAGTTTGTTTGCTTCAGACCAGTGAGCCCTCTAATTGAAAATCAGTATTACGACTCTTGTTATGGAATTTCTACTACTAGTAAAAGACATGAACATGTTTGGACCCTGAGTGATAGATTCTCTAAAACTGTCCACCTTACTGCAGCAAAGATCGACCATAATGTGAAGAAATATTTATGTGTGTATTGATGAGATTGGGCATCTTCACGGTGTTTCAATTTTGATTGTTTGTTATCTTGGTTTCTAGTTTCTAATCTACATCTCAGTTAGAGGGATTTTACAAGAGACGACATAATGAGAGTTATATTTGGGCACTGCAATTCATCGTTCAATAAATATGCTGAATAAGAGCTCTAGTTAAACATTAAAGCATTATCGACTTCAGAGGCAGTTGGGATCGATATACGTTATTGATGGATTTTATTATAATAACAGTTATCACTCTAGTATCCAGATGGCTCCTTTCGAAGAGCTTTATGGTAGAAAATGTAGGTTGCACATTGGATGGTTTGATTTGGGTGAGAGTAAGTTACTTGTACTGAATTTGATACAAGACGCTACTGACAAAGTCCGATTGATTAAGGATAAATTATTAGCAGCTCAAGTCCTATGTTGATCCTAAATGCAGAAAGTTGGAGTTCTAGGTTGATGATCATGTCTATTTATGAGTCTCGTCGATGAAAGGCGTTATGAGATTTGGCAAGAAAAGTAGCTCAGTCAGCGATACATTGGTCCTTTTGAGATTCTTGAGCGAGTTGGCAATGTTGCTTATAGGGTGGCTCTTCCACCGACGTTATCTAGCGTAAATCCAGTATTTCACATCTCGATGTTGCGAAAGTATATATCAGATCTTAGTCATGTATTGGAATACGAGCGACTACAAATGAATGATACTTTATCTTATGATGAGCAACCTGTGACTATTTTGGATCGACAAGTAAAGAGATTACGGAACAATGAGATAGTTTCTGTCAAAGTCCTATAGAAAAATCATACTGAAGCTGAAGCAGCTTGGAAATCAGAGAAAGAAATGAAAGTAAGATATTTTTATCTTTTTGAGTCTTAAGGTATGATCACCTAAATTTGGGGACCAAATTTTTTGAAGGAGGGAAGAATGTAACACCCACTAAAACCAATGTAAATAAATCAGACTAATAGGATAAAAATAAAGCTTTGCTTATTGGGCTGATTTTGAAATGGGCTGATAAATAATAATAATAAGAGAATAAATCGGTTAATGAGACAGGAGGATTTTCATGGGAGATGATTAGGGTTTTCAAGGGAGAGGAAGAAAGCGGCGGTGATGGGCTGAAGAACAAGCGAAGATGGTGTCGAGGAATATCGAGTATCTAAGTTATCGAGTGTTGATGGTTTGTCGAAGTTACTGAAATTGGGTGTGGGTTGAATTGAAGCAGTGAGCTAATCTTTCGGCAGTGAGCTAACCCTTCGATGAATTAAAAGCACAAGGGGAGTTGCAAGCTGTCAACGCCTAAGTCAAGGTAAGTGAAGGCTTTTCATACACAGTCACACATATAGCTTGCGGTGATTGTTGTTGTAAGAAAAATATGGATGAAACTTACCCCAAATTCCAAGAGTGAACATATTGTCCATGATTTGTATCTGAATGAGGGGTGTGAATGCCTTTTTCTGTTATTGTTAGCTTGTGGAAGCATTCAGCCATTCAAACAATTATGATTTGTGTTCTGTGCAAGTTTGGAACAAATAATCAGTATATGATTATTGGTTATATGTGGACATCGGTTTAGGTGGTAGATTCGTGAGTATGATTTAGGATTTAAGGATTGTTGCCTTGCCTATAATTGGTCGGTTGTAATAGGAAGATGCAGATTGTTATAATGAAAAGGTTAGGGCTTTTAAGTTAGTTTATGGGCCATATGTGTTATTAAGAGGCACGTAACACAAAACCTTGTTTTAAGTTCTGGTGACATGAATTCTAATTGCATATTCTCACAAGTGTGTAAAATGAAACATAGGCTGTTGCTTGCATTTTATGTCAAGTATGATACTTGGTTGCTGTCAGTCACACAGTGATAAATTCTATGGGTTTTTATGTACAAGAATACCTTGTAAGGTGCCAAACATGTAATAGAAGACTTGCTTGTTTTCAGTGAGCATTTCTCGACAAAACAACATAAGGTGTTCAAGGTCAATCAAAATCAATTGAGTACGAATTGCATAATGTAAGTTTATAATATACTTTATTATCGTATCGATTAAATATATATATTAAAAGTTATACTCGGTTAATGGCAAAAACGATAAGAGATCGAAACCCCTTCGTCTCAACAAAGACGTAAACTACACGATATGTGTAAATAATATACTTATTTAATTATATTGTTGATGTTATACGTAATAGTATTTACGTACTTCATTATATTACCATATGGGTAATGATGTGCGATTAAACATGAATTCCCCCTCGTCCTTATGAAGACGTTACGTATTTGTGGACGTATATTTGCTAGCAACGGTTAATATGTATGAGATAACTGACGGAGAATATTGTGATATGGATATGATATGTGCAACATTGCATACACGATATGCATCATCATGGACATGACTTTTAGGCCTGTTACAGATGGGCGGTCCAGGTAGTCTACATGGCATAAAGCCTGACCGGTCTGTAATACGCCCACCGTTTGATATGTTAAAGATGGGCGGTCCATGTAGTTTACGGGGCATCAAGCCTGGCCGGTCTGTAATATAATGAGATTTGACTTGGCGAGCCTTAGGCCGCCCTCTTATATGATGGTCCAGACCGATAGTGACGATTGCCCACAAACTCTGTGCATTCACGCATTCATTCATCATATGTTTATGTGTGCACTAAATGATACAATGTATTAATATAATATATGTTAAAAGGAAAAGACATGTAAAGAAAATCAAACTCACGGTAATAAAGTATGTTATTCACTTACTGAGTCTCCCCCGACTCACCCCCTTATCTTCCCAAATTTTAAGATAAGTCAACTGCTAGTTCGGGAGCTGTTATTCTTCTTCGCGCAAGAGTCTACACGATCACGTATGGTGCCATCCAACTAGTTCCCTCATTGGAGTCCTTGCTGTTACTTCTTTCTTCCACTTTAGAGTATTGCTCCGTGGTACTTGAGAAGGACTTAGATATTGTTATTTTGTTCCGCAAACTATTTTATTATTCAGTTATATGTTACCATTTGTGAATTATTTATTAATATGTGCTAAGAAAGGTATATAGGCTTGCTTGGCATTTGACAAAAGTGTCAAGCGCCGGTCTTGGCCTACGTTTTTGGGTCGTGACAAATTTGGTATCAGAGCCCTGAGGTCCTCATAGTACACTGAGCTAGGACCAGTAGAATTTTGATTATGGTAGTGAAGGGCCCCACCGCCATAAATGACGTTCTGCTTGGACCTTTAGGAATCCTTCTCTCGTTTTTCTCTCTTAAGTCAATTCTTTGATCCTCGTGTCTCTTTGATTTCTAGTAATATAAGTTCTCATCTAAGTTGCGATGGCATCGGTAATTTAAAATGAAACGTGTTATTTTCTGGTCGTTCGACTATTAGTCAAATTATTGATAGTTTAAGAAAGATCCTACTTAATATGTATAGTGAAAGATCAAGTTCATAAGAATGATATCTGAAAGTTAATTACTACATGATTGTAAAATGAGAGGGATAAAAAAAGGGTGATCAGTGCATCGTTACATACTTCTGTTATATAGTAGTAATCGATATCGTTGTAAGGTTCACGACAAGTTGTAGATGTGATAATAATCACGTGGGAGGAATAAAGTACGAAAGTAGATATTTATTGTGATACTTATGCCAAAAGGATTGAACTGTGTTAAAAATTGCTATGGAGTTCACATGAAAAAGAGGAAGAAGATAGAGGTGTACGAGAACTGAAGATTTCAACGTTAAATGTTGTTATACCCGGTAAAACAGATTAGTTATATTGTTATGGCTGGTTCGACAGTGGTGTCCGAATAAGAAAAATGAAGATTATGGAGGCTTGTCATTGAAATGATATGTTTATTCTTAGGCTATCAAGGATGTACCATAAGAAATGAATATATGTTATAATCGTAAAGTTAGCATATGTCACGCTTTGGATATCAATTCAATTATGTATGAGATAAAAGTGTATCGTCCTTTAATATGAGATATTGAAGGTTCGTAGCATGAAAATATTTGAAGTGGTTGATGGTGATATAGGACACAAGAATTCAGACGCACATGACAGATAATATATTTGCAATTGTGAAAGTTGGATTACTTTGGGTGAAGATGTATAGTTCAGGTGATTTTAATGTTACGAGAATGGTTTTGTTAAAACTGTTTACTTCAGTGTGCTTCATCAATATACTCGTTGACTTTGGAAAATGGATAGATTGAGATAGCTATATCACGGACTATCGGAAGTTGAGTAAGGACTTGATAAATGATAAGTATTCATTGTTGGAGATAGAAGAGTAGTAAACAAGTTATCGTCCCAACTTTGGATATGTGGATTTAGAGGACGTTGTGGTTTAAGAGTTAATTGGAGTGTGCAATTATACGATTTGGTTAAATTACTAATTAAGCTTGTGTTGATGAAAGAAAATAAGCATTTATATTTAACATGTGATATAGAGTAGTCCCGAGGTTATCTGTGAAGAATGGTGAACTCTTCATTAGTGTGGTCATAAGCATATAGAGAACTTTAATTGAATTGGAAAAAACTACGGGGTAAGGCGATGCATAGTTTGATATGGAGTTTTAAGCAAAGAATAAATGTTGCTGAAGGATTTCATGACATTGAAAAGGAACCCAATGAATAGGTGGACTAAAAGAATAGTATGGTGTAAGTGATTTGACGAACTGGACAAGTGGAGATTTCATAAGTTCGGATGAGTTGAACTTCTTATTTGCTCGCTTACTGCATTTTCTTATTTTGATGTTGTACTTTTACCAAGCTGCAGAATGACAATAGCAGTCACAAAGGTACGACATGTATTACATAAAAAGTATTTTAATGGATGAATATGTTGCGAAGGAGAGCCAGCTTGTCAGCTTTTGGTGAATCAAGTCAGATTAGTATGCATTTCTGACTTCTTGAATTTAAGGTGAATAATTTTCAGTTGATGTTGATGGATTTCTATACGATCAGAGTTACCGTTGACGATTACATTAGTTGGGTTATGTGCGCAAGTTCAAATGTGTTAAACCTGATTTAAATGTCTTAAACGTGACTAAGAGTTGTTGCCATGTTATTTATGCAAAGTCGTGCGAGGCAGTTATGGATCTGAAAGTTTTGGAATATATTTTGATTTCAAGCATCTCAATCTTTGACAATGTGGATAAACATAGGTTTTGAAAAAAAAATTATTACGATTTGTATCATTTAACCATTTCGAGGTGATCAAGGTCGTTACTCATGAGCTTAGTGGGAAGTCAAGTGACAACTTAGCACACATATGTGCGAATGAAAGAGGCTTTGTTAAAGGGTCATCATAGTTGGAGAAAAGTCAAGATCATTTTGGTGTAAGTGAGAAATAAATTCAGCTTACATGTGTTGCTTGTCTACCTTAATTATTCTCGGACTAAGATACTTTCAAGTTAAGTAAGTAATTTTAAGAAGTTAGAGAAAATACTTTGCAACTTGTAAGATGATGTACTTTGATTACAAATTAATAATGTATCCAAGTGATTGGTGGTTCTAAGAAAATAAATAAATAAATGATGAGACATGCTCATACATATGGATTATGCATTCAAGCTCTACTAAGAAACTTCATGATCTTCGAGACGTGTATCAGTAAAATGGTGTTTCAGTAAAATGGTGAGAAGCGTGTCTGACTTATATCGGTTCCACGGGTATAACTTGTCAAGTAGTAAAAAGTGAACATCGTGGACTAGTTGATTTGCTTCAGACCAGTGAGCCCTCTAATTGAAAATCAGTATTACGACTCTTGTTATGGAATTTCTACTACTAGTAAAGGACATGAACATGTTTGGACCCTGAGTGATAGATTCTCTAAAACTGTCCACCTTACTGCAGCGAAGATCGGCCATAATGTGAAGAAATATTTATGTGGGTATTGATGAGATTGGGCATCTTCACGGCATTTCAGTTTTCATTGTTTGTTATCTTGGTTTCTACTTTCTAGTTTCTAATCTACATCTCAGTTAGAGGGATTTTTCAAGAGACTGCATAATGAGAGTTATATTTGGGCACTGCAATTCATCATTCAATAGATATGCGGAATAAGAGCTCTAGTTAAACATTAAAGCATTATCGACTTCAGAGGCAATTGGGATCGATATACGTTATTGATGGAATTTATTTATAATAACAGTTATCACTCCAGCATCCAGATGGCTCCTTTCGAAGAGCTTTATGGTAGAAAATGTAGGTTGCCTATTGGATGGTTTGATTTGGGTGAGAGTAAGTTACTTGTACTGAATTTGATACAAGACGCTACTGACAAAGTCCTATGCTGATCCTAAATGCAGAAAGTTGGAGTTCTAGGTTGATGATCATGTCTATTTACGAGTATTTCACATCTCGGCGTTGCGAAAGTATATATCAGATCTTGGTCATGTATTGGAATACGAGCTACTACAAATGAATGATACTTTATCTTATGATGAGCAACATGCGACTATTTTGGATCGACAAGTAAAGAGATTACGGAACAAGGAGATAGTTTCTGTCAAAGTCCTATAGAAAAATCATACTGAAGCTGAAGCAGCTTGGAAATCAGAGAACGAATTGAAAGCAAGATATTTTTATCTTTTTGAGTATTAAGGTATGATCGCCTAAATTTGGGGACCAAATTTTTTGAAGGAGGGGAGAATGTAACACCCACTAAAACCAATGTAAATAAATTAGACTAATAGGATAAAAATAAAGCTTTGCTTATTGGGCTGATTTTGAAATGGGCTGATAAAAAATAATAATAATAAGAGAATAAATCGGTTAATGAGACAGGAGGATTTTCATGGGAGATGATTAGGGTTTTCAAGGGAGAGGAAGAAAGCGGCGGTGATGGGCTGAAGAACAAGTGAAGATGGTGTCGAGGAATATCGAGTATCTAAGTTATCGAGTGTTGATGGTTTGTCGAAGTTACTAAAATTGGGTGTGGGTTGAATTGAAGGAGTGAGCTAATCTTTCGACAGTGAGCTAACCCTTCGATGAATGAAAAGCACAAGGGGAGTTGCAAGCTGTCAACGCCTAAGTCAAGGTAAGTGAAGGCTTTTCATACACAGTCACACATATAGCTTTCTAGTGATTGTTGTTGTAAGAAAAATATGGATGAAACTTACCCCAAATTCCAAGAGTGAACATATTGTCCTTGATTTGTATCTGAATGTGGGGTGTTAATGCCTTTTTCTGTTATTGTTAGCTTATAGAAGCATTCAGCCATTCAAACAATTATGATTTGTGTTTTGTGCAAGTTTGGAACAAATAATCAGTATATGATTATTGGTTATATGTGGACATCGGTTTAGGTGGTAGATTCGTGAGTATGATTTAGGATTTAAGGATTGTTTCCTTGCCTTGCTTATAGTTGGTCGGTTGTAATAGGAAGAAGCAGATTGTTATAATGAAAAGGTTATGGCTTTTAAGTTAATTCATGGGCCATATGTGTTGTTAAGAGGCATGTAACACAAAACCTTGTTTGAACTTCTGGTGACATGAATTCTAATTGCATATTCTCATAAGTGTGTAAAATGAAACATGGACATTTGCTTGCATTTTATGTCAAGTATGATACTTGGTTGCTGTCAGTCACGCAGTGATAAATTCTATAGGTTTATATGTACAAGGAGACCTTGTAAGGTGCCAAACATGTAATAGAAGACTTGCTTGTTTTCCGTGAGCATTTTCTCGACAAAACAACAAGAGGTGTTCAAGGTCAATCAAAATCAATTAAGAATGAATTGCATAAGGTAAGTTTATAATATACTTTATTATCGTATCGATTAAATATATATATTAAAAGTTATACTCGGTTAATGGCAAAAACGATAAGAGATCGAAACCCCTTCGTCTCAACAAAGACGTAAACTATACGATATGTGTAAATAATATACTTATTTAATTATATTGTTGATGTTATACGTAATAGTATTTACGTACATCATTATATTACCGTATGGGTAATGATGTGGGATTAACCATGAATTCCCCCTCGTCCTTATGAAGACGTTACGTATTTGTGGACGTATATTTGCTAGCAACGGTTAATATGTATGAGATAACTGACGGAGAATATTGTGATATGGATATGATATGTGCATCATTACATACACGATATGCATCATAATGGACACGACTTGCAGGCCTCTTATAGATGGGTGGTCCAGGTAGTCTACAGGGCATAAAGCCTGATCGGTCTATAATTTGCCCACCGTTTGATATGTTACAGATGGGCGGTCCAGGTAGCCTACGGGGCATCAAGCCTGACCGGTCTGTAATATAATGAGATTTGACTTGGCGAGCCTCAGGCCGCCCTCTGATATGATGGTCCAGACCGGCAGTGACGACTGCCCACAAACTCTGTGCATTCACGCATTCATGCACCATATGTTTATGTGTGCACTAAATGACACAACGTATTAATATAATATATGTTAAAAGGAAAAGACACGTAAAGAAAATCAAACTCACGGTAATGAAGTATGTTATTCACTTACTGAGTCTCCCCGATTCACCCCCTCATCTTCCCAAATATTCAGATCAGTGAACTGCTAGTTCGGGAGCTGTTATTCTTCTTCGCGCAAGAGTCTACACGATCACGTATGGTGCAATCCAACTAGTTCCCTCATTGGAGTCCTTGCAGTTATTTCTTTCTTCCACTTTAGAGTATTGCTCCGTGGTACTTGAGCAGGACTTTGATATTGTTATTTTGTTCCGCAAACTATTTTATTATTCAGTTATATGTTACCATTTGTGAATTATTTATTAATATTTGCTTAGAAAGATATAGAGGCTTGCTTGGCATTTGACAAAAGTGTCAAGCGCCAGTCTCGGCCTACGTTTTTGGGTCGTAACACGTCGGAACGCCAAATCTAGGAATTCACTCTGATACCACTTGTTAAGTTTAGATGATCAAATAGAATAAAATGTTGGTGTATTCCATTGAGAATTTCAGGTTTATAAATCCTTTACAAAACGTAACTGCCTAACAATAAAGTCCTACACTAATGACACTAATAACCACTACTTATTGACTCATTTAACGTATCATATCTTTAACTCCCTCCCTCAAACAGAATAAGCTAGTACTCAGTTTACAATGCGATTTCGATACTCCTTGGCTGAGCTGCTAAATTGTCTTCTGTTGATTAGTTTTGCTGACCGTCAACTCTCATGGTTTCTTCTTCTAGGTAGCTCATCTAGCGTCATTCCTTGATACCGCAATATCAGTCAACTCCTCAACAAGCGAGAGCCACTGCTCTTCTTCACTACTTGTTTTATTACTAGAAACCAAGTCTACTTCACTCATAGACATTTACCTATGCTCTGATACCACTTGTTAGGTTTAGAAGATCAAATACAATAAAATTGGTTGGTGTATTTCATTGAGAATTTCAGGATTATAAAGCCTTTACAAAACGTAACTGCCTAACAATAAAGTCCTACACTAATGACACTAATAACCACTACTGATTGACTCATTCAACGCACATCAAATCCTATCTTTAACAGCCACGGACTTGGTGTCGACAACAAAGGCAATAATGTTGCAACTAGTGGTTCCAGGGGAAATAACGGTCTGTACAAACCTGATTCATCGATTATTATCTATGTTTAATCGCTTCAAAACATATGCCATTCTCTATGCCCATAGCGAGTGTGTTGTTACCTGTTACCTAACATGTGGAACTTACAATCTTCCCTAAATAAACAAGAAATAAATGTATTAGTTCAAAATAATACTTGCTCAATATATGCTCAATCTTTTCCGTTATATACTTATATACGAAGGCGTTCACATGAGAACCTCTCTATATTTCGAAAACTTGAGAACCCAATCTGCATAACTTTAAAACTGCATCATTAATTTATATAGTGTGGTGTTGACACGCGTCTCATATGCATATATATAGGGTCAGGGTCAAGTTCGGGTGAGAACCAACCTTTAAGTTATGAACTGAGAACCTACGACAATCGTAGATCTGATAAATCTAATGGTATTTATTAATTAGACTATCTACTACTTATCTTAATTAAGCACGCTGATAGGGGTAATTTAAACCAAAAGTATATACTATTAATCGTATAATCCATGATTAACGCTAATTGTTACGCATCTAAACAATAATTGTTCATAGAATCAAAACTGAATCTTGAATATATCGCTTCTTTCTTCCGACTAATCCAAATTGAAATATATAATCGGTGACAATGAAAATCGGCGATGAACTCACTGCGAACGACTTCGAATTCGAGACGAACTCACTGCAAATTCATAAATTGGACAAGGCGAACTTGACGACGGACTCACGGCGAACCAGAGCACCATATCCGACGAATTCAGGACGTAATGGCGACGTTTCACTCAAGCCGTCACGGGACTTGGCCGCAGCAACGACATATTGAACTCCCGTGATGTCCCATGATGGCCCGTGACGAAGTCGGTGTCACGGGACTTTCCTAATATTGATTATTGGCAATTTCGGCGAGGCAGCTATAAGAAGAGAGGACTCGACCAGATTAAATTGTGCTTATATTGAGATTCAGGAACCCTAACTTAGGAGAGAAGACGGAGAACATCGCGAGAGATTGAGGATCATCGAGCTACATCGTCTACGGTTAACTCGTCCTTAATATTCTCTTATTACATTATTTGTGGTTTAATCGCCATGAATAGCAAGTAGTCCTCTTTATTCTTGGATTCTACGGATCCCGTGCATTGTACCCAACTCTTCATGTGATCATATGAATGTTTTTCATTAATGCAAATCGGATATTTAATTACATTGTGCTTAATTTATCGTTCTTGCAAGTATTTACATTAAATGGGATGTTTGCATGCTTGAACGTATTTAGGTTATTTACAAAAAGTTGGATGGGTCCTAGGTATTAACCGGATTGTATGAAAAACTTTAGTTTAATAAATCGAGATCGTTGATAATCCGTGATTGGCGGCGTTCAACGATTGAGATTAATCTAGATAATGATCCGTGGATGGGCGGCTTATCTGGTGTTATTTTGGTTATTTCATATTTGATAGCATGATGATTTACATGATAATGATTGCATGATTAATGGGGTTGGCACAGGAGAAGTATGGTCCTGGAATTCTTTCTCTGATAAGTACAAACATTTATTTTTCTGCAATTTAGTTTTTGTTATTCTTCACAACAAAACCCTTCATCAATCGGAATAGCTAAATAGGTAACTAGTTAAACCTGTTCCTTGGATCGACCCTTGTCTTACCAAGGTTTATAAATTTTGTTTGACTGCAATTTGACCCCTAAAACCCATAATTTGACAACTATAAAGGGTTAAAAATACGCTTGTCAGTAGACTAAGGACGGCTGTAGATACCTTCGATCATATGGGCTTGTAATGTGGGATCAAAATATCCGGAAGGTTCTTTTGGGAAGAAAACAAAAGCTTTTTCATCCGTATGTTAGGGAATCATAAGTCACACAATCAATCAACTTATACGGTTAATGTTCACTAGCATATTCCTAGGTGAGACTGAATAAGACCAAACAACAACTTCACATAATCATGCACTTAAACACAAGTCAAATATTTCTCTCTAATCATCGGGGGACCTCACAGGGGATGCAGTATCAATCGAGGGAAGTCAAACCAAACTCCATACGTAGCTTCTCAGACGGTTCCCTGTTAAGTTCCTTGGTGAATATATCAGTGATATGATCCTCTATTCTGCGAAATTTCATACTCACCATCCCCTTTTCAACAAAGTCACATAGAAAGTGGTGTTTTATCTCTATCTGTTTAGTTCTCGAATGCTGCACAAAATTCTTAGAGAAGTTTACAGCACTAGTATTATCACAGAGTAAGGGAACATAATCAAATGAATACCGTAGTCACTTAGCTATTGTTTGAGCCATAGTAGTTGGGAACAACATGTAGAAGCCGCAATGTACTCTGCCTCCGCTATTGAGAGTGTCACTGAGTTTTGCATCTTGGAAGCCCATGACACTAGACATGATCCAAGGGACTGTCCGTCCCTGATGTAGACTTCCTATCCACTCTGTTTCCTGCGAAGACATCATCGGTGTATCCTCCTAATCGGAGGTCTCCATTCCTGAGGTACCATACACAAAGGGTATCGGTACCATTGAGGTACCGCAGAATCCGCTTCACTACTTTGAGGTGTGTCTCCCTTAGATTTGCCTAAAAGCGAGCACAGAAACATACACTATACATAGTGTCAGGTCTACTAGCAGTGAGATAGAGAAGTGAACCTATCATTCATTGATAAAGCATTTAGTCCACTATCTGTGAGGTATTATCCCTTCCGAGGGAATCATTGGGAGATATGGGAGTAGAAATTGTACTGGAGTCCTTCATGCCGAACTTCGACACCATCTCTTGAGGTACTTCTGTTGATGGATTCTTGTGCCATCCTCCTCTTGAGCGACTTGGAGTCCTAAGAAGAACTTAAGTTCTCCCACCATACTCATCTCAATCTCACTCTCCATGAGCTTGGCAAATTTCCTGACTAGAGAGGCGTTAGTGGAACCAAAGATGACATCACCTACGTATACATGTACCGCGAGTGTATCATTCCCATCTTTCAGTAGGAACATTGTCTTGTCCACTTGTCCGCGTACGTATCCATGTGACAGAAGGGTCTGAGATAGTCTTTCGTACAGGCTCGAGGAACCTGCTTCAGACCGTGTAGTGCCTTGTCAAGGATGTATACGAGGTCGAGATGGGTAGCATCCTCGAATCCTGGTGTCTCTGCTACGTACACGTCCTCTTTAAGTACTCCATTAAAAACGCGGTCTTCACATCCATCGAATCGGTGCCTTGTGTCGTGTATGGTCACATCAAAACACATTGGAATACACGTACGGCAGGGATGGTTGTCACATCAAAATACATTGGAGTATACGTACTCCAGGAGTATGCTTGCTCCATGGGATACGTACTCCAACAACAGTTGTCAAGGCATGTCCGTCTTTTGATGAAGATCTAGAGGATCTCTGCAGTAGCTTTTATTGGAATGTCAATTGATGTACTTCCTACATGATCTACGAGTGTGCAAGAGGCTCTTGAATTGGAAAAGTTGTTTGGTTGACGACAACAAAAGATACCGATGCTATGCTCTGTGAGCCAAACTTCGTAAAGATGTTTGATCGTTAATTTTGTAGATTTATTTCAATTTAATTGACTAATCTGAATTTATAATCTAGATGTGTGTTTTAGGCTAAAACCACGGTATATAAGTTTTTTATGAAACATATGTTTTGAGGTTTGTCAACCAGAATATAATAAGAAAAATAATTTCATATATAAACTCCGGTAAATGAGTGAGTGAGTTTATCATGTTGATAAATTTAATTAGTAGAGTTTGTGGTTTGAAATATCACTGAGTTTGAGATTATTTCAGTTTTTTAGTTTAAAAAGTTCACTAAGTATTGATGATAGTGAATAACACTTTGTTGTATGTATATGTTAAATACTACACTCGAAAGGTGTTGGTGAGTGACAAGCGTATTTTTAACCCTTTATAGTTGTCAAATTATGAGTTTTAGGGGTCAAATTGCAGTCAAACAAAATTTATAAACCTTGGTAAGCCAAGGGTCGATCCAAGGAACAGGTGTGTGAGTACAAGCTAACTAGTGACCTATTTAGCTATTCCGAATTACTTAATGTTTTGGTGTGAAACAAGCATAAATTAAATAGCAGAAAATTAAAGGTTTGTGACTCAATCAGAGAAAGAATTCAAGGACCATACTTCACCCGTGCTAACCCCACTAATCATGCAATCATTATCATGTAATTCATCATGCTATCGAATATCGAATTAAACCAAAATAACACTAGATAAGCCGCCCATCCACGGATCATTATCTAGATTAACCTTAATCGTTGAACGCCGCCCATCCACGGATTATCAACGATCTCGATTTATTAAACTAAAGGTTTTCATACAATTTCATACAATCAAGTTAATACCTAGGACCCATCCATCTTTCGATAAATAACCTAAATACGTTCTAAAATGCAAACATCACATTCAATGTAAATACTTGCAAGAACGATAAATTAAGCACGATGAAATTGAATATTCGATTTGCATTAATGAAAAAACATTCATATGATCACATGAAGAGTTGGGTACAACGCACGGCATCCGTAGGATCCCAGAATAAAGAAGACTACTCGCTATTCATGGCGATTAAACCACAAATAGTGTAATAAGAGAATATTAAGGACAAGTTAACAGTAGACAATGTAGCTCGATGATCCTCAATCTCTCGTGATGTTCTCCGTCTTCTCTCCCAAGTTAGGGTTCTTGAATCTGAAAATAAGCACGATTTAATCTGGTCCAGTCCTCTCTTCTTATAGTTGCCTCGCCAAAATTGCCAAAAATCAATATTAGGAAAGTCCCGTGACACCAATTTCGTCACGGGACATCACGGGAGTTCAATATGTCGTTGCTGCGGCCAAGTCCCGTGACGGCTTGACTGAAACGGGTTGTCACGGGACATCACGGGATCCTCGTATGTCATCACCTCGGCCAAGTCCCTTGATAGCTGCTTTATCCCGTGATAGGCCTTGTGTCACGGGGTCTTCGATATGCATGGCCACGGCCTTGTCCCGTGACACGCCTATTGTCCCGTGACACAAGGAAGCGTCACGGGGTCTAGACTCAAATTTGCTCCATTCGATCGATTTTGTCATCTTTTCACATAATCAGGTCCATATCGAGTCATTGGGTAATTCAAACCTGAAACACTAGGAAAAGAGATCAAATGATAACAAAATGTCCAGAAAACAAACCTAATCCATCGTCGAATGAGGTGAATAATAGGTCAAGAACTCGACCGATCAAAACACTCCACACTTAGGATTTGTTCATCCCGAACAAAGTTAGAACGAAGGGCAGAATAAATGCAAGTCTATATGAGGTTCAACCAACCATATGTTCCTAAGCTACCCACTCAAGTGTCATGTGATCAATTCTAACTAGAACAAAAAGAGAAAGATAACTCACTGAGTAGAGAACAAGAATGCATTTAGCATATGCATCAAGCCTTTAAACCTCTAGGCTGCCCTAGTAGGACTAGTATACTCTCGTGAAGGTTTTCAGGAATGGGACTACCTACAAATCCCCTGTACATCTAACTAACGTGTATGCATGAAATGATGCTCAGCGAGTCACAGTAAAGTCATGTCATACCTCGGATTCATCGTGTTACCTCAACTTCAAGTCAAACATCTTCACCAAAGTTTTTAGACAATCATAGATTAAACGAGTTATGTATTCAAACGGTCAATACACACGGCTAGCAATCGACTGATCACAAGTTCTAAACAGTTCTATGGCAATGTATAAAGAACACGAATAGTTACACAAAACATGCTCGCCATTCACCTATGCTATCTAGGGATAGTCTACGGGTTCTTGGCGCAAAGGTCATTCTCAAGTGCCAAGGACTAGGCAATGACCCGTAAGAGAAAAGGAGCCTGGCTAAAGGATTTTCTGGAAAATAGTACAAAATGTTGCATCAAAATTTCAGTGCAAGCACGAGGATCGTCCCTTAGACTCTAGCACATGAATTCTCAAGACAAGTCATGAATGCACGCAATGAAAAGGTGGAATTACACTACATCAAGTAAAAGGGGGCAGAAAATTTCTATTTTTTTTTGTACACAAGGGGTGACTTTTCTCACTTTGCCCTTGGTATTTTCTGGTTTTTTTTGTACATAAGGGGTGACTTTTCTCACTTTACCCTTGGTATTTTCTTTCTCTAAAAAACAACTATGCTTGGGGAACAACTTGTCACCCTGTTTTGAAAAATCAGAACTTCGTTCTTGATCAAAAATATCGCAGGAAATTTTTCTATTTTTTTTCGAACTCCACACTTAAAACTTGACATAGTGTATGTAAGAAGGCGGGTGCATGCAAATCACGACAAGTACAGAGAAACGCATACTAGAACTAAGGTCACCTAGAAAAAGAGATGCATATTTAAGTTTTTGAAATTTTGAACCGGTGCCTACTAATATCAAGTCTTAAACATGCTTCAAGAAATACGTAGAACATGTGATAGGCAAAGGCTAGCAATGATACTGACTCGAGGGAATACACATGCGAGTAAAACTATTTCAAGTCTTAGACTTTGAATCCAAAAGAATGTCAATTAGTCAAGGAGTATCGTAGAAAACGAGGATTTCAATCGCAATACATAGACAGTTGAGCATATGCAAGAGTGAATGTGATATGCAATGTGTGTGACTATGCTCTACCCATCCACACTTAAAAATGAGCATAGTCCCTAAGCGAAGAAATAGAAGATAAGAAAAATGTGCATAGGAACTTCCCTCGTGTGTGATGGTGTGATATCCAAGGAGATTAAGCGATGTCCGATGAGTGAGACACGACTTGTGAGCTGGTAGATAGATAGAGAAAACACATGGAGTATCACAAGTGATAGGGTAGCATCAATAATCGCGAAGAAACCTAGATAATGGGTGCCAAACAAACAGAATGATAAACGATGTGAGCAGAAATTGAGAAACATAGCCAAAATATCTCAATCATCGAGTAATCATGTAGATAGTAAATCATGCCTAAGGTCAGTGTACAATAGATAAGAAAATGAATGTGCAACAACTGACAAAATGATAAAAAGTCATATGAAGAATAGCATGCATGAAGAACTAATCAGCATCATTGTCCTCAGCATCGTCGGCAGCACCAAATAAATCATCAGTATTCTCTGAATCCGCAGCGCCAGGAGGGCGAGAGGTACCAGCCCCGGTGTTAGTACAAGCAGGAGGCTGAAAGGTGTCATTGTACCTGTGCAAAAACATTTATAATTCCGACTAGCAAGTGGTAAGTCAGGTCGAATCCACAGAGATCGGTTGAGAATCTGTTCACTAAGTAAGAACGTAACAGGGGGTTTCGAACAAGTAAAAATAAACACAATTAAGAAACAATGATCACTTGTCAAGATAAGCAATTGTTGCACAAATTCAAGTATCGAATATCAAGCAAAGTGCAAGCTAGAACTCTCGACTGTGATGCAAGACTAAATCATTAACCCAACCGTTTCAATTTCTAATGTTTTACAACTTATAGCTCTCCGCTAGGTTGCACTACAAGTTGTCCTAGGGTGTCAATCCTAGTGGTATATTACTCGTATCCTAGTTTCCTGTCCCCGCTAGGTTGCTAGTAAACTGTGATAATCGGAATCAACAAACTGACAAAAGCTCCCCCGCTAGGGTTCCACTCATGCTAGCATATCAAATCCATAAACAATGCATAGTAATATAGAGTAAAACATAGAAATTCAATATGAGTCTCAAATCAAAGCATCACAATATCAAGTTCAAGCCTACACAAATGAGTTTAGCTACTCATGGTAGTAGAATACATAATCAAATTTGTAATGAAATGAATTGAAAATACTGTTGACGAATAATCCTCCAAGCTTTTGTTTCTTCTTCCTTTTCCTCTAAAATGGAAGTGTCCAATTCTCCCAGCAATCTCACGGCCAAAAGCAAAGACACAGCAACTCACTTTCCACAATTTCACACCAAAATCACACACGGCCAAAGACCAATTTTACTTCTCCAAAACCAGAACTCACGGCCAAAAGACTTGGCCAAAAGACAATTGTTTCTTCACGGACAAAAAGCCAATTTGATTTTTCTTTTCTCTATTCTTTTATCTTCTCAAATGTGGCTCCTTGAATTCTCTTCTCTCATCCCCAATGTGGCTCTTCGAAATCAGATTCCCTCTTTTCCAGACTGGCTCATCGATTGTCGTGTGTTTCATCCCGAGAATATGCAATTTCGATTTCAGGAAATTTGACAGCTGGAAATTCCGCGCGGACATCTCCTTCCTTTGTGATCCGCGGAGGTCTTAAGATTTATCGTAATGAAGAAGACCTCCGCGCCTTTTAATCCTAGAGCCCTCCGCGTGATTCCTTGACTCAGACTTTAACCATTTCGGTCTTTATTTCTTTCGACACCAAACATCTTCAAATGGGCTCCCTTTAGCAAATATTCCTTCTATGGTCTCCGAATGCACCTGAGAATGAAAACTACACACAGGTAGTGAAATAATATACAGGCAAACACTAAGAGACGGAGTTTTAACATATAAAATAGTCGTACAAATACGACTTATCAAACTACCCCACACTTGAACTTGTTCGTCCCGAACAAGAACAAAGCCACAGAACGAATTACAATGCACTAGTCATGCTAATCATTATATCTCAATCCGAAATCCAGCAATTCATCTTATCATGCTAAAGATTCTAACAATGCGAGTAAAGATAGATTTTTCGATACTTGTTACCTCACGAGTTGCAATTGAAACGACCTTGGATGTTTGGGAGATAGTCCCCTATAGGTACCACGGACATTGCATTCTTTTCTGAGTTTTGGTCTTTAGATTTAGTCGGCGGCTTTCTTTGACACGTGATTAATTCACTGCTTTCGTTCCGTTGAGTCTTGAATTCCTTAACTTGTATGGACTTTGATAAACGACACATCTTGCTTGAATCAATCAGATTTTGATTTTCTTCTTACTTGATGGTTTGCCTTCGGCTTTTGAATTTGTTTCGTGTCCACATAATCATTTGTGCCCTTGAACCACTCCAATCATAGCCTCCGAATAACAGCATAGGAGTGCGTCCCGCTCTTTTCTCATCCTCGTCGTTTCTGCATGAGGCAAGGTAGGGGTTACCCACCCATTCCCAGCTACTTCGACTAGAGATGGACAGTTTGTTTTCTCTGTCCCGCCACCACTGCGAACGCATGAATAAACTTGTATAACTTGGTGACGCAGCTACTCTCAGGACTAGGCTAGTGAAGCGTCAACCTCCACCGCTTTTCTCAATCATTAGAACCAAAAACTCAGAACTTCCTGCAATTTTCCGTACCTTTCTAGGACATTTCTGTCAACTCCACATCCCTGCATATCACAACTCGAAAGAACAAAGCATCGAAATATTTTGAAATTTTGCATTTTTAGTCAAATGAGCACAATAGTCATAAAAAGCTGGAAATAAGATTTTTGACATATGAGAAAAGCATGGCAGTGCATCATCAGTTCATCACGACACATAACATGTGACATAAAAATTTAAAAACAGACACGACGCACAACTGACTCAACAACATCCCACCCCACACTTAGATGGATCCGTGTCCTCACAGTACAATTCAAGAGATGAGATCTATAACAAAACAGACTCACACAAAATAGACTCAACAGACTCAAATAAAAATAAAAAGAAATAAATAAAAAGCAAAAGGAACTGGTACTCCCCTAATAATCTGGTGGTGGTGTTGGGCTCTGCGATTTTAACCTTTTAAAATGCATCGCGGACGTCTCTATCTTTTCCTCCCACGGACGTCTGAAGAATATGCAATAATTGCTGAGGCGTCCGCGCTTTAACAGTTAAGACGTGCGCGAACTACACTGATGTAGAATTTTTTCCTTCGTTTAATCACCTGAAAACACCCGAAATAAAAAGAAATGCACTCGAGGCGCATTATCAGCTTCCCAATTCCACTATAACATGTGTAAAGTAAAAGAAACACACCGGGTTGCCTCCCGGTAAGCGCCTTTGTTTTACGTCCTTGGCTGGACATTACCTCTTTAGGGATCACAAGTTAGGATCCCATGGGCTTGTGAGGTCAAATTTCCTTACTCCTCTATGATACTCATAGCCCTCATCGAATGGTGCTCTCGTGTCTCTCCATCCTGGTTTCCATCCAACCGTGCTATGTCTCGGTCGCTTCCTCGTGTATGGACGGTCATCATCCTCATAAGTATAAAAATCTGATCTCTTGCCACCAAACGCAAGTGACAACTAGCGTGTATCCATGTCAATCTTGGTTTTAGTGGCAAGGAGGAGTGGTCGTCCCGAAATAGGTGGCGGAGGGTCATTATCTCTAGCATCTCCCATCTGCAAAATGTAAGAGTCAATATCACGGGTGATTGTGAGAGTACCTGGGTCCTTACTCTTTTGGGGTGGTGCCTCATGATTCGTAGTGAGTGGGCTCTCCATCGTTGGGTCATTTTGCTCATGTCTCACCTCCAATTTGCCTTCTAGCTCATCTCTGTCGATCGTATGGTCCTTAGGAGCTATCACCTACATTGTGAATGGTAAAGAAGTGTTAGAAATTGAAAATTCCTTACCTGAATTAGTGCAGCCCACAGACGTCTCCTGAATATTTCCCGCGGACGTCTCCGGATTTATCAGTAATTCTTCAAACGTCCGCGCATAAATTGTAGAGGCGTCTGCGTCATGCACTGAGGGCGAATCTTCATTCAGCTCTTCTTCGGGTGCGGATGGCTCGCTCGTTGCGTCCTCCTTCAAGGTTATTGTCTCGTCCAGAATGCATGTAAGCACGAGGGGCTCAGGTGTGAACTTTTCTTCGGGTGTGATGCTCACGTCCTCTGACTTATTTTCTTCATTCTCTGCGCACGTTTCGTCTATCATGGCTAATGCAGTGTCGTGCACAATCTGCACTGAATCAACTTCCACTGTCTGTGACTCATACTCTATTTTATGCAGCTGACCTTGTCTTGATTTCTGTGCCATATCATCTATCAGGTCCCATGCGTCATAGATGTCTAAATTCATTAGTGACCCTCCTGCTGCGGCATCAAGCATAGAACACTCTAGTGGCATCATCCCATCAAGAAATTTCTTAAGAATAAATGAACCTGTGAATCCATGGTGTGGACAGCTTCCCGCAATCCCTTCGAGGCGCACAACGTACTCATATAATGTTTCACCCCTGAATTGCTCAATGGTATAAATTTTCTCACGAATTTCCGCTCGAAAGGATGGCGGAGAAAACTTCTTTAAAAATCGGGCTCGTAGATCCACATAATGACTTTCACTATTTGCATCTGATGAGTGAAACCAAGATTTTGCAGAGTCAGTTAAAGAAAAATAAAAATATTTTAGCTTAAACCTTTCTAATGACTCTTCTTCAGGCCTTAAGCGGCAACAGACTGAATGGAACGTTTTCACATGTGCCACGGGGTCTTCTCCGGTAAAACCTCCAAATTTGGGAAGACGCCGAATCATCCAAAACTTAACATTGCTGCCCTCGTGTTCATCTTCCTCGTCGTCTTCATCATCACGAATTGGTTCACTATAATAGGAATACATAGTGAACCATAAAACCAAACAAAAACAAAATAAAATAAAATAAAACTAAAAGAAATAAAATACTTAGTACGATTCTTCGTTACCGATCCCCGGCAACGGCGCCATTTTGACAGGTGTCGTTGTACCTGTGCAAAAACATTTATAATTCCGACTAGCAAGTGGTAAGTCGGGTCGAATCCACAGAGATCGGTTGAGAATCTGCTCACTAAGTAAGAACGTAACAGGGGGGTTTCGAACAAGTAAAAATAAACACAATTAAGCAACAATGATCACTTGTCAAGATGAGCAATTGTTGCACAAATTCAAGTATCGAATATCAAGCAAAGTGCAAGCTAGAACTCTCGACTGTGATGCAAGAGTAAATCATTAACCCAACCGTTTCAATTTCTAATGTTTTACAACTTATAGCTCCCCGCTAGGTTGCACTACAAGTTGTCCTAGGGTGTCAATCCTAGTGGTATATTACTCGTATCCTAGTTTCCTATCCCCGCTAGGTTGCTAGTAAACTGTGATAATCGGAATCAACAAACTGACAAAAGCTCCCCCGCTAGGGTTCCACTCATGCTAGCATATCAAATTCATAAAAAATGCATAGTAATATAGCGCAAAACATAGAAATTCAATATGAGTCTCAAATCAAAGCATCACAAATGAGTTTAGCTACTCATGGTAGTAGAATACATAATCAAATTTGTAATGAAATGAATTGAAAATACTGTTGACGAATAATCCTCCAAGCTTTTGTTTCTTCTTCCTTTTCCTCTAAAATGGAAGTGTCCAATTCTCCCAGCAATCTCACGGCCAAAAGCAAAGACACAGCAACTCACTTTCCACAATTTCACACCAAAATCACACACGGCCAAAGACCAATTTTACTTCTCCAAAACCAGAACTCACGGCCAAAAGACTTGGCCAAAAGACAATTGTTTCTTCACGGACAAAAAGCCAATTTGATTTTTCTTTTCTCTATTCTTTTATCTTCTCAAATGTGGCTCCTTGAATTCTCTTCTCTCATCCCCAATGTGGCTCTTCGAAATCAGATTCCCTCTTTTCCAGATTGGCTCATCGATTGTCGTGTGTTTCATCCCGAGAATATGCAATTTCGATTTCAGGAAATTTGACAGCTGGAAATTCCGCGCAGACGTCTCCTTCCTTTGTGATCCGCGGAGGTCTTAAGATTTATCATAATGAAGAAGACCTCCGCGCCTTTTAATCCTAGAGCCCTCCGCGTGATTCCTTGACTCAGACTTCAATCATTTCGGTCTTTATTTCTTTCGACACCAAACATCTTCAAATGGGCTCCCTTTAGCCAATATTCCTTCCATGGTCTCCGAATGCACCCGAGAATGAAAACTACACACAAGTAGTGAAATAATATACAGGCAAACACTAAGAGACGGGATTTTAACATATAAAATAGTCGTACAATTACGACTTATCATAGGCACACTGGGAGAAGGGCTGAGGGCGACTGCCATGGTAAAAGTAGCCTCGAGTGGATCAGGGGTAGAAGACATGAAAGAAGGCGGAGGCGGATAGTCTGTGAAACCCTGCTGCCTATAGAATGCATTCCTGGCGTCCTGCAACCACTGATGTGCCCTGCTGGCCTGATATCTAAAATCGGAGAATTCATCCTTGAGCTGGTTATGGGAAACCGAAAGCCTGCTCTGTGTAGATATTATTGGACTCAGACTGGCTAAAATCTGGCGCTGATAACTCAACAGCGCATTCTTGGACTCCCGAATCTCAAGCTGAGAGGCGATGATTTGGCGATTAGAGGCCTCTAAGCGTGTAAGACGCTCCTCGAGTGTCAGCGGAGACTGGTCGACAACAGGTGGCTGCGGGGGAGGAAAAGGGATGTGGTCGGGTGCTGGAGGCTCATGTGCCACAAATGCTGGAGGGTCCTGTGCCTCAAATGCAGGAGGGTGACAGGTGCCAGTCGTCGTGACACTGCAAATTACAATTTATAAGTCCACTACTCGTGACCTTACTATTAGATTAGTAAAGCGGTAAGTAGGGGTCAAACCTAAGAGAATTAGTGGATAGAGTTGTTCTTTCGAAAATGGAAAATTAAGTAAGACAGTTGGGGTTGGTTGTGGTTTTAGTACTGAAAAGTAAGTTGTGAAAACAACCGAGTTCAATATCAACCGTACAACTTACGTTTTGGTTTGTCGCACGCTGTGTTTCAAGAGCAATACGTGCCAAAATATATGTTTGATTGATGCTGAAAACTGTTGTAATGAAATAACTGAAAGTAAAGGTGCGGAAAGTAAGTGCGGAAAATAAAGACTGAAAATAAAGGAACTGAAAATAAAAGAACTGAAAGTAAAAGTGTTGAAAGTAGAAGTTAGGTACTGAAAGTAAAGTTAGTGACTAAATGTAAAGTTAGTTGCGGAATGTAAAGTACTGAATGTAAAGGGTATTGAAATTAAGCAGTTGAAAATAAGACAGAAAGTAGAATGAAGAGTTAGTGTTTTGATCAAAGAGAAAGATTCGGTTTAGGGGCCTTGTATCACAACTTCGTTCATCATTGACCCCTAATGATCATACTAAGTACTCAAAGATGTAAGAAGGCCATTTCAAGCACTTGCCACACCGTCTAGTCCATTTCAAGATATAGATCATTTGTTCTAGCTAGAGTAATACCCCATTTCAAGGTATATTAGCCTAAGTGCAGTCACTTGATCTTTCATTTCCGATCAACCAAGCGACTTAAAGAGGCGTTGAACTCCACAGAAAAGCTTTGCCATTTCAAGCATCCACTTAACCGTGTATGTTCACGAACCCCACGGAAGAGCTTTGCCATATCAAGCATCCACTCAACCGTGTATGTTCTACCCAAATGTATGGCACATAGAACAAGCTTGAACACAATAGTAGCACTAAGAAAAGGGTCTAAAACGTTTTCTTGATACAAGCACACCCCTTCAACCGAATGAAGGGTTTATCTACAAGTATCCATGGAAGTGGATACCATAGCTAGTGCAAGAAAAGTAAATGGTTTCGAAATCAAAGACAAGGAAAGTAAGGTTTTGGAAAAATAACGCAATAACAAAAAGAGTAACTCAAGAACAAACAAGAGTACTCAAGAACAAACAAGAGTAACTCAAGAACAAGAGAGAAGTTGGAGCTTTTGATTCCCAATTGTGTGTGTGTGTTACAAGACTTGTGAGTACAAATGTAACAAAGATCTAAACTAGTGAGATAAGTAACCAAGTACCCACAAGTACAAGTGATGAGTGATGGATGTGTTTTCAAGGGCCAAGCCCCTCTATTTATAGGAAAAAGTGGCGGTTTATGGTTGGCATAAAGCCAACCGACTTGCCCTTGGTTGCTCCTCAAGTCCACCGGTTTGAGCATAGTTTGTGCCCAAAGGGCAAGGCACATGGGTGGCTAGGGCATGGGTGATCCAAGGGGCAATCCACTTGGACTTGGTTGAGCCAAGGGGCAACCACTTGGACACTTGAACTTGGTTGAGCCAAGGGGCAACCGACCTTGACTAGAATGGCCAACCGGAAGAGAAATGACCAACCGGAAAAGTAATAGTTCAGTTTTGGTTGGACTTCACAGGAATGTGGCCGGAGCAAGGTCATAACTGGCCGGAGCATGGTTGTAGGGATATGAGCTTGGTCGGAGCATCGCCGGAGGCTGATCGGAGATCGCCATTGGCCAGAATCTTGGCTGGAGTTGGCCGGAATTTTGGCCGGAGGTGCTTGAGTTGAGAACCATGGATTCTGAACGACAAGACCAAGATAAACATGTTTCGTCAAGGAAGTTAGGCCTGATTCTGGCCGGAGAATGGCCATTGGTTGAACGTTTTGTCGGGTGCTTGGCCCACCGGGCTTGGGCGCCTGTCTCGGGCGGGGACCTGGTTCTCTCGGACTCGGCGCTCTCGGATGTGGATCTCGGCGCTGGTCTTGGATGGCCCTGGTTCTGGTTCTCGAGCGTGGCCCGGCTGTGGATCTCGGCACTCGGCACAGGCGCTCGGTACTCGGCACATGCTCTCGGGCGCATCCCGGCATTCCTCAGCTCATGCGCCTGGGTGTTCTCGGCACTCTTCGGCCAGCCCGACTGGGGTCCTGGGACGCGGCCTGGGATCCTCGGCGCAGCCCGGTTGTGAAGTCCGGTCCCGGCTGGGGCTCTCTTGGTCCGTTTTGACTTGTAATCCATTTTTGGCTCAAAAACTCCTCTCTTAGGCTTGTTTCCACTTAAAAACATCAAAATGCCTGAAAAGTAAAATGATACCAACAAGTGAAAGTTCTTAAGACAAAGCGTCTAATTGGGTGGGTTTAACTGCTTCGATGAATCGTATAGATACGGTCCATCAAATCACCCCACACTTACACTTGTTCGTCCCGAACAAGGCTATTCAAAAGAGGAACACAAAATCCAAGTAAAAAGCTCTAAATAAGAATGTGAGAATGTGGGGCTAGATTCATCCTATTCATGCAATACTTACTTGTTACCAAACTAAACCGTGTAAATACTTAGAAGAAACTTGATACTTGTACCTTCGAGCCGAGATGCAAATTAATTCGGATGATTCGGGAGATAGCCCTTTTTCAGGCTTTTGAACTGCATTCTTGGGGCCGACTCGCACTATATGGTTATCTTGTAGCTTTCTCTAGCACATGATTTGGTTCGGGTTTCAATGAGTTGATCTCTTTGATTTCCTTTTGATGAGGGACAGCTTTTGAAGCAATTTGGTCTTTGGTCTTTGGCCTTTGATTTTGAATTGGAGTTTATTCACTTTTGTTTTGGTTAAAACCTTCACTAATTGGCCTTTGGCCTTTGATTTTCTTCTTCGAGCCTTGCTACTTTGTGATTTGCTTGTCCATTTTCTCAACCTTTTGGGAGGTCCAATCATCGCCCGATAGCATATGGAAATACCTCCCCGCTCTTTCTCATCCTCGCCGTTTCACGCGGGTCAAGATGAGGGTCGCTCATCTATTTTCTCGGCTACTTGGACTAGAGTTAGGACGGTTTGATTCCCGTCCCGCCTCTTGCATAAAAGCTGCACGACGGAGATGACTCTGAATCCAATGAAACCCGAAGTGCTAACCTCCACTGACTTCGTAAACCATATAGCGAAATCCGGTCCTTCGAGTGCTTGCCAAGCTCTCTAGGGCATTTTATGTCAACTCCACATCCCCTATATATCTCAGCATAAAGGGACAAATAAGAAGTTACATCCTCAAGTTTCTACACAGTTGAGATTTCACAAGGTAAATGCATGAATTTGGATCTATCTATTTCACATTCTCAAGTTCATATTTTCAAAAAGTTAATATTAAGGGAAAAGGAAAAGAACAATCATGTTAACTACTATGTGCAAAGGCCGTTCTCACCCCACAATTTTGAACAAAGCCGTTCCTCACGGAACGACTTTAGTTCAAAACATATATGCAAGCATTCAATCAAAAAGAACGGTGAGAATGACTTAAAAACTAAATGACATAAGAAAAATGACTGAAAAAACTTAAATGACATGAAAATGAAAATGTGCCAGGTTACCTCCCGGCAAGTGCCTTTGTTTAACGTCGTTGGCTCGACGATACCTCGCTCAGGAGGGGTCAGGTGGCTTGGCTAGGTCATAGTGTTGAGTTGTCAGGTTGACCTCGCCATGGTAGTGTTTGACCCGCTGCCCATTCACATTGAATCAGCTTCCATTCTCCATGCTTTCCAACTCAAGCATCCCATGGTTGAATACCTTAGTCACGGTGAAGGGGCCGGTCCATTTTGATTTTAGTTTGCCGGGCATCAACTTCAACGGCGAGGAGAAGAGTAGAACTTGTTGTCCTTCCTTAAATGAGCGCCGGAGGATGAATTTGTCATGATACAATTTTGTCCGCGCTTTGTAGTCCGTTTGCCTTTCATAGGCCTCAAGCCGCAACTCCTCAAGCTCGCACAGATTAAGCTTCCTATCAAGTTCGGCAGCCTTCAAATCCGGATTGCAATGCTTGAGTTCCCAATAGGCTTTATGTTCTAATTCCACCGGAAGGTGCCATGCCTTCCCATAAACAAGCCGGAAGGGGGAGGTCCCTATTGGCGTCTTGTATGCTGTCCGATAAGCCCAAAGAGCTTCATCTAGCCTTTGACTCCAATCTTTCCTTGCCGGTTTCACCATCTTTTCTAAAATACCTTTGATTTCGCGGTTAGAGATCTCCGCTTGACCATTGGTTTAGGGATGATATGCCGTGGACGTCCGGTGGTGGACATGATAGTGCTTCAAGGTGGCAGCCATCATGCGGTTGCAGAAATGAGTTCCTTGGTCACTGGTACCCCGTACCTACAAAACAGGTTAGTGCGCAAAAAGTCTATGACAGTCTTTGCATCGTCGCACCTTGTGGCCTTAGCCTCTACCCATTTTGACACATAATCTATAGCAACTAAAATGTAAGTATAACCGCATGAAACTGGGAATGGTCCCATAAAATCAATGCCCCAGATGTCAAAGACATCATTGACCAAGATGGGCACTTGAGGCATTTCATTCCTAGCAGACACATTCCCTACTCTTTGGCACCTATCACACTTCTTACACTTCTCATAAGCATCTCTAAATACACTTGGCCAAAAGAAGCCGCTATCTAGGATTTTCCTAGCGGTTCTCTTAGGTCCAAAGTGCCCTCCACATGCAAACTCATGGCAGAAGTTAATAACAGAAGCTATTTCATTATCGGGGATGCATCTCCTAAGTATTTGATCTGCTCCTATTTTCCGCAAATAAGGATCATCCCATAAGTAATGTCTAGCATCATGCCTAAGTTTCATGCATTGGGCTTTAGTAAAAGAAGGAGGAAATGTACCTCCTACAAGGTAGTTGACTATTTGAGCATACCATGTCACCTTGGTTGAGACTGCATAGAGATGCTCATCTGGAAATGACTCGGTGATGTGCCCCTCTTCTTCTCCTCGGATAATTCGGCTTAGATGGCCGGCCACTGTATTCTCAATCCCCTTTTTGTCCCTTAGCTCCACATCGAATTCTTGCAGTAGCAAGATCCACCGAATGAGCCTTGGTTTGGCCTCCTTCTTCTTCATTAGGTACCGGATGGCAGCATGGTCCGAGAAGACAATTACTTTTGCTCCAAGCAAGTAGGCTCGGAACTTCTCTAGAGCGAACACCACGGCCAAGAGTTCCTTTTCGGTGGTGGAGTAATTCCTTTGGGCTGTATCAAGGGTCCTTGAGGCGTAGTAGATGACTACTGCCTTCTTGTTAATTCTTTGGCCGAGCACTACCCCCACGACGAAATCGCTTGCGTCGCACATGATTTCGAATGGCTGCTCCCAATCCGGTGTTTGGATGATAGGTGTGCTAGTGAGGGCTTTCTTCAGATTATAAAAGGCATCCTTGCATGCATTGGTGAATTCAAAAGGGACTTCTTTTTGGAGAAGAGTGGATAGAGGCAACACCTTTTTGGAGATGTCCTTGATGAACCGCCGGTAGAATCCCGCATGCCCAAGGAAGGATTTGATGTCTCGGACAGTGGAGGGGTATGGTAGAGTCATGATCAGGTCTATTTTTGCTTTGTCCACCTCTATGCCTTCTTGTGAGACGACATGCCCTATGACCACTCCATGAGTTACCATGAAATGGCACTTTTCATAATTGAGCACTAAATTCATCGACACACATCGTGCCAGAACCGTTCTCAAGTTATTCAGGCATTGATCGGTCGAATTCTTGACCTATTATTCACTTCATTCGATGATGGATTAGGTTGGTTTTCTGGACATTTTGTTGGCATTTAACCTTTTTTTTAGTGTTTCAGGTCATATATCACATTCCTAATACTTTTGGATTGATCTGAAGCAAAACAATGCATTTAGTAGAGATTTCGGTAAAAACAGGGCAGATTGACCTTTCCGACTTGTTTTGCACGCACAGATCTCATATGGTGTTCAAATTGTTTGATTCAAAGCTTGTTGGAAAGCTATTTCAAATGGCTACAACTCTGGAGTTTACGACAAGATCAAATTCGGAGGTTAAGGTCTTGAAAACTTCACCCTAAGTCTCTGCCTTTTTGCATGGCCGTGACTGTCATGACCACAACACAACATCACGGTAGTCACGGCCCCTTTTTGTCCCAGAGCAGTTTTGGAGCATGCCAAGCATGCCGTGACATGTCTAAATGTCACGGTAGTCACGGCCTCATCGAAGACAGTTCTAAAAACGATTTTGGGGCTTTTCTGGACTGATTTTTGGTACGTTTCCTAATATCGTTTTTGGGCTTTTTGGCCTTTTGGAAAGCTATAAATAAAAGGGTTGGCTGACTAAAATCAGTGTGGACGAATTGAGTGTGTTGTTATTTTGGAGAAGAAACCCTAACTTGGGAGAGAAGACAGAGCTTTCAGCGCGAGGATCATCGAGCTACACCGCGTCTTTACGGTTTACTCGTTCTTTCCTTCTTTACACTATTTTTGGTTTAATCACCATGAATAGTGAGTAGTCCTCTTATTCTGGGATCCTACGGATCCCGTGCCATGTAACCCTAACTCTCATGTGATCAATTGAAGTTTATTATTTATGCGATTTGATTATTCAATTTCATTGTGTGCTTAATATTATCGTTCTATGCAAGTATTTACATCAAAGGGTATATTTGCATTGCTAGAACGTATTTAGGTTATATGCCGAAAGGTGGATGGGCCCTAGGGATTAACCGGATTGCATGAAATTGATGTTAGGTCATGTTTACATGAACTAATAGGAAAACCTTTAATTTAATAAGTCGAAATCGTTGATAATCCGTTGATGGGCGGCGTTCAACGATTGAGATTAATCTAGACAATGATCCGTGGATGGGCGGCTTGTCTATTGTTATTTCGGTTATATTCCATATTCGATAGCATGAATAATTTACGTAAAATGATTGCATGATTAGTGGGGTTAGCACGGGTGAAGTTTGAATTCTGGGATTCTTTCTCTGATTTAAACACAACCATTTAATTTCTGCACTATTTAATTTCTGCAATTTCTCGTGACAACCAACTCTTGTTAATTCGGAATAGCTAAATAGGTCGCTAGTTAACTAGTATTCACGCGCATTGCTCCTTGGATCGACCCTTGGCTTACCAAGGTATATAAATTTTGTTTGACTGCAATTGAACCCCTAAACCTTATAATTTGACGACTATATAGGGTTAAAAATACGCTTGTCTGGCATGCGTCAAATGTGTCCCCATAGATGGTGAAGTCGTCCATGAAGACTTCGATGAATGTCCCGATCATGTCCGAGAAGATGCTGGTCACCACTCTTTGAAAAGTCCCCGGAGCATTGCATAGACCGAACGACATCCTTCTGAAGGCGAATGTGCCGCATGGGCAGGTGAATGTAGTCTTCTCTTGGTCCTCAGGCGCTATGGGGATCTGGTTGTAGCCCGAGAATCCATCCAAGAAGCAAAAGTATGGCTTGCCCGCCAGTCGGTCTAGCATTTGATCGATGAATGGCAGAGGGAAATGGTCCTTCCTTGTGACGGCGTTCAATTTTCTGTAGTCGATGCACATTCTCTAGCCGTTCTTGACCCTTGTTGTTACCATTTTCCCTTTGGCATCTTCCTCGACCGTGATCCCAGTTTTCTTTGGGACCACGTGGACCGGGCTTACCCACTGGCTGTCCGAGATTGGATAGATGACATCCGCATCCAGTAGCTTCTGTATTTCCTTCTGGACGATCTCCATCATGATTGGGTTGAGTCGTCACTGAGGTTCTCTTGATGGCTTAGCTCCATCCTCGAGTAAGATGTGATGCATGCATACCGCCGGGCTAACTCCTCTCAAGTCGGCTAGAGTCCATCCAATAGCCAACTTGTGTTGTCTTAGCACTTTTACCAAACGACGCTCCTGGTCTGCTTCCAAGCCACTCTTGATGATCATCGGGAGTGTGTTATTTTCCCCTAGGAATGCGTACTTCAGATGCCCGGGCAGGGCTTCAATTCTATTTTGGGAGCTTGCACAACTGAGGGCAAAAAGGTATTGGATTTGAATAATTTTACCTCATTGACTTCATATCCTGGTATGAGAGGCTCTGAGATCGTTAAGTGGGGCAGTGTTTCATGCAAGCCTTCGGCCAATTGATATGAGCTCTCGGCTCCATTGAGTATGAGTTCTAAGGGATCTGCTCTTGGTCCTGGTTGAACTTCTTGGACCAGGTCGTCCAAAGTGTCGAGAGCGTGCACTTCCTCGAACTCCATGGGATGCTTCATTGCTCTGAATATGTCGAAGCTAAAGGTCTCTCCTTCTACCTCCATTGAGAGCATCCCACTTCCACAGTCTATCTTCATTTTTGACGTTTTGAGAAATGGTCGGCCGAGAAGGATGGGTGCATGGTCTGTTGGTCTGCCATTCTCCATTTTTAGGACGTAGAAGTCCGCCGGAAACACCAATTCGCCCACCTGGACCAAAACATCTTCTATTTTGCCCTCGGGCTGTTTGCACGACCGATCTTCCAGTTGGATAGTGAGACCGGTGGGTTCGAGTTGCCCAATCCTAAGGCATGAGTAGATTGAAAATGGCAAGACATTGATTGAGGCTCCAAGATCTAGCATGCAGTTCTCGATCCGGATGTTCCCAATTGTGCAGGGAATGGTGTAAGTTCCCGGATCGCCACATTTGGGGGGCACTTTTCGTTGCATGATAGCCGACACGTTTCTACTCATCAGCTCTTGATCATTTCTAGTATTCCTCCTCCGGTTGGTGCAAAGCTCCTTTAAAAACTTAGCATACCGAGGGATTTGCTTGATGGCTTCCAAGAGGGGGATGTTGATCTCGACCTTGCTGAACAATTTGAACACGTCCTCATCCATGACATGTTGTTTTGGTACTCGGGCCGGCACAGGAAATGGAAGAGCGGTGCTGATTTTGGAAGACTCGGTTCTGGGCTCCGGGCGTGGCCTGTGCTCCTAGGATGCTGGAATTGGGTTGGTCGCTGGTACCGGGCCAGGCCTGCGTTCCTCGGCTGCATCATGCTCTTCGTCGGGTGCGTCCTCACTTTTCTCGGCCGCGTCCTGCTCAAGAGTACCGAGAGCCTTGGGCCTTATTTGTTCTTCTCCGGGCAACCTTGTGTCTTCTTTCTCCTCCGGCACCATGGCTTAGACGACAAGCTTTCTCCCACTCTTAAGGGTCACGCCACTAACATTTCCCTTCGGGTTTTGAATGGTTTGTGAAGGAAGTCTGCCGGGTTCATTAGTGAGCGCGGACATTGAGGTGGCAAGCTAGGACATTTGTTTCTTCAAGTCAGATAGTTCTCCCTTTGTTTCGACTTTGAATTGATGCAAAGACCCCACGAGTTCCTTCACCACATCATCAAGGGACTTGTTTTGTCCTTGATGATTGCTTGGGCCCGCCTGGTACTGACTTGGTCCCCTTTGTTGATATTGGCCTGTTGGGTGAGCGTTCTGGTTCTACCGCCGGTGGGGAGGTTGGTAGAACGATTGAGCTGGTTGAGGGGCGGCTTGTTGTGTTTCCCTTGGAGGGTGGCTATCGTTCCGCCAAGTTGGGTTGGGGTCATGCCGCCAGTTCGACCCGGTTGCTTGCCCATATTGCCGGTTTGGCCCGGCACGGTTGTTGTTGTATCCTTGATATCCCTCTACTGCATTGGCCTCCACCGGGTCCTCTTCGATCAAGGTTGGGCATGCATCAGTCTTGTGGTCCGTAGAGCCACAAAACTCGCAAGGTCTTACTTGAACTGTCTGCTTTCATAGGATCTGAATCATCATCTCCTTTATTTGTTTCGTCTCCTCGGGTATGGAGTTCACCGGCGTCTCGGCTCGTGCGACGTTCTTTGTTCGGGAGAACTCATCTAACCGAGTGGTCTCCTCTCTAAACCAAGCATTTTCAGCAACATCAGTGATGAGTCGCCTTATGCCGCTCAATGATAGTCTCATCATGGACCCTCCAGCTGAAGCATCAAGGAGCTTTTTGTCCAAGGGAGTCAGTTGATGGGACGTATTTATACGATTCATCAAGTACACAAAACCCACCAAATTAGACATTTGGGCATACGAACAAGTGCTTGTTAATGTCATTTTTTGTATACAGGCATTTTGGGGTCTAAGGAGGAAACACGCCTAAAAAGGGAGATTTGTGACCAAAAAGCACACCAAGCATTCCAGGCCCGAGAAGTCTCAATCGGGGACCGAAGAAATTCCAGCCGGGTCCGAAGAAGCTCACCCGAGCGCCGAGGCCCGTTCCAGGACTTGCCCGAGAAATGTCAGACCTCGCCCAGGCCACGCCCGAGCTGTCTAGCACTGAATTCAAGTTGCCCGCGCAAACGATCTGATCTGACGAATCTACCTCGAGCAAAGTGATCAAAATGGAAAATAAGGTGGACAATGTCGGAAAACCAAGGAGAATGCTCGGGCAGATTGGCAGTTGGCCCAATTCCAAAGCAAAGGCCCCGCGCGCATATGAACCGAAACCAAGTCGCTCGATCAAACCATGGAATCTGGCAAATCTGGCTCAACCAAAATGTTTTAAATACCCAATAACTCGGACAATCTCACTTCCCAGACAAAACGCTCGAGTGGAACCAGCTGAAGCCCGATCAAGGTCAAACTAGGGCGATTTCGGCCATTTTGGGATTTCGATCATGTTCCGGGCAGAATCTGGCTTAGCACCCTTCATGGATCAGTCTTAGAATCTCCTCAACATTCCAAATCCATGGTCCAAACGCCAAGGACTGCCGGCCAAAACTCCGGCCAGATTCCGGCCAAATTCTGGCCAAACTTTGGCGACCCTCCGGCGGTGCTCCGATCAAGCCCATATCCTCACCAACATGCTCCGGTCATTTGTTGCTCCGGCCACACTCCGGCAAAGACCAACCAAATCCAAACTACTTCTTGTCCGGTTGGCCATACTATTCACTTCGGTTGCCCTTTGGGAAGAAACCAAGCCTCAACCAAGTCCAAATGACTTGCCCTTTGGCTCAACCTAGTTCAAGTGATCAAGTGGATGCCTCTTGCCTCACCCAAGGCCTAGCCACCCATGTGCTCCCATGTGCCTTGCCCTTTGGCACAAAACAAGTCCAACCGAAGAGCAACCAAGACCAACCGGAGTTGAGGGAGAACTAGAGGCGGTGGGAGGACAAAATATCCTCCTCCACTCACCTCTCAACCGCCTCTCATGTCTATAAAAGGAGGATCACCCCTCCTTGAATCATATCCTTGGTTACTTAGATAGAGAAGCTCTCTAGAATCCTTTAGGCACAAATCCTTGTAAACACTTTACATTTGGGAATCAAAAGCTCCAACTTCTCTCTTGTTCTTGAGTGTTCTTGAGTACTCTTGTTGGTTCTTGAGTACTCTTCTTTGTTCTTAAGTTTGTTCTTGAGTTTACTTTGCAAAACTTTTACTTTCCTTGTCTTTCATTTTCCAAACCCTTTACTTTCTTTTGCACTTAGCAATGGTATCCACTTCTATGGATACTCGTAGCTAAACCCTTCATTCGGTTGAAGGGGTGTGCTTGTATCATAAAACCATTTTTAGACACTTTTCTTAGTGCCTCTTCGTGTTCAAGCTTGTTCTATGTGCCTCATATTCGGGTAGAGCATACATGGTTGAGTGGAGGCTCGAAAGAGCAAAGCTCTTCCACGGGGTTCTTGAACATACACGGTTAAGTGGAGGCTCGAAAGAGCAAAGCTTTTCCCTGGAGTTCAACCTCTTTTAAACACCACTTGGTTGATCGGAAATGATTGATCAAGTGGATGCACATAGGCTAAGATACTTCGAAAGGAGGAATTAGCCTAGCTAGAACAAGTGCTCTATGTCTTGAAATGGACTAGACGGTGTGGCAAGTGCTACAAATGGCCTTGTTACATCTTTGAACACTTAGTATGATCATTAGAGGTCAATGATGAACGGAACTATGATACAAGGCCCCTAAATCGAATCCTTTCCTTTGATAAAACACCAACTCTTCATTCTACTTTCAGTCTTATTATCAACTGCTTACATTCAGTACCCTTTACATTCAGTACTTTACATTCCGCAACTAACTTTTACTTTCAGTCACTAACTTTACTTTCAGTACCTAACTTTTACTTTCAGCACATTTACTTTCAGTCTTTATTTTCATTACCTTTATTTTCAGTATTTACTTTCCGCACTTACTTTCAGTACATTTACCTTTCCGCACTTACTTTCAGTACCTTTACCTTTCCGCACTTTACTTTCATTACAGACGTTTTCAACATCAATCCAACATAATATTTGGCACGTATTGCGCTTGAAACACAGCGTGCGACAAACCAAAAGTATGTTGCATGGTTGATATTGAACTCGACTGTTCCCGCAATTTACTTTCAGTACATTTACTTTCCGCACTTACTTTCAGTACCTTTACCTTTCCGCACTTTACTTTCATTACAGACGTTTTCAACATCAATCCAACATAATATTTGGCACGTATTACGCTTGAAACACAGCGTGCGACAAACCAAAAGTATGTTGTATGGTTGATATTGAACTCGACTGTTCCCGCAATTTACTTTTCAGTATTACTTTCAGTACTAAAACCACAACCAACCCCAATTGCACTTAATTTCTGTACAATTTCCTCAAAGAACTACTATCCACCAATTCCCTTGGGTTCGACCCCTACTTACCGCTTTACTACCCAACAGTGAAGTCACAAGTAGTGGACTTATAAATTTATCGTTGCATTGCCTCGCGACAAGGCTCTGTCATCAGTCCATCAATCAGATACTCGATGATGAGCTTCTCGGGCAGTCCGAGAGTGCAGCAACTTTGCTCCAAGCGGGTGAATTTCTCGAGGTAGTCGTACATGGTTTCATTAGGCCCCTGCCTTATGTCTTGCAGTTGCCTCCTTACTTGCATTGCCCTTCCCGCCGAATAGTACTTATCCAGGAATTTCTTTTGCATTTGGGCCCACGTTCGGATGCTACCCGAAGGTAATGAAAGGAACCAGTCATTAGCAGAGTCAACTAGGGAGAAGTAGAAAGCTTTTAATTTGAAATCCTCTACATCTACTCCATAGGGTTTTAAATTTTGGCAAATGCCATGTAAACGTTGAAGATGAGTAGTTGCAGATTCTCCCTGAGTTCCCGAGAACTTGGGCAAATTGTGTACGAGGGATGTGTTGATCGATATGTTCTCCAGTTCAGGGCCCTCGTATATACACCACGGCTGGTTTCTAAAATCTGGGGCCGAAAGTTCTCCCATGGTTGGTTCATGGAGGACGTCGTCCTCATAGTACTCCTCATAGATGGGTTGTTGCCTCGGCACTTGCTGATTCGGAGGAGGTGGTGGTCGTCTAGGGGGCTGCCTTGGGCCAGCTCCATTCCGGACCTCGGGCTGCCCTTGGTTTCTTTGGATGGCCTCCCTATCACGAGCTCTTCGGTCTCGGATGAGTTACTCCGAATCGTCATAATATGGTTGTTCCTCATCATTTTGGCCGAACTGGTTTACCTCGTCGTTGACCTCATCATCATGGTGGCTTCCTGCACGAGACATGGTTATGCAGAAGCAAGTTCGAAAACTAAGAGAAAGAAAGAAAAAGAAAGAACAATTATCCAATTGCTAATTCCCTGGCAACGACGCCAAAATTTGACAGGTGCCAGTCGTCGTGACACTGCAAATTACAATTTATAAGTCCACTACTCGTGACCTTACTATTAGATTAGTAAAGCGGTAAGTAGGGGTCGAACCCGAGAGAATTAGTGGATAGAGTTGTTCTTTCGAAAATGGAAAATTAAGTAAGACAGTTGGGGTTGGTTGTGGTTTTAGTACTGAAAAGTAAGTTGTGAAAACAACCGAGTTCAATATCAACCGTACAACATACGTTTTGGTTTGTCGCACGCTGTGTTTCAAGCGCAATACGTGCCAAAATATATGTTTGATTGATGCTGAAAACTGCTGTAATGAAATAACTGAAAGTAAAGGTGCGGAAAGTAAGTGCGGAAAATAAAGACTGAAAATAAAGGAACTGAAAATAAAAGAACTGAAAGTAAAAGTGCTGAAAGTAGAAGTTAGGCACTGAAAGTAAAGTTAGTGACTGAATGTAAAGTTAGTTGCGGAATGTAAAGTACTGAATGTAAAGGGTATTGAAATTAAGCAGTTGAAATAAGACAGAAAGTAGAATGAAGAGTTAGTGTTTTGATCAAAGAGAAAGATTCAGTTTAGGGGCCTTGTATCACAACTTCGTTCATCATTGACCGCTAATGATCATACTAAGTATTCAAAGATGTAACAAAGCCATTTCAAGCACTTGCCACACCGTCTAGTACATTTCAAGACATAGATCATTTGTTCTAGCTAGACTAATACCCCATTTCAAGGTATATTAGCCTAAGTGCAGTCACTTGATCTTTCATTTCCGATCAACCAAGCGACTTAAAGAGAGGTTGAACTCCACAGAAAAGCTTTGCCATTTCAAGCATCCACTTAACCGTGTATGTTCACAAACCCCACGGAAGAGCTTTGCCATTTCAAGCATCCACTCAACCGTGTATGTTCTACTCGAATGTATGGCACATAGAACAAGCTTGAACACAATAGTAGCACTAAGAAAAGGGTCTAAAACGTTTTCATGATACAAGCACACCCCTTCAACCGAATGAAGGGTTTAGCTACAAGTATCCATGGAAGTGGATACCATAGCTAGTGCAAGAAAAGTAAATGGTTTCGAAATCAAAGACAAGGAAAGTAAGGTTTTGTTAAAATAACTCAAGAACAAAAAGAGTAACTCCAGAACAAACAAGAGTACTCAAGAACAAACAAGAGTAACTCAAGAACAAGAGAGAAGTTGGAGCTTTTGATTCCCAATTGTGTGTGTGTGTTACAAGACTTGTGAGTACAAATGTAACAAAGATCTAAACTAGTGAGATAAGTAACCAAGTACCCACAAGTACAAGTGATGAGTGATGGATGTGTTTTCAAGGGCCAATCCCCTCTATTTATAGGCAATAGTGGCGGTTTATGGTTGGCATGGAGCCAACCGACTTGCCCTTGGTTGCTCCTCAAGTCCACCTGTTTGAGCTTAGTTTGTGCCCAAAGGGCAAGGCACATGGGTGGCTAGGGCGTGGGTGAGCCAAGGGGCAATCCACTTGGACTTGGTTGAGCTAAGGGGCAACCACTTGGACACTTGAACTTGGTTGAGCCAAGGGGCAACCGGCCTTGACTAGAATGGCCAACCGGAAGAGAAATGACCAACCGAAAAAGTAATAGTTCGGTTTTGGTTGGACTTCACCGGAATGTGGCTGGAGCAAGGTCATAACTGGCCGGGCATGGTTATAGGGATATGAGCTTGGTCGGAGCATCACCAGAGGCTGATTGGAGATCGTCGAAAGTTGGCCGGAATTTTGGCCGGAGGTGCTTGAGTTGAGAACCATGGATTCTGAACGACAAGACCAAGATAAACATGTTTCGTCAAGGAAGTTAGGCCTGATTCTGGTCGGAGAATGGCCATGGCCTGGGTTGAACGTTTTGTCGGGTGCTTGGCCGACCGGGCTTGGGCGCCTGTCTCGGGCGGGGACCTGGTTCTCTAGAACTCGGCCCTCGGCGCTCTCGGACGCGGATCTCGGCGCTAGTCTCGGACGGCCCCGGTTCTGGTTCTCGGGCCTGGCCCGGCTGTGGATCTCGGCACTTGGCACAGGCGCTCGGTACTCGGCACATGCTCTCGCGCGCAGCCCAGCATTCCTCGGCTCATGCGCCTGGGTGTTCTCGGCACTCTTCGGCCAGCCCGACTGGGGTCCTGGGACGCGGCCTGGGATCCTCGGCGCAGCCCGGTTGTGAAGTCCGGTCCCGGCTGGGGCTCTCATGGTCCGTTTTGACTTGTAATCCATTTTTGGTTCAAAAACTCCTCTCTTAGGCTTGTTTCAACTTAAGACCTTCAAAATGCCTGAAAAGTAAAACGATACCAACAAGTGAAAGTTCTTAAGACAAAGCGTCTAATTTGGTGGGTTTAAATGCTTCGATGAATCGTATAAATACGGTCCATCAGAGGGTCCTGGGCCTATGTCATGTCAATGTCCTCGGGCTCATGCACTGCAGGTGCATCGAAGTCTGGCACTAGAGAGGTCTCTCTAACTGGTGCGTTCCCCAAGCGCCTATTCTTAATCTCCAGGCGCTGCCCCTGAACTCCTTCCCCAGGAATATCCAGCCTGTGGAACCACTAACGTTCCATGGTAAGCATCTTACACTGAATCAGCTTCGGAACCTTGAGCTCCCATGAGTCGGCGTTGAAACAGGCATCGAAATAAAAACCAAGGCTCTCAGCAAGTAGAGTGATGTAGAGACCACCACTAATAGCAAGGTTAGGCTTCTTCCCGAAAGTCTGCCATTCCCTAAATCAAGCAGTGCGGATCTCAAAGAAATCCACCTTAAGGCCACCACTCATGGCAATCAGGATGTCTATGTCCTTCTCGTTCACAACAGTGCCTCCCTCCGTCCGAACATTGACCGCCATAGCTACCAAACGGTGTGCAATCTTCCACTCGGGAAGCTTAATGCAAGTGGCCGGGTGGGTGGATAAGTAGACCACATCAATCTTGGAAAATATCTCCAGAAGTCATCCTTCTCAGAAGCAGAAAAATTCGACACGAGTCCCTCCAAAGAGAATTCAAGAATGCGACACACGTCGGCTCTATCCATTGTAAAATTAGTGTCCTGTAGCCGAAAAGACCAATGTGTCGTCTGCCTCGGAGGTTCATAAGGGCGAAACGATGCCACAAATTCATAAAGAGAAGTAATGATAGTGTTCTTCTGATGCGAAATTAGTATACCTAGCCTGAAATCATCAAACAATGGGCGAACCTTGTCCATCAATTTGAAATATGTTAAAACACCGAGACAAGGGACAAAAGTAGGCTTAACTGTTTTCTTGAGCTTCAATTGCTTGTAGTTTGCCAAGGTAGCCGGGTCTGGGAACCTTGGGTACCGTCTATCATCGAACATTCGTACCACAGGGAGCGCTGGGACTGGCTCGGCGGCAGGAAGAGGTGTGGCTGGGGCGGCGGCGCGGGTCTGATTACGACGGTGGGACATCCTCGGAGCTTGGACTGATTGATAAGAGGGGTGGCGGACGGAATGGTCAACGGTGCAATTGCCGGTGGACTGATTTTGGTCAAGAAGCTTCGCTGAATTGGGTTTCAAAAACCCTAATTTTAGATTTTGATGTTGACCAGGTCCCGTGACACCGACTTCATCATGGGCTGTCACGGGACGTCACGGGACTGAGAAAATACATCGCTTCGGCCAGGTCCCGTGACAGAACCATTATCCCGTGACGGTCCTATGGTCACGAGATGTCACAGGACGGATCAAATAGTTCTTCGCCAAGGCTTGGTCCCGTGACACCGACTTCATCACGGGCTGTCACGGGACGTTACGAGACTGAGAAAATACATCACTTCGGCCAGGTCCCGTGACAGAACCATTATCCCGTGACAGTCCTATGGTCACGGGATGTCACGGGATGGATCCCGTGACACGCCTATTGTCCCGTGACACAAGTAAGCGTCACGGGGTCTAGACTCAAATTTGCTCCATTCGATCGATTTCATCATCTTTTCACGCAATCAGGTCCATATCGAGTCATTGGGTAATTCAAACCGAAACACTAGGAAAAGAGATGAAATGATAACAAAACATCCGAAAAACAAACCTAATCCATCATTGAATGAGGTGAATAATAGGTCTAGAACTCGACCGATCAAAACACTCCACACTTAGGATTTGTTCGTCCCGAACAAAGTTAGAACGAAGGGCAGAATAAATGCAAGTCTATATGAGGCTCAACCAACCATATGTTCCTAAGCTACCCACTCAAGTGTCATGTGATCAATTCTAACTAGAACAAAAATAGAAAGATAACTCACTGTCGTAGAGGACACGAATGCATTTAGCATATGAATCAAGCCTTTAAACCTCTAGGCTGCCCTAGTAGGACGAGTATACTCTCGTGAAGGTTTTCAGAAATGGGACTACCAAGTATAATCGGGATATCAATGTCCTCTGAGATCTCTAGCACAATAAAATCAGCAGGGATGTAAATGTTCTTCACCTTGACAGGTACATCCTTCAGAATCCCTTTCGGGAGTCTACAAGAACGATCCTCAAGGCGAATAGAGATGTTAGTAGGACAGAGATCACCCAAATTCAGTTTAGAATACAAAGAATAAGGCATGATAGACACACTAGCACCGAGATCACATAAAGCACGACAAATAGTAATACTGCCGATATCACAAGGGATAGAAAAACTCCCTGAGTCCTTAAGCTTAGGCGGCATGGGCAGGTGCATGGCAGCACTACACTCCTCACTCAGAGCCACTGTCTCGGTCCCGTCCACTTTCCGTTTCCCAGTCAGAATTTCCTTCATGAATTTTGCATAGGTAGGGATCTGGGTGATGGCATCGGTGAAGGGAATTGTGATGTAAAGAGAACGAATTTTATCAATGAACTGCATGAACTCTTTATCTCTTCTTGTAGCTTTGAGCCTCTGAGGGAATGGGACTGGTGGCATATAGGGAGCTGGCTCTACTGTCTGCGCAGAATTTTCAGCTCGATATTCAGCTTCTTTTGACGTTTCCTCTTCCAGAGGTGTAGGATTGGGCACTGAATTCGTGGCTCGAGATCGAGTAGTCTGAGCTGGTAGCATCTCAAGCTGTTTTTCTCCTCGGAGTGTGATGGCATTCACTATTTCCTTAGGATTCTAGTCTCGTTTCGATGGGAGTTTCCCACGTTCTCGAGTTGCTGAGTCTGCTTGCTGAGCTACCTGATTTTCTAGCATCCTGTTCTGAATGACCAGCTGCTCGATCATCTTCTTGAGTCCTTTCACTCGCTTATCCTGCCAGCCATGAAGCTAGCCATCATGGCCTCTATGCTAGACGAGCTGCCAGACTCCTGCTGCTTGGGCTGCTGCGGCTGGTAAGTGTAACTCCCCGAATTCTGATTTTGCTGCCCTTGTGACTGGTTGTTATATTGAGCCCTTGGCTAGTAGGAATTATTATTCTGTGTTTACTGAGCTTGATTGTTGTACTAGCCTCGTGGCTGATACGGTGCATTCCCTTGCTGCTGTTTGTAAGGGAAACTAGGAGGCGCCGGATTCTGAGGCTTGTAAGACAGATTAGGATTATTCATGTTCGGATTATCCCACCTGTTAGTGGCTGGTCCATAACCAGGGCCAGCCCCTTGGTTATTCTGCCCGACGTAGTTTGCATCCTCCTGATTTCCACTGTCATCATCTTGTCCCATCACCAGACAGCCATCTGCAAAATGAGAGGGAGAGCAACATATCTGACAATAGACACCTGCATTAGCAACAACTGATGGCTTCATAGCCGATTCCACCTTCAAGCTTTTAATTTTGGTTGCGAGCATCTTCACAGTGTTTTTCAACTCAGCGATGTCGTTTTTGCCTTCAGCGTGATAGAGATCTTGCACACCCTTCCTATCTTTAGGATTACCTCGGTCGCTTGTCCAGAGGTGGTAATCTTGGGCTGCCTTTTCCATGATAGCATAGGTCTCGTCTAGAGGAACTCCAGTAAGTCCTCCACCAGTAGTCTGATTTATCAAGGTGCGCATCCCCTGATCAATTCCCTGATAGAAAGTGTCCATGATCTGCCATAGCTCTAGATTGTGATGGGGGCACATCCTCATCAACTCCTTTTACCTCTCCCAAGCGTTGTACAGAGTCTCACCATCTATAGAACGGAACGAGATGATCTTGTTCCTGAAATGAGCTGTCTTTGATGGTGGGAAGTACTGTTGGAGGAAAGCTTCGACCTACTTATCCCAGGTAGTAAAAGTACCCTCAGCATGGCTATCCAACCATCTACTAGCCTTGTCAGATAATGAGAATAGAAATAGCCTGAGGTAGTAGGACTCTGGAGGGACACCATTGGTCTTCACCGTGTTGCACATCTGGATGAAACGCTTGAGATGTTGGTGAGGGTCCTCATTCATTCTCCCTGGAAACTGATTATTCTGCACCATTTGAATGAGACCTGTTTTGAGCTCCCAGGTATTGTTGGCTATGCCCGGTGGTGCAATGGCGGACTGAAATCCCGTAACACGTGGAGCAGTGTAGTCTCCAAGTGTCCTGCGCACTGGTGGCTGTACTAGGCGCTGCTGGTCGTCCTCGACCACCTCCTTCAAAACTTGATTCTGATTGTTCATGGCTATTGCTGCAAAGTTGCGATTCAGTGCTCGGAGTTGTCGAGCTTCGTTTTGGACCCTGCGAACAGTTTTTCGATGGTCCGGTGAGTCCTCTTCTGAAATCTGAATTTGCTTCTTCTGTCGAGGTGCTTTCCTTGGCATGAACTAGCTAGTACTTGCAAGAGCCAAGAATCACCGTGAGCGAAGAAATTAGGGCGGAAAAATCAGATAACAAATAAGGTGGAATAGTCTAAACTACACACGTTAAATCTAATATCACACTAGACGATGTTCCCCGACAACGGCGCCATTTTGACAAGCGTATTTTTAACCCTTTATAGTTGTCAAATTATGAGTTTTATGGGTCCAATTGTAGTCAAACAAAATTTCTAAACCCTGGTAAGCCAAGGGTCGATCCAAGAAACAGGTGCGTGAGTACTACTAACTAGTGACCGATTTAGCTATTCCGAATTACTTAAGGTTTTGGTGTGAAACAAGCAGAAATTAAATAGCAAAAAATTTAAGATTTGTGACTCAATCAGAGAAAGAATTCCAGGACCATACTTCACCCGTGCTAACCCCACTAATCATGCAATCATTATCATATAATTCATCATGCTATCGAATATCGAATTAAACGAAAATAACACTTGATAAGCCACCCATCCACGGATCATTATCTAGATTAACCTTAATCGTTGAACGCCGCCCATCCACAGATTATCAACGATCTAGATTTATTAAACTAAAGGTTTTCATACAATTTCATACAATCCAGTTAATATCTAGGACCCATCCATCTTTCGGTAAATAACCTAAATACGTTCTAACATCCAAATACCCATTCAATGTAAATACTTGCAAAAATGATAAATTAAGCTTGATGAAATTGAATATTCAATTTGTATTAATGAAAAAACATTCATATGATCACATGAAGAATTGGGTACATTGCACAGGATCCGTAGGATCCCAGAATAAAGAAGACTACTCGCTATTCATGGCGATTAAACCACAAATAGTGTAATAAGAGAATATTAAAGACGAGTTAACCGTAGAAGATGTAGCTCGATGATCCTCAATCTGTCGCGATGTTCTCCGTCTTCTCTCCCAAGTTAGGGTTCTTGAATCTGAAAATAAGCATGATTTAATCTGGTCGAGTCCTCTCTTCTTATAGCTGCCTCACCGAAATTGCCAAAAATCAATATTAGGATAGTCCAGTGACACCGACTTCATCAGGGGCTGTCACGGGAGTTCAATATGTCGTTGCTGCGAACAAGTCCCGTGACGGCTTGACTGACACGGGTTGTCACGGGACATCACAGGATCCTCGTATGTCATCACCTCGGCCAAGTCCCGTGATAGCTGCTTTGTCCCGTGATAGGCCTTGTGTCACACGACGTCACGGGGTCTTTGATATGCATGGCCACGGCCTTGTCCCGTGACACGCCTATTGTCCCGTGACACAAGGAAGCGTCACGGGGTCTAGACTCAATTTTGCTCCATTCGATCGATTTTGTCATCTTTTCACGCAATCAGGTCCATATCGAGTCATTGGATAATTCAAACCTGAAACACTAGGAAAAGAGATCAAATGATAACAAAACGTCCGGAAAACAAACCCAATCCATCATCGAATGAGGTGAATAATAGGTCAAGAACTCGACCGATCAGTGAGCTTGTTAGATCACTTTTTATACAAGTTTTATTGTGCAAGTCAAGTTATTTGACTATGATTTTACATATTTGTGGCTTGCATATAATATCAAGTAAAGCACATGTATATGCATAACCTTATTGTTCACATGCTACAAAATTTATGTCGGCATGTCTTGCTTTGTGGATGTGAATAAATTAATGTGTGTTTGTAACCGAATCAAAGATCATCGACTAAGCAATATGTCGAGATTATGTGATGTTGCATTCACATAATGGATTCTCCTAAATGGAGAAGAATATTGAAATCTTCTAAGTGGAGAAGACAATTCAATATAAATGATGCTTCAAGGCAAGTTAATATGCATGTACAAGTACAACTTGTTGATGTCTAATGTCAATAATAATTTCATGAAATTTGTTGAATATTAAAAGTGATGAAGTTGTACTGTTGTGAATACTAAGAAGCTCATCAAGGTTTTAATGTATGCAATAACAAGCACAAGACCTGACATAGATTATGCAGTAGGCAAACAGAGTAGATATACTAGTAATCCTAGTACTCATTACTAAGAAGCTAAAAGGTGAGTGCTTAAGTATCTTTAGGGAACCATGAATTTTGGTTTGACTAATGTTGGATTTCCCTTGGTTTTGGAGGGATATTCAGATGCAAGTTGGATCACTAATTTAGAAGATCATTCTTCTACAAGTGGTTGGATATTCCTGCTTGGGGGAGGTGCCATCTCTTGGGCCTCGAAAAAGAAAACTTGCATCACTAGCTCTACTATGGAATCTGAGTTCATAGCTTTAGCTGCTGTCGGTAAAGAGGCAGAATGGCTAAGGAATTTGATTCATGAGATTCCTTTGTGCCCGAAACCAATAGCACATAGATTTGTCCATTGTGATAGTAAGGCTACTTTTGCTAAGGCATGTAGCCAAATGTATAATGGTAAATCGAGATACCTAGGCGTTAGACATAGCACGATCCGTGAACTGATTACTCATGGGGTGATATCGATTGACTATGTTCGGTCACAAAAAAATCTAGCTGATCATTTGACAAAGAGATTAGCTATGGACTTGGTATTTTAGCATGGTATATGGATGGGCTTAAAGCACATTTGAAATCTCTAATGGTAGGACACCCAAGTCCCACTTGGTATGACGCCAAGAGCTGAATTCAATGTGGAAAGCCTACACTTAGAGATTTGAAGCATATTTTCATTTGCATCCCAAGGTTGTGCTTGTTCCTGCAAAGAAAGGGTTAGGTTGAAGATTATCTTCTTAATAGATCTTTTGATAAAATGCATTGCTAGTGCATGATCGAAAAGAATCTACCTATGTAACTCTGAAGTGAGCCGCTTCAATTAGCTCGTGCTTGGATAAGTATACACTTATGAATGGAAAGGGATACATAGATATAATAGTGTCAAGTTGTACTTGAAATAGTAGTAAACTGTTGTGTGTTTCATTTTCATGTATTCAAATGAGTTGAATGGTTCAATTCTTAGGACACCCTGATTCTTGAATATTTGAAGATATTTCACTATAATGAAATTCAATCGATTCGATATTTCATTTATGTATGTTTTTGGTTTATTGGATTAATAAGTGTACAAGGATATAGCCCTAAAATGGAGGAGGATTGTTGGGGATTTTAGGTTTATAAACAAGGCAATTCAAGAAGCTTGTTGAGCTCCGATAAGTGTGCTACTCAGCGCAAATCGCGCCCAACGTTGAAATTAATGATACGGCGTGCGGGCTTAATGTCTACATTGGGCGCGATCGTAACGTAAGGGCTGGGCGCGCGACGAAAAAACCTGCAAATCCCCAAACAATGTTATTATCTGTTTTAACTGCCTATCTGATTTTGAAATTTAATCAACTCATGTCGATACTGATATAAGGGCTGGCAAATACAAATGATAAAGATAGAGAGTAATCCTCAGGATCTTCTCTGAACTTTTTCATCGCAAATACATTCCAAGTAATTCTCGTTTGTCTTATCCCAATTCAATTTCTGGAAACCCAATCAAAAGTGCCCCAGCATGATTCAATCGATATCCAATTCTTTCTTATTGATTTGAAGCCCTGCAGCAGACCCAACTATTACAGTAAAATTACATTATTTTAGTTACAGAGCAAAAGAAATCTATACAATCCAATTTCCAGTCACATCATCAATTGATTAGTAGAATGGAAAACCTTGTGTAATCAAAATGGCAAGTGCCTCTATCAGCTATGCTAGATTTAAGGACAGTAAGAGCCAGACAACTGATAACAAGATTCATTCATACAATGCCGCATGAGTGCTCCAATTGTTATTCCAATCAAGTAAAATGTAGGATGCCAAACACCATTGCATCACAACTTATTTGAACACTATTTAAGGTCTGAAATTTTAATGATTAATATTAGTCACTCACTCCACTAGGCCATTTTTGACCAACTCTTCCAGTCCCTTTTTCAATCTTGCAGCAGCAATGGCGGTCTGCTCCTCTCGCATCCCTCCGAAGGATATCCTGATATATCCAGGGCCTCCTGAAGCGCTTCCCGGTATGACTGCAATGCCATGCTTGTGCGCTAGCCAGCTGACTACTGCAAAGTCATCATCTTTGTAATGGTCAGGTAGCTTGGCCCATAAGTAGATTGCACCTTCACCGCCTCGTACTGCATCTGGTCCAAGAGGGGTCAGAGCATCTAATAGGAGTGTACGGTTCTTGACAAGGTCTTTTACTTGGTCAGTGACCCACTGGGGTCCCATTTCCAAGGAGAATAGGGCCAAATGCTGAGAGATTACTGAGGCACATATCGGAATGTTGTCTTGGACTTTGAGGAGTTGTTCTGCGAGGCCTGGGACATCCGTAGGGTATGCTATCTGCACAGGAGATTCATGACGTTACCCTCGTGAGAAAATGTCATGTATGAACAAATAAATGCAGAAAATAAACTCACATATCCAACCCGCCATCCCATCATCCCATATGCTTTTGAAAATGAAAAAATGTTCAGTATATGGTCATCTTCTATGCAGGTGTGCTTTCGACCATCATACATAAAATATCTGCATGCCAGAAGTAGACTTTTTACCAATCTCCATACTGATCAAGCCACCAGTGCTTGTAAGTAATTGCAAGAAACCATCTATTTGAAAAGAGTGTACAAACAGAATCTGTTTCATGATACTTACTCGTAAGTATTATCTACAACAAGCCAAGCCCCAGCATCCTTGCAGAGGGCTGAAATCCTCTGCAAAAAAAGAAACAACTTAACTTATGTTGATAGACTGAAAGGAAAGCGAACAGAAGAAGAAAAACTAATGACAGACCTTGAGAAGAGGGTCTGGGATGTAGGTTCCAGATGGATTTCCAGGGTTCACAACAGTAACAAGCTTCGGAGTTGGTTTCGTTTCGGACAATGTCTTCTCCAACCAATCTAAAATGATGCTGCAAAATTTTAGATGCGTGCACAAAATCCTTGGCTAAAGTAGAAACCAAGTCCAAATATGCTCAACAAAGAATTCTCTCTCTGTTGTTGCTACATATTTAGAGGAATGTAAAAAGCGATATGATGTTCTGCGTAGCCAGTCTCCAAGAACAGTTTTTGTTGAAGCGCAGGGTCAATATTTGCAAAAGATTTATCACGAGAGGCAAAGAGCATATCAAACTCACCTGCATCGGGATGAAGATCTTTTGGATCGCCAGGGCCAACAAGTATGTTAGTGACTCCTGTCATTTGAAAGGACATATACGCATTGAAATAGTACGGAGCAAACATAACAACAGAATCCCCAGCGTCACACAGTGTAAGAACGAGATCCACGAATGCCTGTACAAAAGCAACTATGATTAAAAAATAGATGGTAGTGAAGTGAAGTTCAGTGAAATATTTTTCTGCTAACACGTGTTTTTTAAAAAGAAATTATTGTGATCGGTAACAGCCAATGCACACTTCACTATTTGTTTTGATGAAAAAAATTGTCAGCAGCCAAGGCTGGAGTTCACCTGGTTTGCACCAGCAGTGACCACCACTGAAGATTTATGCAGATTGTTCTCCACACGCAACTGCAGAAACAGAGAAAAATATCACTATGACGCTCTTGTAGCTGGGTTCAGAAGCGCCAGATCGCTAAAACGGTCGAGACGAATGCTATAACAAGAGCTGCGTCTATAAGATCTTATCTTTAAGGAGTCATTAATGCATTCAAATGAGACTAGTTCTACCAAGAGAAGCTTCAAAGCTTGCCAATATGGGAATTGATTAGGCTAGCTGAGTCAGATCAAGAAAAATGGGAAGCCAATGGATAACTAACTATGTGTCGGTAGATGTGGATCGATTGTTTTAAATCAAAACAACAAAATGTGGCAATCTAACACAGCAAAAACCAACAAATTATCTTACAACAGGTTAGGTTCATCTGAGAAATTTCAAGTCTGTGCAAGTGTCACTCCATATAACGACTTGAATAGACCAATTGTTATGAAACTTCTGGTTAATACATCCTTTCAAAATGTACCTTTTTCACTAAGGCTTCCCTCAGCTCAATCATACCCTCATCAGCTCCGTAGCGGCTGATTGCAGGCTCCCATACAAGATCTTTCACCTTGTCCAATGCTTGCTTTGGAGGCTGCCAATAAACAACTCCCTGCAAACATTTGAAACCGCTTTTCGAGATCAAATAAGCACTCTTCTGAGCAATGTATTATTGGTATCAAGGTATTCATGGATTCACCGCAGACCATGACACTAGACTACTGCTATGATGACAATACAACAGGTGAGATGATCTGTTTGCAGTTTTGAGCATATCTGATCTGAATTGTTCCAATTACGAATGAAATAAGGTTTGATTTGTTTCTTATTCTAACCAAACGTTTCCAAAATCATTTTCCATGGATTACTCAATTTGAGTATCGAATTTAAAAGGATGATTTACTTTCCAAACAGGCGAAAAGTCGAAGAATGGTTCCACCAAGGACGAATACATGGCAAGCTCCAAGAAAATGGCCGCAAAGCCATGAGAACAAAGATTGGTATACACCATGATTGAAGAATTCAACTGTGGTAAATCAAAATTGGGTTGATGAGGGTTGGTTCCAATCCAAGGCTTTAAATGATTTCTAATTCAATCTGCCAATGGAATTGTGATCCAAAAATAAAAACACACAATGCACTGCAATCGTACAACTCACATAACCGAGTGATCCACTAATGGCCAGTGACAATGCAAAACTTGTATCAACAAGACCATATTGTCATTGGTCAACACAGAAACCAATCTGAAGAAAAATTACATGGTATAAACCTTCCCAACACTTCAAACACACAAATATGGCTCAAATTGATTAGAAACAGACCTGAGCCAGAGACATGGCATCTTTAGCTCCCCTCATAAGTTGCTGCATCTGCAACAACAACACCAACAAAAAACAACAATCAAATAATCACACCATCAAATTGCTCAATACTAGTCAGTAATAATATCCAATTTTCCAATCAAAACAAAAAATCCACCTTAACCATGATAGGCATATCAGTCTCCAGGGCCCTTCTAGCAAGCATCCCGTACGAACCCATTTCACCTCTGCCTCTGAGACCTTTCAGCAAACACCTTAAAGGCCTCTCTCTTTATAGAAAAACAATCAGAAACACCAACCACCACACCACCTAACTCCAAGTTCATCAAATCAAAACTTGTCCATAACCGACAATTTTAATGGTAGAATCAAACTCTTGTTTGTGTCTATCTGCAATACCAGAAAAGGCCCTCAAGCGAAAAGATAATTTCCTTTTAACAAAAAAAAAAACTCACCTTTGTACTTTATTGACCAAGCGAAGCGATTGAACTATGTTTAATTTATGGAAAAGTACAAAAAGGTGGTATGAAGTATGAACTACCACCATTTTGCAAAATCTTGTCCGAATTATACACATTTTCAAAATCTTGTCCAATTCTAATTAATGGGCCAAATTGCAATTCTGAATAATACAATGAGCACCCAAACCTTTCAAAAATTATGTAATTGAAATATTTTTTTTGGTTGGACCAAATAAACCAAATATGATTTTGAAATGTATTTGGTTTATCCCAAAAAAAATTTGGTTGTACTCTTCCCGAACCTTTTAATTTATTGTCGTCCGAAAATATATGAGATTCATTCTGTCCGAGAAAAAAACTAAAGGAAAAGAAATGTATAATTATTGTTTGAAAGACCTCTCCACGAGGAAGGAATCTGGTGGAAATGGAAAAAACTAAGGTTTGAAGAGGAAGACATTGCATTCATGAGAAATGTTAGAAACATTCACGTGCGAGGTGGGATTACAAAGAGTAAGAAAATCACACCAAATTGTGAGGATTCGAATTCGGGTGTAAGGATCCATGAGGGACTGTTTAATCAACAGGTCACCACCCTTGTTGGCTTTTGAACCTTTAATCACCAAGGCCACCGTAGCGAAGCGAGTCTTAGGCTTGAAATCTTGATAATATTTTAATATGTCAATGGTTCGACTCCCCGAATAATAAATTTGTAAAATATATTCATATAATAATTGATAAGGAGAGCGCTCGTTGAGAATCGCTAAAAATTTGAGAACCCAAATCTCATCATTAGATCATGATGCATCTTTAAATATGCATGTGACACGTGTCCAAAAAGTAAAGTCAAACTGAGTGGCTTTGACTTTGCAATAAATGCAACTTAAAAAATACACATATGAGACACGTGTCACCACTACAATAATTTGATGATGCATTTTGGAATGTAAAAATTGAATATTTTTAAGTTTTCAAAAAAAAAATTAGTTCTCATTTAAATGCTTCTCATGATTGATATATATAAGATTTAAAAAAAATAAAAACTCATCATCAAAAACAAAACAATAAGGCCACCGTATGGTTTTCAGAATGAACTCCGGCTAGTTGTGAGATGTAAAAAGTTGACTACAACGGTTTTATGTGATTGTCTATAGGCCTAAACTTTTAGTTAGGTGAAAAGTGTTATAATTACCTTGGAAAATATGAAAAACTTTGGGACTCGTTAGAACTCAAATGCACTGAAATGTTAGAGAGAAGTAGAAGGTGAAGGTGTGTTTATTTTCTTCACCCGAAGCTTCTATTTATACTACAATTTACTAAACACACATCCGCATTTTACTCAATATGCATTTCATTTTCTTTGGTGTGGGCTCCACATGTGGGTCCCACATGACATGTTTTTCTCAAATGTGCAGAACATTTATAACACTCCCCCTGGGATGCACATCAAGTGTTTTAGGCTGCCTCGTTAAAAATCTTAGTGGGAAAAACCCATTGGGATAAAAACCAACTTAAGGGAAAAAGAGTGTAGTAACACGAAGCTCCCCCACATATTGACGTGCGTGATGTGCTCATAAATTTTGCAGCTTCCGCATTCCTATGTCGTTGACATGTTTTCGGAATATTGAGGTAGGGAGAGCCTTTGTAAAAAGATCTACTGAGTTTTCATTAGAACGAACATATTGTATGCTGATAACTTTGTCTTTTTCCAGCTCTTGGGTGAACGAAAAGTATTTGTGATGGATATGCTTTGTTCTATCACTTTTGATAAATCCTTCCTTCATTTGTGCAACACACGCAGCGTTGTCTTCATAAAGAGTGATTGGATCATTCACTGAAGAGAGGCCGTGACAGATGCTTGTCGTCAGAGCAAATGTACAAATAAATTTATAAGTCCGCTACTCGCGACTTCACTACTGGGTAGCAAGTGGTAAGTAGGGGTTGAACCCAAGGGAATTAGGGGGATAAGTTATTCTTTGAGGGAATTGTACAGCGAGGGAGCGTGTTTTTTAGGTTGATTGAGATTTAATGCTAACAATTAAGTGATTGGTTGGTTGGTTTTGGTTTTTAGTGTGGAAAAGTAAATGACATAAAAGTAAATACTGAAAATAAACGAGAAGACTTATAGCGATTGTTGCGTGATCGGCAAGTCTTGCGGAACGTCAGCAGTTGATATTGCAGTTTATACTAAGAAAGTAAATGCAAGTGGTGTTTAAATCTAAGGAAAGTATTCGGTCTTAGGGGCCTTGTATCATAGTCGTTTATCATTGACCGCTAATGATCATACTAAGTGTTCAAAGATGAATCGAGGCTATTTCTAGCACAAGACTTGCAACATCGTTTAGAACACTTGTTCTATTTAGACTAATTCCTCCTTTCGAAGTATCTTAGCCTTATGTGCATCCATTTCATCTTCAGTTATGATCAACCAAATGGTTTTTAAGAGAGGTCGAACTCCTCAGATAAGCTTTTCCCGTTAAAGCATCCACTTACCCGAGTATGTTCACGAACCCCACGGAAGAGCTTTGCCCGTTAAAGCATCCACTCAACCTTGGAAGTTCTAACCTAATATGTGGCACATAGAACAAGTTTTGAACACAGAGAGGAACTAGGTGCAGGGTCTAAAACATTTTATGATACAAGTACACCCCTTCAACCGAATGAAGAGTTTAGCTACGAATATCCATAGAGGTGGATACCATAGCTAAGTACTCGAGGGTTTTTGAAAGAAAGTAAGTAAAGGAGGATACTCAAGAACCTACAGGAGTATTCTCAAAAACTATTAGAATACTCAAGAACCAACAGGAGTATTATAGATTTTTCACAAAAGCTTACAAAAGTTCCCAAGATCTTAGAGAGATAAGTAACCTTGTGGAATGAGGATTGTGTGATGTTGGGATGATTTTTTGGATGAAGATTACAAAGGGAATGACTTGTATTTATAGGCTTAAGGGAAGGGAAGATGTGGAGGAGGATGAGAACACATGGCATAATCCCATGGAGGGAGCTCAAAGCCATCATAGGTGACTCACCACTCCTTTAGCCGCCCATGTGAGGAGGAGCTTCCCCTTTAGCTGCCCCCCATGTGGAGGAAGGGGAGAGGAGGAGAGGAGGATGAGAGGAGGAAGCCGCCGGCTAGGTGGCATGAGGGGAGTGGTTTGTGAGTTTTGTGAGATTTTCACAAAACTATCGGTTCATTTCTGCTCTGGACTGACTCTGGTTGCTTTTTGGTTGGACTTGTTTTGAGTGATTCCATGTCAGGTTCATGATATTTCTTCAGTCAGCATCTGGTCGTGACCTTGGAATGACTCGTAATATATTTTCAGCTTAAAAACTCCTCCTTAGCCTGTATTCTCACTAGACTCCAAAATACCCTGTAGATAAATATCTGAACTAACAAGCAAAAGTTAAATAGACAAACAGTCTAATTTGGTGGGTTTAACTGTGTTTATGATTCGTATAATTATGGTCCATCAGATTACCCCACACTTTTAGTTGTTCGTCCCGAACAATGCTATTAAAGGGCGGCACACACTATCTAAGTAAACTTTTAAAATATGAAAGTGAGACTGTGGGACTAGATTTATCCTAATTCATGCATTACTTACTTATTACCAAATTAAACTGTGTAAATACTTAGAAGAAACTTGATACTTGTACCTTCGCGCCGAGATGCAAATTAATTTGGATGTTTCGGGAGATAGCCCTTTTTAGGCTCCTGGACTGCATTCTCGGGATCGACTCGCACTATATGGTTTCCTTGTAGCGTTCTCTAGCACGTGATTCGGTTCGGGTTTCACTGAGTTGAGCCTTTTGATTTCTTTTTGGCGAGGGACAGCTTTTTTGTAGTGAATCGGCATTTGGCCTTTGATTTGACTCTTTGAGTACTTCACTTTTGGTCGGTTAAACTTGCACAACTCTGGCCTTTGGCCTTTTGATTAGCTTCTTTGAGCTTTTGCCTTTTTGTGGCTTGCTAGTCCATTTTCTCAAGCCCTTTCTTTTTTTGGGAGGTCCAATCATCGCCCGCGAGCATATGGAAATACCTCCCCGCTCTCTCTCATCCTCGCCGTTTCGCGCGAGTCAAAATGAGGGTCGCTCATTTATTTTCCCGGCTACTTTGACTAGAGATAGGACGGTTTGATTCCCGTCCCGCCTTTTTTCTGCATAAACGCTGCATGGCGGAGATGACTCTGATTCAACTGAAACCCGAAGTGCAGCCTCCACTGACTTTGAAAACCATATAGTTAGATTCGATCCTTCGATTGCTTGCCAAGCCTCTCTAGGGCAGTTTATATCAACTCCACATCCCATGTGTATCTCAGCACAAAGGGACAAATGAAAAGTTACATTCTAAGTTTTTAAACAGTTGAATTTTCACAAGGTAAATGCATGAATTTAGATCTATCTTTTTCACATTCTCAAGTTCATATTTTCAAAAAGATAATATTAAGGGAAAAGGAAAAGAAAAACATGCGTGCAACGGCAGTTCTCACCCCACACTTTTGAACGAAGGCATTCTTTACGAAATGACTTAGTTCAAAAGCCATGCAAGCAGACATTTATGAGAAGGAAATGACATTAAGGAAAAGGGAAGAACAGAACTCCCTTTAAAGTGTCGAGCGGACGTCAAGGCACGAGGCTGGATAATCGAGGGAGTTTGGCTGGGGCCTTAAACTCTTGGCATAGGCCTGGCTGGCTTGATGTTGCACCCATAACCGATTCCTGAATAGTCATTTCATTCTATGCACCAAGTGGGTGAGAGCGACTTATTGGAAAAAACTAAATGACAGAAAATAAAAGTACTGAAAGTAAGATAGGTGTCAGGTTACCTCCCGACCAGTGCCTTTGTTTAACGTCGTTGGCTCGACGCATGGGGATCACTGGTTTGGATCCCATGGGTGGCTCAGGTTGTATTTCGCCACTGTTCCTGTGTTGCTTCTTGCCTTGACTCTTCCTGATTTCTTGCTTGAGTTAGAACTCCATGGTTTTGGTGTTTTTTCTTTCCATTGTTTCAGAGAAGGCGGGGGACCTTTGACCATAGCTGCTGGTCTTGTTGCTTTTTCGGTCTCTTTTGGCAAGTCAGAAATCTGTGTACCGCGGTCTGAGATAGGTATAATGTCTGGCGGTTTCTTTGTATCCGTGCGGCTATTATCAATGTAGAAATTTGCAATTTTGCCGCCGAACTTAAGCGATAATGAGCCCTTGCCCACATCGATTCTTGCTTTAGTAACGTAGAGGAATGGTCGTCCCAATATTATTATTGGAGGGTCGTCTTCGCTGGTCTCTCCTGTTGGTATTACATAAAAGTCTGCAGCAACGACGAGCTCTCCCACATGGAGTATTACATCTTCCAGCACTCCAACCGGACGGATGCATGATTTATCTCCTAGCTCGATATTTGACCTTGGTGGTTTCAATGGACCGAGTCCTAATAAGTAATATAAGGAGGAAGGAATGGCGTTGACAACAGCCCCAAGATCGACTAAGCACTTATGAATTTGGGTTTCACCAATACCGCAGGTGACTGTGAAGGCCCCTGGGTCTTTATCTCTTTCCGGTTGTGACTCATGATCTGAAGTGAGGGCTCTTTCTATTGTCGGGCCATTCTGCCCATTCCTTGGCTTAGGATTTGTATAATCGGACCCCTTAATATTTTGCTTCGAAGCATAAATATTAGTTGGGGAGTCCCACCTTAAATTGTTATTGTCATCCCATCCAGATGCTGGTATGTCAGAGTGTATGATTGGCGGTGGTGTTATGCAAACGGTGAATGCATATCGTCCATTGTCAGCATGCGTGACCCATGTTTTGCCAACATTGGGTCGGTCTTCCTCTTGATTCTAATCAGGACGACGCCTACGGGTGAAGTGTTTGTTGGTAAGTTTGTAAGTTGGGAATCGTGCTACTTCTCCCAGTGTCGCCTTTATGTTTGACCTCCTTATCATGCTAATATTTGCCTTTGGATTTTGGATGGTATGTGAAGGAAGTCTGCCATGTTCATTAGTGAGTGTTGACATTGCGGTGGCGAGCTGGGACATTTGTTTGGTCAATTCTGAAATTGCCCCGTCAATTTTCGCCTGGTATTGGTGTAGCGAAGTACCCAATTGATTTATGCTTCATGCGAGCTCCTTCATTGTGTCATCGAGCGACTTGGTTGGTTCTTGCTGATTGTTTGGGCCGGTTTGGTACTGATTCGGTTCTCTTTGCTGATATTGGCCTGCTGATGGAGCGTTCTGGTTATACTGTCGGTATGGGTTGGTAGAATGACTGATCTAGTTGAGGGACAGCTGGTTGTGCTTCCTTCTGAGGATAGTTGTTGTTACCCCAGCTCGGGTTGGTTGTTTGACCATACTGTCTGTTTTGTCCGGCTTTGTCGTTGTTGTTGTTGTTGTATCCTAGGTATCCTCCCACTGCATTCACTTCTGCCGGTTCCTCTTCTATTATTGTCGGGCATGCGTCAGTTTTGTGGTCCGTAGAACCACAAAACTCGCAAGGTTTTACTGGAACTGGCTGCCTTCGTAGGATCTGAATCATCATCTCCTTTAACTGTTTCATCTCTTCAGGCATAGAGCTCATCGGTGTTTCAGCTCTTGCCACATTCTTTGCTCGTGAAAATTCTTCCTGCCGAGTTGTCTCTTCTCTAAATCGGGCATTTTCAGCAACATTGGTGATGAGATCCCTTATGCCACTGAATGATAGAGCACTGAAATGTTAGAGAGAAGTAGAAGGTGAAGGTGTGTTTATTTACTAAATACACATCCGCATTTCACTCGATATGCATTTCATTTTCTTTGGTGTGGGCCCCACATGTGGGTCCAACATGACATGTTTTTCTCAAATGTGCAGACCATTTATAACAGAAAGTTATTATTAGTTCTACCCGAATTATGTCTCATCTAATTTCATTTTGTTTGATTTTTTTATGGTGGATTTTACATTACATACAATTCATACATTCTCAATCAACATTAAACTACATTTCAATCATATTGCATGAGAACTTCATCGGATACATGTGAATTTAGACTCTTAGAGTACGGGCCACACACACGACACCAACCCGGAGTAGATACTTGAAATGTGTCAATTGAAGCACATCTCTAACTTGAAAGCCACGAGCATTGACGTGAAACTCAACATCTCCACGTGTACATGGAAGGAATAGACAAGACAGCACCATCCACCAGCATATGCAACCATCCACGAGGGACGAATAACACCTCCGCGAGGGAGGAACAACGCGTCCACGTCGAGGGGAACGAAAACACTCCTACACAAAAGCGAGGAGAAATATGCTACTCGGGGAGTCAAACCTTTGATCTCTTGACGATCAAACTACTCGACCAAAGTTCTTTTCGCGCGTACTTTATTTGATGTTTTAATTATCTTTCATGAATGTTTTAGTTATTGTGTGGTTCGGGTCATGCTTCTATAGTAACATTTATGTATAGCCATGAATGAGATGTATTTATCCTTGATTTATATGTGCTTGAATAATTAATCTAAACTTTAATATATTTGAATTGGATCTACAAATTTAAAAACATTTTTTATGAGGCAACACAAGCCAAGACAAGGCTACTAAAAACTGGACAACAATAAAGATTAAGAGAATAACAAGCATCCAGTCTGGATCAGGAAAACTTCACAGTTGGCACGCATCTAGCAAGACGTCCGCTAGTTATAACATCCAGATCCAAGTTTGCCTCCCACCCAAAAAAACAACCAACCAGCACTTGAAAGCAACAGTGCTGCTCAGCCCCGGAACCTGCTCCCATAACTTGGCCAACAACCCCAACAAATCCGGTGCAAAAACAAAAGAAACTCAGTGATCGCTGAGACAGAAAGAGGTCTAGACTACTCCTCTAGACTGTTCCGAGAGAGAAGACAGAGTAGAGAGATATATACACAAAACACCCAAAAATACCACCGCCACCCCACCCCTCCCCACAACCCTAACTGTCACCCTAGACCTCACACCGCCCGCCGGCCCCAAACAGCCCACCACCCCAAATCTGAAGCCAACCACCCGCCACACACGAAGGCTCGCCAAGGAAGGAGGCGCGGGGCCAGATCCACCACCGACATCACCAAAACCGAGCTTGATGAGCCATAACAGCAGGAGGAGAGTAGGACGGAAGTGGTTGTAGCGGGAGATGAGGGAAGAAGGAGGCCGAAAATCCAACCAGCGACAGAGAGGGGGAAGAGGAAAAGGGGCGGCGGAGGAAGAACTCTAACTTATGTGGTAAGGTAGTGAAAAATTGGAGGAGAGAAGCGAGAGAAAAATTGGAAAAGCTGATAGGTTGCTAAGATTGTTAATTTAAAAACATTTTAAGGTATTGGGAATTGCGGCTAGCAAGACAATATCTGTCGTTTCTTGGATCTAAGTTTTTGAGTGATGTACCTGAATTTGAAATTGAAAATTTTAACTAAAATGTCTCGTAAAAATTATTTAAAACCATATGCACGAGTATATTTTAATACACGGAAGTAATATGAATTTACAAGAGTTATCTAGGCCATTAGATGAGGTCTTTTAGTCAATATTGCTTCTTGTGACTACTGTTCTTTGCTCTTGGCGACGCCCCATATGGGCTAATGTTGCTCTTTTCAAATTTTTTTGAAGATGGAATATTAAGATTGTTTTCGAGTAATTATTTAATATTACTTAGTTTTCATTATTGTTTTTTAAGATGAAAGCATGATAATTTACGAGTTTAATTTTTGATCGGACTTTTTTTTCATAATTGGGTACAACAACTCAGAACATTACAACGCATATTACTAAAGTTTTCTATCATATAGTACACATATATATCGATCTTTCAAAGCTCTAGCAAGACATCTTGATCGGATCCGAAATCATCTGGTACATCTCTCTACTTTTGAAGCGATGACAATGTTTGTCACCTTTCCCATGGATCCGCACATGCAACACATGTTGGGTTAATTTTGTAAATTAACCAATTATGTCGGGTCACAAATGTAAATAAGATAAATGTGTGTGCTATCATTTAAATAAGCCTAATTAAAGTGATCTAGTTATGATTTATATTGGCTTATGTGTATATTGTCATGAGAGTTATTGTGTAGATACCATTTGGTAATTATTTTTCTATGAGAGGTGGAAAGATAATTATAACAATAGTGGTTGCCCTAGCACACTACTATTTATATGAGTTATCAGCTCTGTCAACCACATCTTAACATGATCGCTTTTCTTGCCCTCTCGGTGGAAAAGTATGAGAGGACTCCGGAGGAAGCAATGGAAGAGCTAATCCGGTGTACTCGTTTAAGAAGTTACACAATTTATTTTTAACAAGTGGTATCAGTTGCCACTCAATTTTCAGATTTTTTGAGAACTTTTACTAATCAATTCCGTTTCTTTCACGCATGTACACCCATCAATTGAGTTCGAACGGAGAACACATCTCACATATTGCCGTATTTGATTTGTGTGCTTTGATGAGGCTGTTTATGTTTGACAACGAGAATAAATTGCTTGCGGCGATTCAGGATGCCAATATGTCATGCGTTCTCCATGAAACCCTAACTTTTGACTTGGTTTGAAAGGGAATTTTTCGGTTTGGCCTAGAAAAATTAACACAATTCAATTACGGTTCAACCAGAATCGATTCGGATCTGATTCAGTTCTATTGAGATCTGCCAATTTTTGGGATGAGATCATTAGAATCGGGGATTTCAAAACTCGTCATCGTTAATATCACATGTTCCGTTGATGGAAGTGATGCAGGCTCTTGTCATGCCAAAACCCAATCTAGATTTTTTGAACATGAGGTTGCCGCCTAATTAATGAGGCGCCTGGGTAGGGCGTGGTGCCATGGGATTCAGTACACGGTTTGATATTGATCCAGCTCATGTTGAGCCTAACTTCCTGATACTTCTTTAAGCGAATCTGAACACAAGAATGGTAAGAAGAGAAAGGGGATAAGGAGAGAACGAGAGAACGAGATGAGAAGAGAGGGTTTGGGTTTTCTAGTTATCTTCTTATTCAACTTTCATCCAAACTTATACATCACTTCCCGCCCAAACTTACATTCAAATAGTTCACACCACTCACGCCGACTCAACCAATCTACTAGAACCTTCTTCCATCTCCATGCACACATGCAACGTGTACTCTTCGGGTGGAAAGTGCCTTGATTTAAATTTCTCCCACTTTCCGCGCTTTATCTGGCCCTCCTTGCTCTGCTCTGGACGATGTCGTGCAGTTTGATCAGCCTCCTCCTTGGCCACGCGACGTCGTTGCTCATCATTCGTCCCCCCACCAAAGATAACCTTGTCCTCAAGGTTAAACTGAGGATAGTCACGCAGCAGAGAGTCCGCATCCTCCCAGCTAGCTTCGTCATCTTCATGTCCTTTCCATTTAACCATGAGCTGAGGGACATCGAATTCACCCCGCTGGATTACCCTAGTAGCCAACACTTTCTCAGGAATCAGTAGGGGGTGGTTGTCAACAAAACACTCAGGCCAATCAACATGAGCAAAAGGTGGTTTAGCACGACACTTCTTGAGCACTGATACGTGAAAGAAATTACGGACTTTGCTCCCCACCGGCAGTGCAATCCTATAAGCAACCTTGCCAATGCGATCAATCACTTCAAACGGACCATAGAACCTTTTGGCTAACTTGCTAGACCGATGAGGGCGGAGAGTGTTCTGTCGATGAGGATGTAGCTTCACAAAAGTTCACTCACCGACTGCTAGTTCAATCTTAGAACGATGTTTATTAGCTTGCTGGGTCATGCGATGTTGAGCTCGTGCCAAATGTGTCCAAAGACACCGAATAAGATCTGCAGGGGTAGTGAGCAAGTTGTCCACCGCTGCAACTTTGGAGTCCCCTGCTGTATAGTCCATCAAAGTGGGAGGTGGTCGTCCATAAACTACTTCAAAAGGAGAAGCTCCAAGCCCTGAATGAAGAGCAGTGTTGTAATGCAACTCAGCCCAAGGTAGCATATCCGTCCACCTCGTTTGGCACTCCCCTGCATAATCTGCAAATATTCCTCCATCAGCCTATTGATGACCTCGGTTTGGCCATCCGTCTGAGGATGATAGGCCGAACTGTGAGCTAGAATGGTGCTTTGTCTGCGAAATAGCTCTTGCCAAAACAAGTTCATAAAAATAGGGTCACGGTCTAAAACAATGGACGCTGGCAAACCATGTAAGTGACACACTTTCTGGACAAACGCACTACGACGGACTCATCAGTAAAGCCTGATTTCATGGCGCAAAAGTGTGCATATTTTGAGAGTCTATCGACAACCACCATTACCATAGTCTTATGGTTCGAGCGAGGCAAACATGTAACAAAATCCATGGTGATATCCTGCCAAATCTGTTCCGGAATTAGTAATGGCTGGAGAGTTCCAGGAGAGGCAATATTGAGGGGCTTAACATGCTGGCAGATCGTGCACTGCTGAACATGGGCAGTGACATCTTTGCTAAGCCCTTCCCAATGAAAAATGGCCTTAATTCGAGCAATGGCTCGTGCAATACCAGCATGACCGCCAATGGAAGAGTCATGGTACTCCTATAAAATCAGGGATTTAAGAGCCACATCAAAAGGAACCAGAATGCGTCCCTTGTAAAGAACTAAACCATCACGCGCCTGATGATGCTTGACGCCATCGGGTGCACTGAAGATCTGATCAAACAGATCTTTTGTAGGGCCCTAGATGGCATAGAGAGCTCGTATCGCTTACAGTAGGCCGAAAATTGGTTTAGTCACAGCATGCATGGACATGCACTATGCCACAGGAGCTCTGGACAAGGCATCCGCTAGAGCATTTTCAAGGCCAGGTCTATAGACGATTTAAAAATCATATCCCATCAACTTGCTAACCCACCTCTATTGCTCAAGAGTATGAATTGTTTTCGTCAAAATCACCTTGAGAGGTTGGTGATCCGTTTCCAAGATAAACCTCCTTCCCAAAAGATATTGACGCCATTTCTGAATGGCCATCACTGCTGCGGAAAGTTCCCGATTGTATGTAGAGCCACGCTGCAGAGTTATAGTGAATTGCCGGTTAAAGAAAGCAATAGGATGACCTAACTGAGACAACACTGCACCCATCCCTACACCTGACGCATCAGTGTGAACAACAAATTGCTGAGAAAAATCAGGCAAGGGCATAGTAGGAGCATATGACATGCCCTGTTTAAAACGATTGAAGGCGTCCTCAGCGTCTGTGCTCCAAATAAAAGCATCCTTTCACAACATATTTGTAAGAGGAACTGCTATCTTTGCATAGTCCTGAATAAACCGTCTATAATAACCAGTTAAGCCAAGAAAACCACGCAACTATTTCATAGTAGTAGGAGCCGACCAAATCAACATGGCCTCAACTTTCGCAGGGTTAACATCCATGTCGCCTTCGGAAATAATATGACCCAGATAATGGACCTTTAAGCAGGCAACATCACACTTAGAAGCTTTGGCTAGAAATGAATTCTTCTATAGGACATCAAAAACCACTGTCAAGTGCGCTAAGTGAGCTTCCTAATTAGGACTATAGATGAGGATATCATCCATGAACACCAACACAAACCGCCTTAGGTAAGGCCTGAAAAGATCATTCTTGGCCGCTTGAAATGTCGACGAGGCATTTGTCAACCCAAATGGCATTACCAAAAACTCAAAATGAGCATCATGGGTCCTAAAGGTAGTCTTATGCACATCTTCCTTGTTCATAAGAATTTGATGATATCCGGATCGCAAGTCCAATTTAGTAAACAACTTCTCACCAAAGAGTTCATCAAATAACTCATCAACAGTGGGCATTGGAAAATGATCACGCACCATAATCGCGTTAATAGCCCGATAGTCCACACAAAAATGCCACGAGCCATCCTTCTTGCGCACAAGAAGCACCGGGGATGAGAATGGACTAGTCCTGGGTTTTATGATACCATCACGAGCCATTTTTTCGATTAACTTCTCCATTTTGATTTTCTGATATCTCGGGTAGCGATACGGCTTTACATTAACTGGTTAGGCATCAGGAACTAGGGGAATTCGATGATCATGCGTTCGACTGGGTGGTAGGCCTTTAGGTAATGCAAAGACCCCAGCATGCCCATGTAAAATAGCCAGCATGTCACTCTGTTGTTGGGAAGTTAACCCATCTAGAACAGCCAGTAGTTTGGGGCCGTCCACTCTCTCAGGCTGCTCCCTCACGGCAATAGTCATATGGAACATGGTCATCACTGCATCTTTTGCCGTGCTCGCCTCAGTTGCCCTAAGGTAAGGGATGCTAACTGCCCCCTCTGTTCCTGTCCATGTAATACTAGTGGTTGCCCCTCATATTCAAGACTCAACAACAACTCCTTGTAATCGAACACCACTGGTCCAACCTCCGCCAACCATTGCGCACCAAGTACCGCATCCACGCCATATACAGGTAACAGATGAAAGTCGATAATGAATTCCTTACCTCCAAGTAGAAGGAAAACTCCTCGACACACACCTTCGCATCTTAATTCATCCCCGTTAGCAACTAGAACACTGAGATGTCGCGCCGCTTTCACAACTAGCCCTGCACTCTTAGTAACACGAGATTGCTAGAAATTATGAGTAGAACCTCCATCAACTAATACCATTACATGCCTTCCAGCAAGCCCCGCTGCATGGCATGGTAAGATATAGCAGGAACAATCTCATGGTTATCCTCTTCAATCGGCATCGCCTCCTCCTCGCCACTTGACATTTCCTCCTCATCTAAGATCATGCACTAGAACTTAGGTCGACACTTATGTCCCGACGTAAATCTCTCATCGCAGTTAAAACATAAGCCGCGCTCTCACCTAGCTGCCATCTCCGCTAGTGTCAAATGCCTAACTGGTAATGCGGACGAGGTCAGTTGAGGTATGTGTTCCGTCTTAGGCCCTACCGGCACACCTTGATGACTGAATGAAGATCGGACACCAGGAGGTCGAGAAACATACCATTTGCCAGAGTGTACTTTCTGCTCGGCCACTGACAGCACTGCCTTGTCGCGAGGCAATGTGTACAAAGTTAATTTATAAGTCCACTACTTGTGACTTCACTATTGGATTAGTAAAGCGGTAAGTAGGGGTCAAACCCAAGGGAATTAGGGGATAGTAGTTCTCTGTGGAAATGTCACAAAAATAAATACAGTTGGGGTTGATTGTGGTTTTAGTACTGGAAGTAAATGATAAAAAGTAAATACTAAAAGTAAGTGCGTAAAAGTAAAGTGCTTGAAAGACAAGGCTTGCTGAAAGTAAGTGCGTAAAAGTAAAGTGCTTGAAAGACAAGGCTTGCTGAAAGTAAGTGCGTAAAAGTAAAGTGCTTGAAAGACAAGGCTTGCTGAAAGTAAGTGCGTAAAAGTAAAGTGCTTGAAAGACAAGGCTTGCTGAAAGTAAGTGCGTAAAAGTAAAGTGCTTGAAAGTAAACAGTTGATAGTGAGACTGAAAGTAAAGTGACAGGTGGTGTTTTAATCAAAGGAAAGAATTCGGTTTAGGGGTTTTATATCATATCATCGTTCATCATCGACTTCTAATGTTCTTACTAAATGTTCTAAGGTGTAGATTATTCCCTTTCGAGACTTAACCCTAAGCAAGACTTTTTCAAGTGCATGCCACACCGGCTAGTCCTTTTCAAGACATAGCTTACCAGTTCTAGCTAGGCTAATTCCTCCTTTCGAAGTATCTTAGCCTAAGTGCATCCACTTGATCAGTCATTTCCGATCAACCAAGTGGTTTTAAAGATGGATTAGACTACGCTACCAAGTTTTGCCCTTTCGATGCATCCACTTAGTTTTGCAGTCTAATCCGGATCGAACTACCCGACTAAGCTTTGCCCTTTCGATGCATCCACTTAGCCATGTTATGTTCTACCCGAATATATGGCACAAAGAACTAGTTAGAACACTAAGTAGCATTAAGCGAAGAGTCTAGAACGGTTTATGATATAAATACACCCTTCAAACGAATGAAGAGTTTAGCTACGAATATTCATTGAGGTGAATACCATAGCTAAGTACAGGAAAAGTAAAGGGTTTGGAAAAAGTAACTCAAGAACAAACAGGAGTACTTATGAACAAACAGGAGTACTCAAGAACAAACAGGAGTACTAAAGAACAAACTGGAATACTCAAGAACAAACAGGAGTATTCAAGCTAGAATACTCAAGAACAAACAGGAGTATTCAAGAACTAGAGAGATGTACTTCAAGAACAAACAAGAGTACATAAGAGAGATTTTGGGATGGATGCGGGATGATAATTCAAGGAGGGGTGCACCTCCTTTTATAGCCATAGAGTGGCGGTTTAGGGGGAGATATTTTGCTCCCCAGTTGGCTTTTGTTCTCTCCCAATGCCTCTAGTTCCTCCCCAACTCCGGTTTGGACTTAGTTGCTCTTCGGTTGGAGTTTGGATGAGCCAAATAGTGGCACATGGGGAACACATGGGCGGCTAGGGCTCCAAAGGGTAACCACTTGACTTGGTTGAGGCTTGGTTGTTGGTTACAAGGGTAGTTACATCCTAAAAGATCTACCGACTAAACTAGTTAGAAACCAACCGGGAATATTAGATCTTTAAGATATTTGGTTGGTCTTCGTCGGAGTTTGGCCGGAGCATGATTGGTCCATGGATGCCCTTGATCGGAGCTCAACCGGAGGCTCGCCGGAGGTTGGCCGAAGTTCGGCCGGAATTCTTGACCGGAGGTATTTGGCTCTTGAATAGTTGAATTGGAATGTCCAAGTGATTTTAAGACTAATGGTCGGAATGGATTCGCCGGATTATGGCCGGAACCTGGTCATGACCTGGTTTGAAGTTCAATTTGTGCGTAGGCCTCGGGCGTGACCTGGGCGTGGCTCGGGCGCGGGCCTCGGGCGTGACCTGGGTCGGCTCGGGCGCGGGCCTCGGGCGTGACCTGGGCGCGGCTCGGGCGCGACTCGAGCACGGCCTCGGGCGCGACCTCGGGCGCGACTTGGCTTTTCTTGGTACTGGTTGCATTTGCTCAGGCCTTTGTTAAATTCCCTCGGGCCTTTTGTTTGAGAAGTGATATTGTCCGAGACATTTGGCATTTTAAACACTTAAGTCGAGCCAGATTTTCCAGATTCATCGTTTTGCTCGAGCAACTTGGTATTAGACCTTGGTGGCTCGACTGGGGGCCTGGTCCTGCGCTTCTCGGGTCATGCGCTCGCATGGTGTCAGATGGATGCACAGTCGTTATGTGCAAACGTCAAGAATAAATTTATAGTCCGCTACTTGCAACTATACTACTGGGTAGTACTTGGTAAGTAGGGGTCGAACCCAAGGGAATCAGGGGAATAGATGTTCTTTGAGGGGGTTGTCCAGCGAGAGAGCGTGTTTTAGGTCGGTTGGTTGGTTTTAAAGCTACCAGCTAAGTGATTGATTGATTGATTGGTTGGTTTGTTGATTTTAGTACTGGAAAGTAAATTACAGTTTATAATTAAAGAGAAATGTTTGGTTTCGGGGGCCTTGTATTATATCCTGTTTATCATTGACCTTTAGTGAATTATCTAAGTATTCAAAGATGAATCGAGGCCCTTTCGTAGCGCAAGACTTGCAACATCGTTTAAAGCAACACTTGTTCTAAGCAAAACTAATTCCTCCATTCGAAGTATCTTAGCTGTAAGTGCACCCACTTGATCTCCCAGTTACGTTATTGACCAAGTGGAGTTTTAGATAAGTCGAACTCCTCGATAAGTTTTGCTTGTGACAGCTTCCACTTACCGAGTATGATCACGAATTTCCATGGAAGAGCTTTGCTTGTGACAGCTTCCACTCAACCTTGGAAACTCTGACTTGATATATGGCACATAGAACAAGTTTTGAATACTAAGACTAGACGCTAAGTTAATAGTCTTAAAACATTTTATAATACAAGTGCGCCCCTTCTACCGAACTACTAGTTTAGCTACTATTCATCACGCTAAACATTATAACTAAGGAAATAAACAGTTGAATAAATACTAGAAATAATACTTACAACCGTTGAAGCGCCAAGGGAGCTATCCTTTATTTCCAAAGCCAAACTTACAAAGCCAAACTTAGAGAGAGAAGTGTTTTTTTACAAGTGACGGATGATTTCAAATGAGGAGGAGCTCCTCCTTTTATAGCCATGGAGGGTGGAGATGGATGGTGGAGATGGATGCATGTGGAGGCCATCCATGGAGGTGGAGAATGGAGGGTGGAGGAGCCACCACATGTCTTTTGATCCAAGGGAGGAGAAGAGGAGGAATGAGGAGGAGACATGTGGAGGAGCCCAAAAGCCGCCGGTCAAGGGAGGAGGAGCCACTGGTTGCCGGTGGTGGAAGGGGAGGAGGGGTGGCTTTGGCCACCTCTTGCCCAAGTGGCCGGTCACCTTGCCCATGTGTGAGTTTTGTACAGTTTTGTGCAGTCTTTTCACAAAACTATCATTGTGTTCCTTCCTCGGACTGTCTTGATTCCTCTCCTGATTCTTCTGATTAATTTGTTACGAGTGCTTCAACGTCAGGATCCTTGATATTTCTTCAGTCGGCATATGATCTTGACCTTGGATTGACTCGTAACATCTTTTCTGCTTTAAAAGCTCCTCTTTAGTGTGTATTCTCTCTAAGCTCTGAATTACCCTGTAAAAATATATCTGAACTAACAAGCAAAAGTTAAATAGACAAAATGTCTAAATAAGGGGGTTATACTGTGTTTTTGATTCGTATAATTTTGGTCCATCAGATTACCCCACACTTTTAGTTGTTCGTCCCGAACAATGCTATTCAAGGGCTGTACTCTAAGTTGGCTTTGAAATATGAAAATTAGACTGTGGTACTCGATCTATCCTAATTCATGCATTGCTTACTTATTACCAAATTAAACTGTATAAATAAATAGAAGAAACTTAATACTTGTACCTCCGTGCTGAGATGCAAATTATATTGGATGTCTCGGGAGATAGCCCTGTTTAGGTTCCTGGACTGCAATCTCGGGATCGTCTCGCACTATATGGTTTTCTGGTAGCTTTCTCTAGCACGTGATTCGGTTCGGGTTTTAATGGTTTGAGTACTTTGATTTTCTTTTGGCGAGGGACTGCTTTTTGTAGTGAATCGGCCTTTGGCCTTTGATTTGACTTTTTGAGTTCTTCACTTTTTGTTCGGTTAAACCTTCACAATTTTGGGCCTTTGGCCTCTTGATTTGCTTCTTCGACCTTTTCACCTTTTTGTGGCTTTGCTAGTCCATTTTCTCAAGCCTTTTTGGGAGGTCCAATCATCGCCCGCAAGCCTATGGAAATACCTCCCCGCTCCTCTCATCGTTGTCGTTTTGCGCGGGTCAAGAAGAGGGTCGGTCCTCTATTTTCTCGGCTACTTTGACTAGAGAGAGGACGGTCTGATTCCCGTCCTCGCCTTTAGCATAAACACTGCATGGCGGAGATGACTTCAATCTTCATTGAAACCCGAAGTGCAGCCTCCACTGACTTCGAAAACCATATAGTTTGATCTGATCCTTCGATTGCTTGCCAAGCCTCTCTAGGACAGTTTATATCAACTCCACATCCCTAGCTAGTTATCTCAGCACAAAGGACAAATGAAAAGTTACATTCTAAGTTTTTAAACAGTTGAATTTTCACAAGGTTAATGCATGAATTATGTATTATCTTTTTCACATTCTTAAGTTCATATTTTCAAAAAGATACTATTACTAAAAAAAGAAAAAGAAAATAGCAAGCATGTTATTTATGTACACAGGTGGTTCTCACCCCCCACTTTTGAACGAAGGCGTGCCTTAGTTCAAAAGTCATGCAAGCTTTAAAACTAAATACTGATTTTAAATGACAGAAATTAAAGTGTGGAAAAGTAAGATAGTGTCGGGTTACCTCCCGACCAATGCACTTGTTTTACGTCGTTGGCTCGACGATACCTCGTTGTGGATTACTGGTTTGGGTCCCATGGGTGGCTCAAGTCGAACTTCGCCACCGTTCCTTTGTTGTTTCTTCCTGACTTCTTGCTGGAGTAAGAGCTCCATGGTTTTGGTGTTTTCTCTTTCCATTGTTTCTGAGAAGGCGGGAGACCTTTGACCATAGCTGCTGGTCTTGTTACTTTTTTGGTCTCTAATGACAGGTTAGAAAACTGTGCACCATAATCTGAGATAGGTGTTATGTCTGGCGGTTTCTTTGTGTCCGGGCGGCTCTGATTAATGTAGAAGTGTGCAATTTTACCGCCGAACTTAAGCGATAATGAGCCCTTGCCCACATCGATTCTTGCTTTAGTGGCGAAGAGGAATGGTCGTCCCAAAATTATTATTGGTGGGTCGTCTTCGCAGGTCTCTTCTGTTGGTATTACATAGAAGTCTGCAGCAACGACGAGTTCTCCAACATGGAGTATTACATCTTCCAGTTCTCCAACCGGGCGGATGCATGATTTATCTCCTAGCTCGATGTTCGACCGGGGTGGTTTCAATGGACCAAGCCCTAGTTAGTAATACAAGGAGGAAGGCATGGCGTTGACAGCAGCCCCAAGATCGACTAAGCATTTATGGATCTGGATTTCACCAATACCGCAAGTGATTGTAAAGGCCCCAGGGTCTTTATCTCTTTTCGATAGTGGCTCATGATCTGTAGTGAGGGCACTTTCTATTGTCGGGCTATTCTGCCCATTCCTTGGCTTAGGATTTGCATACTCGGACCGTTTAACATTTTGCTTCGAAGCATAAGTATTAGTTGGGGAGTCCCAACCAGATGCTGGTACGTCAAAGTGTGTGATCGGCGGCGGTGTTATGCAAACAGTGAACGCGTACCGTCCATTGTCAGCATGTGTAACCCATGTTTTGCCATCATTGGGTCGGTCTTCTTCTTGATTCCAATCAGGTCGATGCCTACGGTTGAAGCGATTGTTCGTAAGTCTGTAGGTTGGGGACCGTGCTACTTCTCCTAGTGTAGCCTTCATGTTTGACCTCCTTATCATGCTTATGTTTGCCTTTGGATTTTGGACGGTCTGTGAAGGAAGTCTACCAGGTTCAGTAGTTAGTGTTGACATGGCGGTGGTGAGCTGGGACATTTGTTTGGTCAATTCTGAAATTGCCCCGTCAGTTTTTGCCTGGTACTGGTGTAGCGAAGTTCCCAATTGATTAACGTTTCCCGCGAGCTCCTTCATTGTGTCATTGAGCTACTTGCTTGGTTCCTGCTGATTGCTCGGGCTGGCTTGGTGCTGATTTGGCCCTTTTTGCCGATATTGGCCTGCCGATGGAGCGTTCCGGTTATATTGTCGGTGGGGGGGTTGGTAGAATGACTGTGCTAATTGAGGGACAGCTGGTTGTGTCTCCTTCTGAGGATAGCTGTTGTTGTTACGCCAGCTCGGGTTGAATGTTTGACCGTACTGTCTGTTTTGTCCAGCTCTGTCGTTGTATCCTTGATATCCTCCTACTATATTTACTTCCACCGGTTCTTCTTCAATCAATGTTGGGCATGCGTCAGTTTTGTGGTCCGTAGAACAACAGAACTCGCAAGGTTTTACCGGAACTGGCTGTCTACGTATGATCTCAATCATCATCTCCTTTAACTGTTTCATCTCTTCAGTCTTGGAGTTTACTGATGCCTCGGCTTGTGCTACCTTTTTTGATCGAGAGAATTCATCTTGGCGAGTGGTCTCTTCTCTAAATCGGACATTTTCAGCAACGTTGGCGATGAGTTTCCTTATGCCACTCAATGATAGATTCATCATGGATCCTCCCGCTGAGGCATCCAAGAGCATTTTGTCTAACGGTATTAATCCATCAATGAGGTACTCGATGACGAGTTTCTCGGGCAGTCCAAGGGTACAGCAGCTCCTTTCTAGGTGATTGAATTTTTCCAGGTAATCGTACATGGTTTCATTTGGACCTTGTTTGATTTCCTGTAGTTGCCTCCTTACTTGCATTGCTCTTCCAGCCGGATAGTATTTGTCTAAGAATTTCTTCTGCATCTGAGCCCATGTTCTGATGCTTCCGGAAGGCAATGAAAGGAACCAGTCGCTTGCCGAGTCTATGAGGGAAAAATAGAACGCCTTTAACTTGAAGTCGTCCATATTCACTCGATTGGGCTTTAGATTCTGGCAAATTGCCATGCAGGCGTTGGAGGTGAGTGGTGGCAGATTCTCCTTGAGCTCCTGAGAATTTTGGCAGGCTGTGCGCCACTGATGCGTTGATGGTTATGTTTTCTAATTCAGGGCTCTCATAGATGCACCACGGCTGTGTCTCGAAATTAGGGGCATTTAACTCGCTCATCGTCGGTTCACGGTAGTAGTTATCTCCGTAGTAGTCGTCGAAAGCGGGTTCTCTTCTTGGCATGTATCGAGGTTGAGGTTATGGTCGTGGGGGATGAATAGGAGGTTGTACTGGACCAGCTGCATTTCGGTCCTCGGGTAATTCTTGGTTTCTTCTGACTGCTTCCCTATCACGAGCTCTTCTGTTCCTGATGAGTTGTTCCGGATCGTCGACGAATGGAAACGGTATCTCATCATTTTGATCGTACATGTTTATTTCTTCGTCATCCCGGTAGTCATGGTGACTTTCTTCGCGAGACATGGTTGTTTTGAAGCGCGTAACGATTCAAAGAACTTTATCCGATGGCTGATTCCCCGGCAACGGCGCCAATTTTGATGGATGCACAGTCGTTATGGGCAAACGTCAAGAATAAATTTATAGTCCGCTACTTGCAACTATACTACTGGGTAGTACTTGGTAAGTAGGGGTCGAACCCAAGGGAATCAGGGGAATAAATGTTCTTTGAGGGGGTTGTCCAGCGAGAGAGCGTGTTTTAGGTCGGTTGGTTGGTTTTAAAGCTACCAGCTAAGTGATTGATTGATTGATTGGTTGGTTGGTTGATTTTAGTACTGGAAAGTAAATTACAGTTTATAATTTAAGAGAAATGTTTGGTTTCGGGGGCCTTGTATTATATCCTGTTTATCATTGACCTTTAGTGAATTATCTAAGTATTCAAAGATGAATCGAGGCCCTTTCGTAGCGCAAGACTTGCAACATCGTTTAAAGCAACACTTGTTCTAAGCAAAACTAATTCCTCCATTCGAAGTATCTTAGCTGTAAGTGCACCCACTTGATCTCCCAGTTACGTTATTGACCAAGTGGAGTTTTAGATAAGTCGAACTCCTCGATAAGTTTTGCTTGTGACAGCTTCCACTTACCGAGTATGATCACGAATTTCCATGGAAGAGCTTTGCTTGTGACAGCTTCCACTCAACCTTGGAAACTCTGACTTGATATATGGCACATAGAACAAGTTTTGAATACTAAGACTAGACGCTAAGTTAATAGTCTTAAAACATTTTATAATACAAGTGCGCCCCTTCTACCGAACTACTAGTTTAGCTACTATTCATCACGCTAAACATTATAACTAAGGAAATAAACAGTTGAATAAATACTAGAAATAATACTTACAACCGTTGAAGCGCCAAGGGAGCTATCCTTTATTTCCAAAGCCAAACTTACAAATACAAACTTAGAGAGAGAAGTGTTTTTTTACAAGTGAGGGATGATTTCAAATGAGGAGGAGCTCCTCCTTTTATAGCCATGGAGGGTGGTGATGGATGGTGGAGATGGATGCATGTGGAGGTGGAGAATGGAGGGTGGAGGAGCCACCACATGTCTTTTGATCCAAGGGAGGAGAAGAGGAGGGAGGAGGAGGAGACATGTGGAGGAGCCCAAAAGCCGTCGGTCAAGGGAGGAGGAGCCGCCGGTTGCCGGTGGTGGAAGGGGAGGAGGGGTGGCTTTGGCCACCTCTTGCCCAAGTGGCCGGTCACCTTGCCCATGTGTGAGTTTTGTACAGTTTTGTGCAGTCTTTTCACAAAACTGTCAATGTGTTCCTTCCTCGGACTGTCTTGATTCCTCTCCCGATTCTTCTGATTAATTTGTTACGAGTGCTTCGACGTCAGGATCCTTGATATTTCTTCAGTCGGCATATGATCTTGACCTTGGATTGACTCGTAACATCTTTTCTGCTTTAAAAGCTCCTCTTTAGTGTGTATTCTCTCTAAGCTCTGAATTACCCTGTAAAAATATATCTGAACTAACAAGCAAAAGTTAAATAGACAAAATGTCTAAATAAGGGGGTTATACTGTGTTTCTGATTCGTATAATTTTTGTCCATCAGTGTCCCTGTGCGCTCGCACAAATCACTAGCGATCCATTTTTAGCATAAAACTCCTCTCTTAGCTCGTTTCTTCTCTAAACCCTAAAATAGCATGTAGAACAAAAGTGGAACTAACAAGTAATATTTGATAAGACAAAGTGTCTAATTTGGTGGGTTTAACTGTTTCGATGAGTCGTATAAATACGCTCCATCAAATCACCCCACACTTACACTTGTTGGTCCCGAACAATGCTATTTGAAAGGGGTACACAAAAGCTCTAAATAAGAACGTGAGAATGTGTGACTAGATTCATCCTATCCATGCAATACTTACTTGTTACCAAAATAAACCGTGTAAATAAATAGAAGAAACTTGATACTTGTACCTTAGAGCCGAGATGCAATTTAATTCGGATGATTCGGGAGATAGCCCTTTTCAGGCTTCTTGGACTGCATCCTCGGGACCGACTCGCACTATATGGTTATCTTATAGCTTTCTCTAGCACATGATTTGGTTCGGGTTTCAATGATCTGAGCTCTTTTGGTTTCCTTTTGATGAGGGACAGCTTTTGAAGTGATTTGGCCTTCGGCCCTTGATTTTGAATTGGAGTTTTGTTTCGGTTAAAACCTTCACACTGGCCTTTGGCCTTTGATTTGCTCTTTGAGTACTTGCTCCTTTGTGATTTGCTTGTCCACTTTCTCGATCTTTTGGGAGGTCCAATCATCGCCCGAGAGCATATGGAAATACCTCCCCGCTCTTTCTCATCTTCGCCGTTTCGCGCGGGTCAAGATGAGGATTGCTCACCTAATTTCTCGGCTACTCGGGCTAGAGATAGGACGGTTTGATTCCCGTCCCGCCTCTTGCATAAACGATGCATGGCGGAGATGACTCTGAATCTACTGAAACTCGAAGTGCAGCCTCCACTGACTTCGTAAACCATATAGCAAAATCCAGTCCTTCGAGTGCTTGCCAAGCCTCTCTAGGGCATTTTATATCAACTCCACATCCCCTGTATATCTCAGCACAAAGGGACAAATGAGAAGTTACATCCTAAGTTTTTATACAGTTGAGATTTCACAAGGTAAATGCATGAATTAAGATCTATCTTTTTCACATTCTCAAGTTCATATTTTCAAAAAGATAATATTAAGGGAAAAGGAAAAAAGAAAGCATGTTAAATGATTATGTGCAAAGGCAGTTGTTGATCGTGTGTAATTTTAGTACGTTGATCAAAAACAATTTATAATCAACCGGTAAGACCGGTGTCGAACCCAAGGGAGCAAATGGACTACACGCTAGTTCTATCAAGTTTTCTTACTCGGCTAATTCCTAAAATTCAAATTGGTTGAGTTATCAATGATTGTAAAACAAGAATGAAGTGGTTTTAGGGATTGAATTCAATTAAAAGCGAGTTTCGAGGGATAAATCCCCTCCTTGGCAATTTCCCAATGATCATGCAAACAAGAGTTCAATTAATTAAGAGTTGATAGGTTTTGAACCTAGCCTAGACTAAGAATTAGGCTATTACGCGTATCTAATCTTAGTCAAGCCATCTTAATTAGGATCTCACTAATTAAAGGGTGTTGATCCACTATATAGCATTTACTCTCATAAATGCTATATGCATAAAGTTCTAGTTCACCTCTCACCATGCATTTACTCTCATAAATGTAGGTTAAGTTCAATTTTACTATATCAAAACCATCCCTAAGCTTTCTCAAGACTTAGATCAAAGTTCTAACATAAACATGTCACTTAGGCATTTTATCAAACACTTAGAGACATGTCTAACATGAAGAGCATAGTAAAAATGAAATCAACTTCAATAGATCTATTCAAATGTGTTCACAATGATCATTGAGTACCAAGGAGGTTCATAGAACCCCTCAAAACACAAGGGAGACTACTCACTCATCATGTAAGACAACATGATGAGTAGGTTTTTACAAGCAAATCTAGGAGAAAAGAAGAGGGAAAGAGTAGGATGATTAGTCCTAGTGAACTCCCTTGATCTTGATTCCTCCTTGATTTGATGATGATGAAACCATTGATTTGATCACTTTCCTTTGTCTTCTTCTCCAGAAAAATCCCAGATATTAGGTCAAACTTGCCTCTTTCTATTTATAGGCTCGTCAGAAATTCGGCACTGTAGCAGGTCCAGTCGATCGACTGGCGTTGGGCTGTTGGCCCAGTCGATCGACTGGAGGAAGAAAAGTCGTTTGGCTAGCAGGTTATCAGTCGATCGACTGAGACAGGGTAGGATCCCAGTCGATCGACTGACAATTCTCAATTTTCCGCACCTCCTGTTAGTCCATTAAGTCGATCGACTGAGATCCAGTCGATCGACTGGGCGTCACGTGATCTGCATGCTCTGGGGCAGGGGACTCTTCAGTCGATCGACTGAATAGGTCAATCGATCGACTGGCGCTGAGCGATTTGCAGCACCTCCTGAAACATCATTTAGTCGATCGACTGGAGCAGGGGGAGCTTCCCAGTCGATCGACTGGAGACCAAATTCAGCCAACTCTTGCTCTAAAACCCTATTTTCCCCGAGTTTCCTTCCAATGGCTCTTGACACTAAGACATCTAGCTTTGTACCTGAAACGCATGAGAAAAGGATCAAATGACATCAAATAGTAGTCGGAATCGAACTAAAGCTATAGTGAAAAATGGGCATTAATGAGTCGAAAACTCGACTCATCAACACTCCACACTTGAGCTTTGCTCGTCCCGAACAAAGTATGCAAATATGCCAAGGAAGTGCAAATGTCGAAATGCTAGTGGTGCTATGTTTTTCGTGCATTTGCCACACTAGATTTCACGAGGTCTCGATCCTTATTTCTAAACATGTTATTGAAAAGTAAATGACAAGTATACACAATCTATCTAGCTCCTTTTCGTAGGCGTTACGAATGCATTTAGCATATGCATTAAGCCTTTAAACCCCTAGGCTACCCTAGTGGACGAGTTGTAGTCTCGTGAGAGTTTTCAGAAAAGGGAATACTCACAAATCCCATATATGCACATGTCCCATAAGAGTGAATGCAAGAGTGCTCAACCAAGGCTACGATTTTTCAAAACCAATCCCTCACCTCAAGCTAGACTAGCGCCACAATATCATAAAAAGAGCTTTCTCAACCTTTTGAGTAACTTTTTCGACGTGCATTCAAGAGCGTCAATACTAGGGCTATGAAATGACTATCCAAAATTCTACTCATTTTCAAAGCAACATAATAGAAGTAAGGCTTATAGCTTGCACAATAGAGTGTCAACCGCTCACCTATGCTAGCTAGGGCTAGTCCATGGGCTCCCGGCAAACGCACCTTTTTTTTTCTTTTTTCTTTTTTTTTCTCTTTTTTTTAATGACTCCACACTTAAAACTTGACAATATGTTCAGAAGTTGTAAGGGATGTGCGGGAATTAATCATGAACAAGGCACTATGTTAGAGAACTCAAGTCACCAAAGAGCATTCAAATGATCTAAGTTTTTCACAACGATTTTTTAAAAGTGTTCGCTAGCTTGATCCAAGGTGTTGCAACGAAAATACTTATAAAGTTGGATAGTCAAGATGTAGCAATGATATTGATTCTCAAAAATGCATGCTTAAAGGACCAGGTCGGTAAATGTGGCACATAGGCTAGATGCGATCTATAGGGATTTAGAATTCAAAATCACAAGCCTATGCGGTTAAAAACACTCTCATGTTGGGACAATGGGCAAGTATGCAAGTGTCCATCTAGAAATGATATGTATAGCATGCAATCATGTGAACTATGCGCATCAAAACCACTCCACACTTAATTCAAGCTTAGTCCCTAAGCGCAAAGAATGATAGAATAAAGGCAAAGGCGCATAGGAACTCCCCTCGTTTGTAGTGCCGGTGATATAATCCATAAGAGTGAGAAATAGCCTTTTAGTTGCAAGTGTAGATATAAGAGGGTGTTTTAGACATGATAGGAATATGTGGATGTATATCCTGTAGAGTGAACATTCTAAATGGTAAACACCTCCAATATCATCATAAGAATATAGCATACAACCAATAGGCAAGAAAGGATAGATATCACCAAAATAGCATACATCATCAAAAATGCGCCAAAAGGCGACTTATCATCCAAATCAACATCCAATGCAACAAGTCAAATAAGGAAAATACACATGTGGAAATGGAAATGAAGCATGGACTAAGATGTAGCCTCGTCGTCTCCCGGAGGGGTCCTCCTAGCTGAATCAACGACTCCATCGTCCTCAAGCGGCTGCGTGACACAGGGGAAGAGAGGGCTATCGTCTAAAGCAGAATCCACGTTGGGGATCGTCTCTCCTGGGAGTGGAGTGCCCGCCTCCCCGAATGCTGAAACTGGCGAGAAAGGTAGTGGGGAGGCGCCACGCGGTGCAGAGAACTCTGGAGTGAGTGGAGTGGCAACTGGAGTGCTGGGGCCTCTGCCGAATGATAAGACCGTGGATCTCAGCCACTCCCACTCCCGGCGGGCTCTAGCATCAGACTCTCGGACAAAGTCCTCGAGGCGAGTCAGTCCACTCCTCAAGTCTGCCACGCCGGTCGTCAAGCCAGCAATATCTGATGTGACTCTCTGTCTCCACTCTGCCGTGTCATCAACGACTGGAGGGGGAATATCGGCTGCTGGCTCTGCTGGTGGCAACTCCTCATCTGCCTCTGGGATGACTACCGGTGGGGGAGGAGGAGGTGAACCGGGAGGAGAGGGAGAGGGTGAGAGGTGGGCGAGACAGTAAAGGGGAAACTTCTGCTTGAAGGCCCTCCTCTTCGCAGCAGCATCGGTCACAAGTGTCTCCACATGAGACGACGGGTCACTACTCCATGTCTTACCGTCCCGCTTCACCATGTGCATATTCTTCATCAAGGTGATGTCAAGCAAACTCCTAGCAGGGGCCTCACAACCCTCGTGGTCAAAGGTGAAGTTACACCTTTGGGCTATCAATGTAATCAAGGAGCCACCTCCCAAGCCCTTGTTCCTCGCAGTCGGCTTCACAACGGCCTCAAACCGATTGGCAAGGACCACTAGCCAATCAATAATCTCCCCGTGATCCATGGCAACCATGAGGTCCATATCTGGCAAGGTCACCTTCCTACCCCTCTCAGTCCTCATATTAATACCAATAGAAATGACGTGGTGCATAATCTTCCAAACTGGATCAACGATCGCCGAAGAATTATATGAAGATATGAACCACTCATTTCTACCAGAGATCCTCTTCCAAAGTCTGGACTGGTCGTGCTCGGTGAATACCTGGGGTGAGCCCGTAGGCTGTGGGAACCCAAGCCACTCTCGGATCGTACTCTCCCTAATCCGGAAATCTCTACCCCCCAAAACGAACTCCCAATAATACTCTGAGGAGCCATCCTCCCCCACTCTTTCGTTCACCGACTCAAACGAGCATAAAAACTCCTCAACTACCCTCTGGTAGGAACCCGGATCATCAGCAAATATAAAGGACAAACCATGAGTAGTGAGCCGAGATTGTACCTCAGTCGCGACAACATCGTCGATGCCGCGTAGCAAGCCCATGTCCAGGTACAATGTCGGGATGGCCTTCATCTTCTTCGCAACGATAGTAGCGTGACGAGTCCTGTGCTTCTCGTCCCTGAAGACAAAGGGAGTCGAGAATGGGTACGGGACCGGAATGGGCATCGGTCCCGCATAGGGCTCCTCATGAGGCTCGGTTGGCACTAAGGCCATGGAGGAAGGTGCAGCAGCAGGGGAGGGCTCTCTATGCACAGGGGGCAGAGGGACTCTAGGGGCAGGAGGCACTGGCGCTTTCCTCTTCGGCGCCAGTTTCCTCGGTGGAGGCTTTTTCTTCTTTGGGGGCGGCGCGGAAACCGGCGCAGCCTCAATCTCCTCCTCTGAACTCCGGTCAGCAAGAGAATCCCTCAAAAGTCTCCTCTTGCGGGTAACAAGAGTTCTATCATCCTCGTCCTCTAAAGTGAAGTCGTCAATTTGCTCATCGATCGAGGGCTCGTGAGCGATCCCCTTTCCTTTTGTTTTCGAACCGGAAGATGAATCGGCACGACCCATAGTGCACTGGAATTGGAAGCCTGAGTCAAAATGAGCAAAAACTCAAAAATGACACTGAACTGCAGTCGAGTCGATCGACTGAGATGGAACTGGAATTCCAGTCGATCGACTGAGGGCCGAAATTCGCACGGGATTAGGGGAAAATTAGGGGTTTTCGCCGGAGGGGTTTTTGACTCGAATTGATGGGTGGGGTTTGATGGCGAGGTGATTTGGGGTGGATTGGTGGTCGAATTGAGAGGAGCGGATGGTTGACGGCGGAGATCGGAGGAGGTGGTGGACTTCCGATCGGAAATCGGGTTTTGGGGTGGCTGATGGCTCGGTTGCGCGGCGGCTTGATGGCGATGGAGAGGTGGGGTGATGGCGAAGCTATGGGATTTGAGCGGCGAGGATCGGTGGAGTTGGAAATCGGATTGATTCGAAGGATTTTGTAATTAGGGTTTCGGATGGAATGAAGAAATGAGGAAGAAGGTTGATTTGGATAGGAAAATCCCAGTCGATCGACTGAGAGGCCAGTCGATCGACTGGGAAAACATGAAATGCAAGGGCTCCTGAACCTCTGTCCAGTCGATCGACTGGCTTATCACTTACCTCCCAGTCGATCGACTGGACCCCAAATTCCTGCAAAAAATATTTTGTACTTCTCATTGAATCCCAACTCCACACTCAGAATTTTTACTCATAATCGAGAATAGGTACCACTCAAAATATCACATATAATCAAGGCACGCCCCTTCTAAGCAATCACTAGCACATAGCATACGATTTTCAAGCAACCAAGCTAGGATTACCACTCCACACTTAAAACGCCACCATCATCAAGAAAATTCATGCAAGCCTCATATCACATCACACACACCTAATCATGCATTTAGGATCATCCCAATCACCAAGCCATATCACAAGTTCACAAAAGGCATGCTACACATTTATAAAAGTTACTTGTGCATAGATAGACAACTCACAAACCGGGGTACCTCCCGTGAGGTGCCTAGTTTAACGTCTTGGCAAAGACCGAGCCGATCCTTTTCTCACTAAGAAGCACACTTGAGGATTCCCTTGCTAGGATCCCTCCTCAAGCGGATTAAGGCACTCTATGGGTTGGTCAAGGGGAATGTGGCATTTTGCTCATCACGAAATCCTTCTCTATAGTGCTTTAGCCTTTGTCCATTCGCCGTGAAGGTAGTCCCATCATTGTTGAGCAATTCAACGTGTCCATCCTCATAGGGCTTGTGGACAATAAATGGACCACTCCACCGGCTTCTCAATTTTCCCGGGAATAGCTTAAGCCTAGAATTAAAGAGCAAGACCTTCTCTCCCTTCTTGAATTCACGACGAAGTATCCTTTTGTCGTTCCATTTCTTGGTCTTCTCTTTATAGATCCTAGCACTTTCGTAGGCCTCATTCCTTATTTCTTCTAACTCATGGAGTTGAAGCACCCTATGGTCTCCCGCCATTTGTAAATCCATATTTAACGTTTTGATTGCCCACATCGCCTTGTACTCCAATTCCACCGGCAAGTGGCACGGCTTCCCATAAATAAGGCGATAGGGAGACATTCCAATAGGGGTTTTGAATGCCGTACGATAGGCCATAGAGCATCATCTAGCTTTGATGACCAATCTTTTCTTGAGCTCCCCACGGTTTTATCCAAGATTGCCTTGATTTCTCGATTTGAAATTTCCACTTGCCCACTAGTTTGTGGGTGATAAGGAGTGGCAACCTTGTGACTAACTCCATATTTGCGAAGCAAGGCCTCGAAATGTCTCTCCTTGAAATGCGAACCACCATCACTTATAACGGTCCTTGGCACCCCAAATCTTGGAAAGATGATTTTCTTGAATAGTTTCGTGACCACCTTGGCATCACAAGTGGGGGAAGCGACGGCTTCAACCCATTTTGAGACGTAATCAACCGCCACCAATATGAATTGGTTCCCAAATGAAGAAGGAAGAGGGCCCATATAGTCAATGCCCCATACGTCAAATATCTCGACCGGGAGGATGCTTTGTTGGGGCATTTCATGCCTCTTTGAGATATTGCCGGTCCTTTGACATTGATCACATGCTTTCGCGAATTCATAAGCATCGCCAAATAGAGTTGGCCAATAAAAGCCGCATTGTAGTACCTTTGACGCAGTTTTTGCTCCACTCCCATGTCCTCCATATTGAGAAGAGTGACAATGGTAAAGAATATCTCTCATTTCCTCCTCGGCGACACAAGTTCTATATAGCCCATCCGCGCAAAGCCTATAAAGGTAGGGCTCATCCCAATAGTACCTCTTGGTCTCGGAAAGGAACTTCCTCCTTTGATGGTGGTTCATATCGTGGGGGATAATCCCACAAACCACGAAATTAACGAAGTCCGCGTACCAAGGAAGGGCCTCCGCCTCAACTCTCATGAGTTGCTCTCCAATAAATGAATCATTCACCGGTCTAGCATCCACTTCAATCTCTTCATTTTCCTCTAGCCTTGATAGGTGGTCGGCTACCACATTTTCTACTCCTTTTTTATCCTTGATCTCTATGTCAAATTCTTGAAGCAATAGAATCCATCTTATCAATCTTGGCTTAGAGTCCTTCTTTGCTAAGAGATATTTGATAGCCGCATGATCCGTGAATACTATAACCTTTGAAGCCACAAGGTATGGACGAAACCTATCAAAAGCGTACACGATAGCAAGAAGCTCTTTCTCCGTAGTTGTGTAATTCAATTGAGCACCACTAAGAACTTTGCTCGTGTAATGAATAGCGTGAAGCTTCTTATCCACCCTTTGCCCAAGAACCGCCCCAATGGCGTAGTCACTAGCGTCGCACATAAGCTCAAATGGCAAATCCCACCTAGGGGGTTGAATAATAGGAGCCGAAATCAATGCCTCTTTCAACTTCTTGAAGGCTACTAAGCAATCTTCATCAAATTGAAATTTGGTATCATTGCATAGGAGATTTGTCAATGGCTTTGCAATCTTCGAGAAGTCCTTTATAAACCTTCTATAAAATCCGGCATGACCAAGGAAACTCCTTATTCCTTTCACGTCTCTTGGAGGGGGCAATTTTTCCATAACTTCAATTTTGGCTTTATCCACCTCAATTCCTCTTTTAGAGACCAAGTGACCAAGAACTATTCCCTCCTGCACCATGAAATGACATTTTTCCCAATTTAGTACAAGGTTCGTCTCAATACATCTTTTCAACACTTTAGCCAAATTGGCTAAACAATCATCAAAAGAGGAACCATAAACGGAAAAGTCATCCATAAACACTTCCATAATCTTTTCAATAAATTCCGAAAAAATAGCCATCATGCATCGTTGAAAAGTACCGGGCGCATTACATAGTCCAAAGGGCTTTCGCCGATAGGCAAATGTTCCATAGGGACAAGTAAAGGTCGTTTTCTCTTGATCTTGGGGATGAATAGGGATTTGGAAGAATCCACTATATCCGTCAAGATAGCAAAAATAGTCATGCTTAGCTAATCTTTCCAACATTTGATCAATAAAAGGAAGGGGAAAGTGATCTTTTCTAGTGGCTTGGTTGAGTTTTCTATAGTCCACACACATACGCCACCCGGTTACCGTTCTTGTGGGGATTAGTTCATTCTTCTCATTTTTAATAACGGTCATTCCCCCCTTTTTCGGCACTACATGAATGGGGCTCACCCATTTAGAGTCCGCAACTGGGAAAATAATTCCCGCATCAAGCAATTTAAGGACCTCTTTCTTAACAACCTCCCCCACAATAGGATTCAACCTCCTAGCTCTCTCCCTAGATGGCATACTATCACTCTCTAAGTTGATTTCATGCATGCATAAATTAGGGCTTATTCCCTTTAAATCATCAATAGAGTAGCCAATAGCATTCTTATGTTTCCTAACCACATCAAGCAATTTTGAGGTTTTAACATCATTCAAAGAAGAGTTCACAATGATAGGCAAGCTAGAATTTGGGCCTAAGAATTCATACCTTAGGCTTGTTGGTAGAGCTTTTAGCTCTACCGAACAAAACTCCTTACCTTTGTCGCTTAGAGTCCCTTCTTCACAATTCTCCTCTAGGATAGCCCAACAATCGCCAATGTCGGGAAGCTCATTGTCAAGGTCAATTGCACTCATGAGAAGGTTAGGCACATCATACAATTCATAAGTATCAACTAGGTCAAGATAATTACAAGTCATTGTAGAATTAGGACCTCGTTGTGCTTTTTCAAGATTAAACTCAATTTCCTCATCTCCTACCCTCATGGTAATTGACCCCTTAGTCGTATCAAAAATAGCCCTCGCGGTGTAGAGGAAGGGCCTTCCCAATAGAATGGGAATTTCATTGTCCTCCTCCATCTCTAACACCACGAAATCCCCCGGGATATAGAAATTCCCTACTCTAACCGTGACATCCTTAAGGACTCCCTTAGGAAACCTCGAGGAGCGGTCCGCGAGCCTTAGAATCATGCTAGTTGGTTTAGGCTCACCCATATTTAGCTTTTTACACAAAGAATAAGGCATCAACGATATGCTTGCACCCAAATCACACATTGCTCGTTCAATCTTAATATCATTAATAAAGCATGAAATGGAAAAGCTACCGGGATCCTCAAGCTTTGGGGGCATGCGAGGTTGGAGTATGGCACTACATTCGCCATTGAGGGACACCGTATCGACATCCTCGATAGTCCTCCTACAAGTAATGACATCTTTTAGAAAACGAGCATATGAAGGAGCTTGAGTTATTACCTCGGTGAAGGGCATTGTCACATAGAGCTTCCTCATCATCTCCCCGAACTTGGAGAATTGCTTATCATTTGTTTTCTTCTTTAGCCTTTGAGGGAATGGAATAGGAGGAGTGTAGACTCTAGGTTCGGCTTTCTCCTTTTCCACCTCGATTTCTTCCTCAACTTGAGGACTAGGGATCTCTTCTTCCAATTCTTCGATATCGGCACTAGCTTGGCCTCCAAGATCAAAGGGAACTCTCTTCCTATTAGGTAGCTCTACCTCTAAGTCTTTCCCACTTCTCAAGGTTACCGCATTACAATGCTCTCTATTCCCTTGTTCGGGTCTAGCCGGTAGCTTGCCCGGTGCCCTTGTAGATGTCTCGGCTTGTTGAGCAATTTGACTTTCAAGCATTTTGTTGTGTTGCTTAACCTCATTCAATTCTTGCCTCATCTCATTTTGGTTTGCTAAGAGCTTTGCAAACATTGCCTCAATACCGGAGAGTTCACTAGGAGGTTGTGGAGGGGCTTCAACTTGTTGATAGGGCCTTTGAGCTTAAGCTTGATATTGTTGCCCTTGGTTCCTTTTAAGCAAAGTCGGTCCTTGACTTTGATATTGGTTCCTAGGTTGGAACCCTTGATTGGATTGAGTATGTTTAGGACTGAATCCGGGAGGTGTGGATCCGAAGTCGGGGCGAGTAGGATTAGTGGTCTTGTAGGAGAAATTCGGGTGATTCCTCCATCCCGAAGAGAACTTGGGTGTGGTATAATTGGCTTGAGAGCTTTGCCCTTGATTGGCACTACTTCCATAGTCCCTTCCTTGATTTCCTCCCACAAAATTTACTTCTCCATAGCCTTCCCCTTGCACATCCCTTTGAACCAATGGGCAAAAAGTTGTTTCATGCTCGTACACCTCACAAATGTCACATCCTTGCCTTGTTGAAGCTTCCTTCTCCGGATGTTTTAGCTTAAATACCTCATCCGAGAGGTTCTCAAAGTCTTTCCTCAAAGCATCATAATCACTAGAGCTCACGGCTTTTACCTCGTGCCTTTCATGCCTTCTTCTCGGGGTTTCCTCTTTCGCTTCCCCACATGAAGTAGTTGTTGGTAATCTTCTCTATTACCGCATATCCTTCATGCGGTTCTAAGTCCATTATAGCACCACCCGAAGCGGTATCAAGAGCAAGACGAGAGTTCCCATCAACCCCGTGGTAGAAAGTATGGAAGACTTGAAGATCGTCAAGGTTGTGGTGAGGACAAAGCCTTTGATATTCCTTGTATCGCTTCCAAGCCTCATATAGATTTTTGCCATCCAATTGCGAGAAGTTGGTGATTTGGTTTCGATAGTAGGCCGTCTTGGAAGGGGGGAAATACTTGTTCAAGAAAGCCACGGCTAATTCTTCCCATGTAGTGAAGCTATCGGGAGTTTGACTCCTCAACCAATCTTTAGCCTTTCCCGTGAGGGAAAAAGGAAAAAGCCTCAATAACTTTGCATCCTCCGAGACCCCATTCACTTTAAATGTAGCACATACTTCGAGAAACGTTGTCAAGTGAGAATTGGGATCCTCGTTGTCTCTACCCGAAAATTGGTTCGATTGAACCATTTGAATAGTGGACGTCTTCAAGTCATAGTCCCGGTTATGGACCGTAGGTAGTTGGATGGGAGAACGGTAGCCATACGCCGTAGGAACGGCATAGTCCTTGAGGGCCCTTCTAGCTAGGGGCAATTGTTGAGGATTGTCTTGGTTTCCTTGACGAGGAGGGGGCGGAGGAGGAGGTAGTCTATTATCCCTATCACCCATGACTACTTGAGTAGTGGAAGTTGATCCTTTGTCTTTGTTGGTCTTACTCCTTGTAAGATGAGGGTTAACTAGCTCTCTAATAGGTTGGTTCAAGTCTCTATCCACAATATGAGTAAGCTTCTTGGTCTTTGGTGGCATAAAAGAGGTGAACCTACAAGGGGAGCCAATTAAAACAAGTAAGCGTAGTGAATAAGCTCAAGATTTGCAAGTATCAAGTAAAATAAGGTAAAACATGGAATAGTCGGAGCACTAAATTACTTTCCTAGGGGTAATCTAGCTATTGCTCCCCGGCAACGGCGCCATTTTGATCGTGTGTAATTTTAGTACGTTGATCAAAAACAATTTATAATCAACCGGTAAGACCGGTGTCGAACCCAAGGGAGCAAATGGACTACACGCTAGTTCTATCAAGTTTTCTTACTCGGCTAATTCCTAAAATTCAAATTGGTTGAGTTATCAATGATTGTAAAACAAGAATGAAGTGGTTTTAGGGATTGAATTCAATTAAAAGCGAGTTTCGTGGGATTAATCCCCTCCATGGCAATTTCCCAATGATCATGCAAACAAGAGTTCAATTAATTAAGAGTTGATAGGTTTTGAACCTAGCCTAGACTAAGAATTAGGATATTACGCGTATCAAATCTTAGTCAAGCCATCTTAATTAGGATCTCACTAATTAAAGGGTGTTGATCCACTATATAGCATTTACTCTCATAAATGCTATATGCATAAAGTTCTAGTTCACCTCTCACCATGCATTTACTCTCATAAATGTAGGTTAAGTTCAATTTTACTATATCAAAACCATCCCTAAGCTTTCTCAAGACTTAGATCAAAGTTCTAACATAAACATGTCACTTAGGCATTTTATCAAACACTTAGAGACATGTCTAACATGAAGAGCATAGTAAAAATGAAATCAACTTCAATAGATCTATTCAAATGTGTTCACAATGATCATTGAGTACCAAGGAGGTTCATAGAACCCCTCAAAACACAAGGGAGACTACTCACTCATCATGTAAGACAACATGATGAGTAGGTTTTTACAAGCAAATCTAGGAGAAAAGAAGAGGGAAAGAGTAGGATGATTAGTCCTAGTGAACTCCCTTGATCTTGATTCCTCCTTGATTTGATGATGATGAAACCCTTGATTTGATCACTTTCCTTTGTCTTCTTCTCAAGAAAAATCCCAGATATTAGGTCAAACTTGCCTCTTTCTATTTATAGGCTCGTCAGAAATTCGGCACTGTAGCAGGTCCAGTCGATCGACTGGCGTTGGGCTGTTGGCCCAGTCGATCGACTGGAGGAAGAAAAGTCGTTTGGCTAGCAGGTTATCAGTCGATCGACTGAGACAGGGTAGGATCCCAGTTGATCGACTGACAATTCTCAATTTGCAGCACCTCCTGTTAGTCCATTAAATCGATCGACTGAGATCCAGTCGATCGACTGGGCGTCACGTGATCTGCATGCTCTGGGGCAGGGGACTCTTCAGTCGATCGACTGAATAGGTCAATCGATCGACTGGCGCTGAGCGATTTGCAGCACCTCCTGAAACATCATTTAGTCGATCGACTGGTGCAGGGGGAGCTTCCCAGTCGATCGACTAGAGACCAAATTCAGCCAACTCTTGCTCTAAAACCCGATTTTCCCCGAGTTTTCTTCCAATGGCTCTTGACACTAAGACATCTAGCTTTGTACCTGAAACGCACGAGAAAAGGATCAAATGACATCAAATAGTAGTCGGAATCGAACTAAAGCTATAGTGAAAAACGGGCATTAATGAGTCGAAAACTCGACTCATCAGTTGTCACCCCACTCTTTTGAACGAAGGCGTGCCTCACAGCACGACTTAGTTCAAAAGTCAATTGCAAGCAAATATATACAGGAAAGGTCAGAATGACTTAAGGCAAAAACTAAATGAAATAAAAGAAAATGACTGAAAGTAAGATAGATGTCGGGTTACCTCCCGACCAGTGCCTTTGTTTAACGTCGTTAGCTCAACGGTACCTCACTCAGGAGGGGTCTGGGTCCCATAGGCGGCTCAAGGCAAACTTTGCCGCGACTCCTTGCTTTGACTCTCCCCGAGTTTTTGTGAGATGATGTGCTTGGGTCCGGACTCCATTGTTCTGGGGGTTTCTCCTTCATATACCTCTGAGAAGGCGAGGGCCCCTTGATCATAGCTGCTAGTCTTTTGAGTCGGGCTCTTCTGTGTTTAGGGCTTTCTTCCATCCTTCCTTCAAGCTCTCCATTGACCACATCGTTTTCATGGGCTGCGATTTGCATATTAATCAAGGGAAAAAGGTGGGAAGCTTCCATTATAAGGGCCGGCTCCATTTCGGCCAGCCTGTCCGTGAGGAACTGGTCTTGGTTGATTTCTCCTGCCGGTTCGGTAGTGAGAGTAGGGTATGTCTCGGGCAGCTTGCAAGTGGCGTCTGGGACTTCCTCGGTTGGTTAAGTAGTGTTTTCCCATGTAGGCTCTTCCTCGTCCCATACTAGATTGGTCTCCGGCTCTAAGTCTTCTGATGGCTCGGGAGTGCTCTCCCATGTAGGCTCTTCCTCGTCCCATACTAGATTGGTCTCCGGTTCTAGGTCTTCTGATGGCTCGGGAGTGCTCTCCCATGTAGGCTCTTCCTCGTCCCATACTAGATTGGTCTCCGGCTCTAGGTCTTCTGATGGCTCGGGAGTGCTCTCCCATGTAGGATCCTCTACGGTGCTTCCTGTTTCTGATTCGTCCATCGTGGCCTCTGTGTTGTCTTCCCCATTCCCTTCTAGATTAGCCTCTACTACTGGCGTTCTTTCATCAGCTTGGAGCACTGGTCTTCGTTTCGTGGCTTCGGCTAAATCATCTATGAGGTCCCACATTTCCGTCATGGTTAAGTCCATGGTCGATCCTCCCACTGCGGCACTAAGCTTTCTCCACTCAACTGGCCTCATCCCACAAATAAATTTTTTGAGAAGAACCACGCTCGTGAATCCATGGTGCGGGCAGCGTGAGACAATGGTGTCAAAATACGTATAGTACTTATCCAAAGTCTCTTCCCGGGATTGTTGAAGGCATATGATCTTCTCGCGGGTGTCATGTCTTTGGGATGGCGGGGAGAATTCTTTCAGGAATTGGGCACGGAGGTCCTCATAATATCATGCACAACTAGCAGTTGAAGAGTAATACCAAACTGCAGCAAAGTCAGTTAGAGTAAGTTTAAAGCATTGCATCTTAAACTCTTCTAACGTTATATTTTCAGGTTTCCTGTGTCTGCAAATGGCGCTAAAATGTTGGCAATGTAACATGGGATCCTCTCCAATGGAACCTCCAAACTGGGGAAGATGTCGAGTCATCCACGAAGACATGGTGGAATAAATGAAAAGAAATAGAACTACTAATCCGATTGTTAACTAATTCCCCGGCAACGGCGCCAATTTTGACAGCACTGCCTTGTCGCGAGGCAATGTGTACAAAGTTAATTTATAAGTCCACTACTTGTGACTTCACTATTGGGTTAGTAAAGCGGTAAGTAGGGGTCGAACCCAAGGGAATTAGGGGATAGTAGTTCTCTGTGGAAATGTCACAAAAATAAATACAGTTGGGGTTGATTGTGGTTTTAGTACTGGAAGTAAATGATAAAAAGTAAATACTGAAAGTAAGTGCGTAAAAGTAAAGTGCTTGAAAGACAAGGCTTGCTGAAAGTAAGTGCGTAAAAGTAAAGTGCTTGAAAGATAAGGCTTGCTGAAAGTAAGTGCGTAAAAGTAAAGTGCTTGAAAGACAAGGCTTGCTGAAAGTAAGTGCGTAAAAGTAAAGTGCTTGAAAGACAAGGCTTGCTGAAAGTAAGTGCGTAAAAGTAAAGTGCTTGAAAGTAAACAGTTGATAGTGAGACTGAAAGTAAAGTGACAGGTGGTGTTTTAATCAAAGGAAAGCATTCGGTTTAGGGGTTTTATATCATATCATCGTTCATCATCGACTTCTAATGTTCTTACTAAATGTTCTAAGGTGTAGATTATTCCCTTTCGAGACTTAAGACTTTTTCAAGCGCATGCCACACCGGCTAGTCCTTTTCAAGACATAGCTTACCAGTTCTAGCTAGGCTAATTCCTCCTTTCGAAGTATCTTAGCCTAAGTGCATCCACCTGATCAGTCATTTCCGATCAACCAAGTGGTTTTAAAGATGGATGAGACTACGCTACCAAGTTTTGCCCTTTCGATGCATCCACTTGGTTTTGCAGTCTAATCCGGATCGAACTACCCGACTAAGCTTTGCCCTTTCGATGCATCCACTTAGCCTTGTTATGTACTACCCGAATGTATGGCACAAAGAACTAGTTAGAACACTAAGTAGCATTAAGCAAAGAGTCTAGAACGGTTTATGATATAAATACACCCTTCAACCGAATGAAGAGTTTAGCTACGAATATTCATTGAGGTGAATACCATAACTAAGTACAGGAAAAGTAAAGGGTTTGGAAAAAGTAACTCAAGAACAAACATGAGTACTTATGAACAAACAGGAGTACTCAAGAACAAACAGGAGTACTCAAGAACAAACTGGAATACTCAAGAACAAACAGGAGTATTCAAGCTAGAATACTCAAGAACAAACAGGAGTATTCAAGAACTAGAGAGATGTACTTCAAGAACAAACAAGAGTACATAAGAGAGATTTTGGGATGGATGAGGGATGATAATTCGAGGAGGGGTGCACCTCCTTTTATAGCCATGGAGTGGCAGTTTAGGGGGAGATATTTTGCTCCCCAATTGACTTTAGTTCTCTCCCAATGCCTGTAGTTCCTCCCCAACTCCGGTTTGGACTTAGTTGCTCTTCGGTTGGAGTTTGGATGAGCCAAAGGGTGGCACATGGAGAACACATGGGCGTCTAGGGTTCCAAAGGGTAACCACTTGACTTGGTTGAGGCTTGGTTGTTGGTTACAAGGGTAGTTACATCCTAAAAGATCTACCGACTAAACTAGTTAGAAACCAACCGGGAATATTGGATCTTTAAGATATTTGGTTGGTCTTCGCTGGAGTTTGGCCAGAGCATGATTGGTCCATGGATGCCTGATGGATGCACAGTCGTTATGTGCAAACGTCAAGAATAAATTTATAGTCCGCTACTTGCAACTATAGTACTGGGTAGTACTTGGTAAGTAGGGGTCGAACCCAAGGGAATCAGGGGAATAGATGTTCTTTGAGGGGGTTGTCTAGCGAGAGTGCGTGTTTTAGGTCGGTTGGTTGGTTTTAAAGCTACCAGCTAAGTGATTGATTGATTGATTGGTTGGTTGGTTGATTTTAGTACTGGAAAGTAAATTACAGTTTATAATTAAAGAGAAATGTTCGATTTCGGGGGCCTTGTATTATATCCTGTTTATCATTGACCTTTAGTGAATTATCTAAGTATTCAAAGATGAATCGAGGCCCTTTCGTAGCGCAAGACTTGCAACATCGTTTAAAGCAACACTTGTTCTAAGCAAAACTAATTCCTCCTTTCGAAGTATCTTAGCTGTACGTGCATCCACTTGATCTCCCAGTTACGTTGTTGACCAAGTGGTGTTTTAGATAAGTCGAACTCCTCGATAAGTTTTGCTTGTGACAGCTTCCACTTACCGAGTATGATCACGAATTTCCATGGAAGAGCTTTGCTTGTGACAGCTTCCACTCAACCTTGGAAACTCTGACTTGATATATGGCACATAGAACAAGTTTTGAATACTAAGACTAGACGCTAAGTTAATAGTCTTAAAACATTTTATAATACAAGTGCGCCCCTTCTACCAAACTACTAGTTTAGCTACTATTCATCACGCTTAACATTATAACTAAGGAAATAAATAGTTGAAAAAATACTAGAAATAATACTTACAACCGTTGAAGCGCCAAGGGAGCTATCCTTTATTTTCGAAGCCAAACTTACAAATATATAACTTAGAGAGAGAAGTGTTTTTTTACATGTGAGGGATGATTAAATGAGGGGAGGAGCTCCTCCTTATATAGCCATGGGAGGAGGAGGAGATGGAGGCAAGTGTTGCATGGTGATTGGAGGAGAAAATGAAGGGAGGAGATGGCCACACATGGAGGAAGGAGAGGAGGAGCAAGGAGGAGCCGTCATGTGGAGGAGGAGCAAAGCCGCCGGTCACCATGTGTGGAGGAGCCGCCGGTTGCCGGTGGTGCAGGGAGGAGGAGGGGTGGCTTTGGCCACCTCTTGCCCAAGTGGCCGGTCACCTTGCCCATGTGTGAGTTTTGTACAGTTTTGTGCAGTCTTTTCACAAAACTGTCAATGTGTTCCTTCCTCGGACTGTCTTGATTCCTCTCCTGATTCTTCTGATTAATTTGTTACGAGTGCTTCAACGTCAGGATCCTTGATATTTCTTCCGTCGGCATATGATCTTGACCTTGGATTGACTCGTAACATCTTTTCTGCTTTAAAAGCTCCTCTTTAGTGTGTATTCTCTCTAAGCTCTGAATTACCCTGTAAAAATATATCTGAACTAACAAGCAAAAGTTAAATAGACAAAATGTCTGAATAAGGGGGTTATACTGTGTTTCTGATTCGTATAATTTTGGTCCATCAATGCCCTTGATCGGAGCTCAACCGGAGGCTCGCCGGAGGTTGGCCGGAGTTCGGCCGGAGCTCGGCCGGAATTCTTGACCGGAGGTCTTTGGCTCTTGAATTGTTGAATTGGAATGTCCAAGTGAATTTAAGACTAATGGTCGGAATGGATTCACCGGAATATGGCCAGAACTTGGTCATGGCCTGGTTTGAAGTTCAGTGTGTGCGCAGGCCTTGGGCTTGACTTGGGCGCGGCTCGGGCGCGGGCTTCGGGCGTGACCTGGGCGCGGCTCGGGCGCGACTCGGGCGCGGCCTTGGGCGCGACCTCGGGCGTGACCTGGCTTTTCTCGGTACTGGTTGCATTTGCTCGGGCCTTTGTTGAATTCCCTTGGGCCTTTTGTTTGAGAAGTGATATTGTCCGAGTCATTTGGCATTTTAAACACTTAAGTCGAGCCAGATTTTCCAGATTCATCGTTTTGCTCGAGCTACTTGGTATTGGACCTTGATGGCTCGACTGGGGGCCTGGTCTTGCGCTTCTCGGGTCATGCGCTCAGATGGTGTCCCCTGTGCGCTCGCACAAATCACTAGCGATCCATTTTTAGCATAAAACTCCTCTCTTAGCTCGTTTCTTCTTGATGAGCCGTATTTATACGACTCATCGAGTCATTAATTCCCACCATTTCATTCACTTTATTATGCGAACAGTTACTTTTTAGTGTTGTTTCGTGTTTCAGGTGATTTGGAAGCTCCAGGAGGAATGACATTCAAAATATGGCTTTTGGAGCCAAAAACACCACAAGGACCCGAGACCCGCAGGCTGGCCGTACTCAGAGAATGAGGCAAGTGTCGTTTGACACTGGAGGATCCAATCCATGATCGGAGACCAGCAGTTTGTAGCACGTATGTCAGGCTATGACTCAGGCAAAACCAATTGGATTTTCGACCAACAACCAAGCAACGCTAGGGGCATGAATCTGTGAGGCCGACCAGCGTTCCATCAGGCCCAGGCGCCCAGGCGCGTCCGCAGGCTGGTCGTGCTCGGTGAAAGAAGCACCCGTCGTTTGGAGAAGGTCCAGCCCAGCACAAATCGGACCACACCATGGTCTTGCCCATATGTCAGGCTACACCTCAGGCCAAACCCAAGTGAATTTCGAGCCACGAGCAAGGAACGAAGGGAGCAAGAACCCATGAGCACGATCAGCGCAGATTTCAGGACTTAGCCAAATTTCAGGGCCTGTTTTCCGGCTGGCTGAGATGTCAACTTTGAGAGCCGCTCCGGCCTAATCCGTCCACACAATGGGGTGATTTCAAGGTCCTAGCATCAAGTATACATGTCCAGCTAGTGCCCCAAACCAAGAGACCGGCCAGAAGAGTGTCCGAAGGCGAGTCAAATCAGCCCCAAAGTACCCAGTCCGATCAGCCCGTGCACTTCAGCGCTGATCCATCTCCAGCCCGGCCATGCGAGCGTGCCCCCGAGCTCCAGCTCGGCCATCCGAGCGGGCATGCGCCTGGCCATGCGAGCGTGCCTCCGAGCTCCAGCTCGGCCATCCGAGCGGGCATGCGCCTTGCCATCCGAGCACTCCAGCGCTGATCCATCCGTCCGGCCAGCCGAGCCTCATCTCATCCATTCGCACGTCCAAAGTCCAGCAGCCGGCCCAATTTGCATGCGATGCTAGGGTTTCGTAGCTTTATCGCCAAGTTAGGGTTTCTCAAACCCTATAAATACAAGAGATCCCGCAGTCTTCAAATCATCCGAAAATCACAGAGAAATCCATCGATCTCAGTCTTCCTTGCTTCAGCCGTGCCTTGCTCCTCCTGTTCTTCATCTCGGTCAATTAGTGAAGTCTCTTCCTTTTATTATTTGCATTGTTTACTTATGTCGATGTGTAACTAATCCAATTATTCGGGTTAGGGTTAAATAATTGTGACGATTGTTTTGAGATTCTGTTCTTCAACATTATTCATGCTTTCTATTTAGTTCTTGTGCACATTATTAGTTTGAATTTATTAGGTTAAGGGGAGATCCGAAAGGGTACAACTTAACATAGTAATCCTTACTATCTTTTCACTGCTTATTTGATACCGACCCAGTTAGAATAAGTAGTTGCACCAAACCTAATATAACCAGACCAGGAGTATTAGGTTTGCTAGAATTAAACGGTTATAACCAGACCAGGAGTAACCCTAAGAAAGCTAGAATAAATACTTAGAAATCAAGGATAAACGAAGTCACAATTGAATAATACCCTAACCTGAATATCTTCTCTGATTGATAAATCCCTTAGCAATTTTCGTGCCTTCTTAGTGTTCACTAACCAATACTTTCACTCTAGTTTATTGCTTTTCTCCATTACAGAACGAAGTAGTAACCATCTAGCTCCCTTGGGTTCGACCCTTGCTTACCGCTGTTCTAATCCACAGTTCGAAGTGAGGAAAATATAAATTGTTTTTGCGCAGGTACGACGACAAGCCTGTTCAAAATGGCGCCGTTGCCGGGGAGCTAAGCACGGTGAAACTTTTGTTCTTCTTTTATTTTTCGTTTATTTTTTTTCTCTTTGCATTATTTCGAAATCTGCTTATCTCGGTGATATTTCAATTTCAACTGTTCGATTTTCGATTTTCATTCTTTTCGATTTCCAATTTCTAGCTCTCAGAGGGTTCTGTCACCAAGACTTACGAGTCTAAGGATTTTGGGTTTTAAGTGGGACCGCTGTGACCCCTCCACTCTCCTGGGGACCCTTTGTTGCTAATCTGTTCTTGCTATTACGGTGTTTGCTAGACCGGTGCTTGCTATTTCTTGTAACATGTCTCACGCAGGAAGTAGCGTAGGTGGCAACAGTCACAATAATGATGAAGTCAACCAGAATGTTCAAGGAGTACAAAATCAGGGGCCTATGGTCCAGAATGGAGAAATCAGGGGGGCTATCCCTGAACAGCTTCAGCAGCAACAACAACCACCACTCAACCCCCACCAATACCCCCAGTACCCTCAGTACCCGCCGCCATATCAGCAGTATCCACCACCACAGTACCCACAGTATCCGCAACCGCCCTACCCTCAATACCCACCACCATATCCACCACTACCATATCATCCACAACATCCATACCCACCCCCTCAGAGACCTCCACGCCAGCATGTAGTTAGAGACGATGAGGAGGACGAAAATGAAGGACCTACTATGGGCGAGCTCTCGGTTCTTAGTTTCAGAGACCAGTCATGGCCAATTTATGAAGGACCAGACATCGCAGCCATCGCAATCAGCACCTCAGTCGTCCACCACTTGCCTAAGTTCTCAGGAAGGAAGGGAGAGTCTGCCACGTCTCACTTGACGCGTTTTCACGGGATATGCTTGAACCTCAGGCCACACGGAGTCGAAGTGGATGACTTCAAACTGAAGGCCTTCTATTTTTCACTACAGGATGCCGCTACAGATTGGTTCCTTTCTTTACCCTCAGGCAGTATTTATACATGGGAGCAGATGCAGAGGCAGTTCTTCAGCAAGTACTATCCAGCAGGGCGTGCAGCGCAAGTCCGGAGACAATTGCAAGAGCTCAGGCAAGGCCCAAACGAGACCATGTACGAGTACGTGGAGAAGTTCCTTGCCTTGGAGAAGAGTTGCTGCAATCTGGAGCTCCCGGAGAAGTTGATCGTGGAATATATGCTGGATGGACTTCGCAGGATGGACAGGAAGCTACTAGAGGCCTCGGCTGGAGGCCAACTCATGAACATGACCCCAGCCAGAGTAAAGCAGAAGATCATATCAGTGGCAGAGGGTGAGCGATTCCAGGATGAGACCACAAAAGAGGACGAGTATGCCCGCACCAAGAACGTATCAGCCGCTGAGCCCTCTATCAGTGCTGTGTTCGCAGAACTCAAGGAGATGAGGGAGCTGATGAAGCATGTAGTCCGAAGGACGCCGGTCCAGGCCCAGCCATGTGAGTTCTGTATGTCTACAGATCACAAGACAGACGAGTGCCCTACCTTACAGACAGACGTTCAGGGCGATGTGAATGCAGTAGGCAATTATCAAAATTATGGCAACCAACCAGGCCCAGTCAAGCAGTATGGCGCAGCAGCACCTAATCAAGGCGCCTGGAGAAATAACTATCAGCAGAATCAGCCTCAGCAAGCACAACCGAATGTGCCTCAGCAGAATCAGCAGACTCAGCCGCCGTACAGACATCCTAACAGTCAGTACCAGCCGAATGCACCAGGGCAGTACCAGCAGAAAGGGCCGAACACATATCAGGCAGGTCCGAGCAACCAAGGCCCCAACAAAGCTCTCGAGGACATGATAAAGGATCTGGCTTCAGCCGTGATCCAGGATCGGGCCACGACCAAAGGAGACATTGCTGAATTGAAGAAACAGATGTCCCAGCTCAATACGACAGTCTCAGACCTCGCAAGCAATCTGAACGCTGGACGACTCCCCTCGCAGACCATTCCGAATCCAAAGGGGAATGTCAGTGCAGTCACATTAAGGAGTGGACGAAGGACAGCAGGACCAGTAGGGGACGAGCATCAGCAAGAGCAAGAGGCGACCAAGCCAGATGCCTTCGTCCAGGACGAGCCCAGACCAGACCCAGTTCCATCAGTTGAGGTCTCACGGCCAGATCAGGTACCCATTGTCGAAAATTCTAACGTCCAGGTACCCTTACCTTTTCCTGTGCAGGTTCGAGCTCCGAAGAAGTATGTGATGGACAAGGAAGTGTGGGAGCTATTCAGTAAAGTAGAAATCAACATCCCACTCCTTGAGGCCATCAAGCAGATTCCGAGGTACTCCAAGTTTCTGAAGGAGTTGTGCACAAACAGACGGCGTGGAACTTTGCCCGACCAGGAGCTCTTGAGCAGGAATGTTTCAGCGGTAATTCAGCGCAAGGTGCCACCAAAATGCGGTGACCCAGGCACCTACACCATCCCCTGCACTATCGGTAACATTAGAATAGAAAATTGCATGCTTGATCTCGGTGCATCTATCAATGTTTTACCATATTCTATATACTCCTGTCTTCGCATTGGTCCTCTAGAACCTGCAGGTCTCACCATACAGCTAGCGGACAGGTCATTGAAACAGCCCGAGGGCAAGATTGAGGATGTACTAGTGCAGGTGGGAGAGCTCGTGTTCCCAGCCGACTTCTATGTGCTCAAGATGGAGAACTGCGGCCCGACAGACCATGCACCGATTCTACTTGGCCGGCCGTTCCTCAAGACGTCAAAGATGAAGATAGACTGTGACACTGGGACATTGACCATGGAGGTTGAGGACGAAATGATCAGCTTTGACATCTTCGGGGCCATGAAGCACCCCGCAGAGTATGAGGCGGTCCATGCTTTAGACACCTTGGACGACCTTGTCCAGGAGGTACATCCAGAGAGACGGACCGACCCGCTAGAGGAAGTCATTGAGGAGGCAGTTTACTCGCCTGAGGATTCTTATGAGCACACAGAGGCGATCATGGACGCCCTAGACCAGCTCGAGATTGCCCAGCCACTCACCCCGAGGTACGAGGTTAATGCAGTTCGTTTATTCAAATCACAAGTGTGTTTGCCTTCTGTTGTGCAGGCACCTACAGTAGAGTTGAAGCCTCTGCCTAGTCACTTGAAGTATGCATTCTTAGGGGAGGATAGCACGCTGCCAGTCATCATTAAGAGTGGGCTCGAGGCAGATCAGGAGCGCAGGTTGATTGGAGTGCTGACCGAGCACAAACTGGCCATCGGATGGACACTGGCCGACATCAGGGGAATTAGCCCGGCAGTTTGCATGCATCGGATATTGTTGGAGGATGGAGCTAGACCGTCGAGGGAACCTCAGCGCAGATTGAACCCTATCATGATGGAGGTGGTCCAGAAGGAGATCCAGAAGCTTCTGGATGCTGATGTGATTTACCCGATCTCAGACAGTCAGTGGGTAAGTCCGGTACATGTTGTACCGAAGAAAACTGGGATCACAGTGGAGAAGAATGCCGAGGGCGAGATGGTGACTACACGAGTCAAGAATGGATGGCGCATGTGCATAGACTACAGGAAGCTGAATGCAGTCACGCGCAAGGATCACTTTCCTCTTCCATTTATTGACCAGATGCTCGACCGCTTGGCAGGTAAGCCTTATTTTTGTTTTCTAGATGGTTTTTCAGGCTATAACCAGATTCCCATAGCACCCGAGGATCAGGAGAAGACGACCTTTACATGTCCATTCGGTACGTTTGCTTTTCGCTGGATGTCTTTTGGCTTGTGTAACGCACCAGGTACTTTTCAGAGGGTGGTTACTAGCATATTCTCTGACATGATAGGGTCATTTATTGAGGTGTTTATGGATGACTTCACTTTGCATGGTGACACTTTTGATGCATGTCTAGAAAATTTGAGCATGGTACTTGCGCGTTGTGTTTCTATGAATTTGGTGCTCAATTATGAAAAGTGTCATTTTATGGTTACTCATGGAGTTGTACTCGGTCACATAGTCTCACGTGAGGGGATAGAGGTAGACAAGGCTAAGATAGATTTGATTGTTACTCTGCCATATCCCTCTACAGTCCGTGATATTAAGTCATTTCTTGGGCATGCTGGTTTCTATCGTAGATTCATTAAGGATTTCTCGAAAAAGGCACTGCCTTTATCTAACCTCTTGCAGAAAGATGTTCCTTTTGAGTTTACAGATCAGTGCAGGGCAGCATTTGACGAGCTGAAGGAGGCCCTCACCAGCACGCCCATCATTAGAGCTCCGGACTGGACTCAGCCATTTGAGATTATGTGTGACGCGAGTGATTATGCCGTAGGAGCAGTTCTTGGTCAGAAGGTGGACAAGAAGCCCGTGGTGATCTACTACGCTTCGAGGACACTGGACGTGGCCCAGAAGAACTATTCGACCACAGAGAAGGAGCTGCTAGCCGTGGTTTTCGCCTTGGAGAAATTTAGATCATATCTGTTATGTACTAAGGTTGTCGTCTATTGTGACCATGCAGCTATTAGGTACTTGATGACGAAGAAGGAGGCGAAACCGAGGCTCATTAGGTGGATCCTGCTCCTACAGGAGTTTGACGTGGAGATTCGGGACAAGAAGGGCATAGAGAACACAGTTGCAGATCACTTGAGCCGTCTTGTCAGAGAGGAGGATGCCGGGCAGATTACCGAGACGTTTCCAGATGAGCACTTGTATGCTATTTCGGGTAAGCTGCCCTGGTTCGCTCCCATAGTGAACTACCTGGTCGGAGGTAAGTTCCCGCCCTCATATTCTAGGGCACAGCGTTTGAAATTGAAGCATGATGCTAAATACTATGTGTGGGATGATCCGTACTTGTGGAAAATAGGTGTAGATCAGATTCTTAGACGGTGCATCCCTGATGATGAGATTGCTTCAGTTATTAGTTTCTGCCATGAGTTAGAGTGTGGAGGCCATTTCGGCCCTAGGAGGACTGCTAGGAAGATATTGGATAGTGGATTCTTTTGGCCACATGTTTTTAGAGATGCCTACGATCATTGTAAGAGATGTGATAGATGCCAGAGAGTAGGTAACATTTCGGCCAGACAGGAGATGCCACAGGTCCCCATATTAGTGAATGATGTGTTTGACATTTGGGGGATAGATTTCATGGGTCCTTTTCCTGCTTCATGTGGTTTTGAGTTTATCTTAGTTGCAGTTGATTATGTGTCCAAGTGGGTGGAGGCCAAGGCCACTAGATGTGCTGATGCTAAAACTGTCGTAGACTTTTTGCGCACTAACATCTTTTGCATGTACGGAGTACCTAAGGCTATTATCAGTGATCAGGGGACACACTTCTGCAACCGCATCATGGCATCCACACTGAAGCGCTACCATGTTCATCACCGGACTTCCACAGCATATCACCCCCAGACGAATGGGCAAGCGGAGATCTCCAACCGCGAAATTAAGGGAATTCTGGAGAAGATGGTAGGACCGACTAGGAAGGATTGGAGCCAGCGGTTAGATGAGGCATTGTGGGCGTACAGGACAGCTTACAAGACCCCGATAGGCACATCGCCTTTTCGGTTGGTCTATGGGAAGGCGTGCCACTTGCCAGTGGAGCTAGAGCACACGGCGTATTGGGCACTGAAGAAGTGCAATCCAGACTTACAGGCAGCCGGGTTAGACAGGAAATTGCAGTTCTGTGAGCTTGAGGAGCTGCGCCTCGAGGCTTATGAGAGCCAAACAGACTACAAGGCGCGGACCAAGCTCTACCACGACAAATTCATACTCAGGCGCTCGTTTGAAGTCGGACAGAAGGTGCTCTTATTCTCATCACGGTTACGACTCATGCCCGGGAAGTTGAGGTCCAGATGGACCGGCCCTTACACCATTACACAGGTTTTTAATCATGGAGCAGTCGAACTCGAAGGCCAGACAGGAGGAGACCGATTCAGGGTCAATGGACAGCGGGTGAAGCACTACCATGGAGAGGCCGACCTGACCATTCACCAGTTTGACCTAGTCGAGCCAGTCGAGACCACCACTGATGAGATTGCAGTTGACGAGCCTCCTGACACTTAGAGGAGGAACTGTCGAGCCAACGACGTTAAACAAAGGCACTCGCAGGGAGGCAGCCCTGCACCTTTTGCTTTTCAGTCTATTTACTTATTATGTTTGTTTTGAGTCATTATTGTCACATTGTACCTTGGAAAGGAATCGGTTTCATTTTGCAGGGATTGGACTTAGTCGGCCGTAAAATCCCCTTGGAGCTACGCATTTTAGCCCCCGGACTTGATCCGAGTTCAGCCGACCACCGTCTACATCCCAGGGGAGTCTCGTTCTACCCTTTTCCTTACCTTATCTATTTATTGCATGCATTTGTGTGTCTAGATTTGAGTCGTGCCGTGAGGACACGGCTCATTTCAAAAGTGTGGGGTGGGAGAGTCAGTTATGAGTCAGTTATCGAGTCAGCATGCCCACCATACAGAGTCAGCACGTTTCGAGTCATTTTTAAAATTTTTGTACATGATACTTCACTATTTCCTAGACTTGCAGTAGTGGATAATGATTAGGTGAAATAGATATAGCCGATTTTACATGCATGTCTTTGACGAACCTTGATTTGTGCGACTAACATGTGATCTTAAAATCTTTACGTGCCTTTGTTAGTTGAGATAAACAGGGATGTGGAGTTGATAGAAATGCCCTAGAGAGACTTGACAGATCATTCAAAGATCGAACTCAGGATGTATGGTTATGTAGAGCTCGTGGAGGCTAGCACTTCGAGACGACATAAGTACGAGTCTGCTCCGCCACTGCGGCACCCTTGCGGTTGGTCGGGACGGGAAAACTTCACACCGTCCAAGCTCTAGTCCAAGTGGCCGAGAAAATAGGCAAGCGACCCTTGACTTGACCCGTGTCAAAAGGACGATGATGAGTGAGAGCAGGAAGGTTTCTAATCCGAGTAACCGGGAAAATAGACGAGCGACCCTCGGCTGGACTCGCGTCAAAAGGAGAAGAAATCACGGTTCGAGCAAGTCACAATCCGCACTACAAAAGTTCAAATCCATCATCATTGTGAAGGTTTACACCGAAACAAGTGAAGAGTACCACTGATACATCAAAATCAGACACTATAGCTGACCGAAAAACACTCAACACTTTGAAGCTCGAATCAATCACGTGCAAGAAAAAGCGGCAAAGCATAACCATATAGCAGCGAGTTCGAGTCCGAGAATGAGGGTTCATGGGTCTAAAAGGGCTATCTCCCGAGACATCCGAATTGATTTGCATCTCGACCCAAAGGTAACACGTATCTTTAACCCATGTTTTAGCACAAAGATATTAGTAGCGAGCATGCATAACAGGCGAGATCTAGAGTAATTAATTCATGTCCATGTAGCTCGTCTAGGATAACCGAAGCATTGTGGTGTTTACATTATTCGTTCCTCTTATGACCTAGTTCTTGTTCGGGACGAACAAGTTTAAGTGTGGGGTGGTTTGATGAGCCGTATTTATACGACTCATCGAGTCATTAATTCCCACCATTTCATTCACTTTATTATGCGAACAGTTACTTTTTAGTGTTGTTTCGTGTTTTAGGTGATTTGGAAGCTCTAGGAGGAATGACATTCAAAATATGGCTTTTGGAGCCAAAAACACCACAAGGACCCGAGACCCGCAGGCTGGCCGTACTCAGAGAATGAGGCAAGTGTCGTTTGACACTGGAGGATCCAATCCATGATCGGAGACCAGCAGTTTGTAGCACGTATGTCAGGCTATGACTCAGGCAAAACCAATTGGATTTTCGACCAACAACCAAGCAACGCTAGGGGCATGAATCTGTGAGGCCGACCAGCGTTCCATCAGGCCCAGGCGCCCAGGCGCGTCCGCAGGCTGGTCGTGCTCGGTGAAAGAAGCACCCGTCGTTTGGAGAAGGTCCAGCCCAGCACAAATCGGACCACACCATGGTCTTGCCCATATGTCAGGCTACACCTCAGGCCAAACCCAAGTGAATTTCGAGCCACGAGCAAGGAACGAAGGGAGCAAGAACCCATGAGCACGATCAGCGCAGATTTCAGGACTTAGCCAAATTTCAGGGCCTGTTTTCCGGCTGGCTGAGATGTCAACTTTGAGAGCCGCTCCGGCCTAATCCGTCCACACAATGGGGTGATTTCAAGGTCCTAGCATCAAGTATACATGTCCAGCTAGTGCCCCAAACCAAGAGACCGGCCAGAAGAGTGTCCGAAGGCGAGTCAAATCAGCCCCAAAGTACCCAGTCCGATCAGCCCGTGCACTTCAGCGCTGATCCATCTCCAGCCCGGCCATGCGAGCGTGCCCCCGAGCTCCAGCTCGGCCATCCGAGCGGGCAAGCGCCTGGCCATGCGAGCGTGCCTCCGAGCTCCAGCTCGGCCATCCGAGCGGGCATGCGCCTTGCCATCCGAGCACTCCAGCGCTGATCCATCCGTCCGGCCAGCCGAGCCTCATCTCATCCATTCGCACGTCCAAAGTCCAGCAGCCGGCCCAATTTGCATGCGATGCTAGGGTTTCGTAGCTTTATCGCCAAGTTAGGGTTTCTCAAACCCTATAAATACAAGAGATCCCGCAGTCTTCAAATCATCCGAAAATCACAGAGAAATCCATCGATCTCAGTCTTCCTTGCTTCAGCCGTGCCTTGCTCCTCCTGTTCTTCATCTCGGTCAATTAGTGAAGTCTCTTCCTTTTATTATTTGCATTGTTTACTTATGTCGATGTGTAACTAATCCAATTATTCGGGTTAGGGTTAAATAATTGTGACGATTGTTTTGAGATTCTGTTCTTCAACATTATTCATGCTTTCTATTTAGTTCTTGTGCACATTATTAGTTTGAATTTATTAGGTTAAGGGGAGATCCGAAAGGGTACAACTTAACATAGTAATCCTTACTATCTTTTCACTGCTTATTTGATACCGACCCAGTTAGAATAAGTAGTTGCACCAAACCTAATATAACCAGACCAGGAGTATTAGGTTTGCTAGAATTAAACGGTTATAACCAGACCAGGAGTAACCCTAAGAAAGCTAGAATAAATACTTAGAAATCAAGGATAAACGAAGTCACAATTGAATAATACCCTAACCTGAATATCTTCTCTGATTGATAAATCCCTTAGCAATTTTCGTGCCTTCTTAGTGTTCACTAACCAATACTTTCACTCTAGTTTCTTACTTTTCTCCATTACAGAACGAAGTAGTAACCATCTAGCTCCCTTGGGTTCGACCCTTGCTTACCGCTGTTCTAATCCACAGTTCGAAGTGAGGAAAATATAAATTGTTTTTGCGCAGGTACGACGACAAGCCTGTTCACTTCTCTAAACCTTAAAATTGCCTGTAGAACAAAAGTGGAACTAACAAGTAATATTTGATAAGACAAAGTGTCTAATTTGGTGGGTTTAACTGTTTCGATGAGTCGTATAAATACGCTCGATCAGCCACCCTCGCCATCCCCATGGCTGCCTGCAAGTTATTTAGACATAAGAGTACAATCTCATTATGGATCTCATCCTTCAGACTAGCCACAAACCGATGCAGCAGATTGTCATGTGTCAAACCAGGTGTACGAGTAGACAGTAACTCAAACTCTGTGATGTAACTCGCCACGTTACCGGTTTGATTGAGCTTGTTGATGAGTGCCTCCGCACTATAGTAAACGGATGGACCAAATCGGCGTCTAACGTCGGTCACAAAATTAGTCAACTCACGCACTTACTGAGTCGTGTGGAGCCACTGAAACCATCGAAGAGCCTCACCGCTGAGGTAAAATGTTGCTAGTGTCATCTTCTAGTCATTCGGCATCCGATTATGTGCAAAATACCTCTCTATTTGGAATAGCCGGCCTTCCACTGCCTCGCCTGAGAATTAAGGGACATCAATCCGCACTGATTTCATCAAGGTACCTCCCTCACATCCTCCAAAACTTCCAGCTACGATGAGTACTTATTGCTGATTAGTAGGTTCTGCAGGCGCAAACTGCGCGATCGGCATAGGTAACATGCCATTCGATGATGACTCACCAGATTCTTGATTGGCCTGCTTTCCAGCACGACGATCCATTCCTTCCAGTAGTGCCATAATGCAATCGTACTTAGCATCAAGCCGCGTGCAATCCTCCACACGTACTGCCTCCAAAGCATGTGTGCGAGCACTAAGATCCGCAACGCTTTGGACTAGCGATGCCAGAGTTTCTGAGTTGCGTGTCTCCGGCATGGTCAATGAAAGCACTTATGAAGCGGATCTGAACACAAGAATGGTTAGAAGAGAAAAGGGATAAGGAGAGAACGAGAGAACGAGATGAGAAGAGAGGGTTTGGGTTTTCTAGTTATCTTCTTATTCAACTTTCATCCAAACTTATACATCCATTTCCCGCCCAAACTTACATTCAAATAGTTCACACCACTCACGCCGACTCAACCAATCTACTAGAACCTTCTTCCATCTCCATGCACACATGCAGCGTGTACTCTTCGGGTGGAAAGCACCTTGATTTGAATTTCTCGTGCTTCCCGCGCTTTATCTGGCCCTCATTGATATGCTCTAGACGACGTCGTGCAGTTTGATTAGCCTCCTCCTTGGCCACACGGCGTCGTTGCGCATCACTTCTCATGCGAAAATCACCAGGTGGATTGGTGGTGTCTATGATGCAAACCAAATGATATAGTTTGATAGATTTTGGGATTGAGAGGAAATAAGATTGAGATAAGAAGAACTTGGGTAAGAAAGTAGACGAAATGAGGTTGAGTTGAGATAGAAACTGAGATGAGAGACAGACAAGTTTACTAATTCATTCCTGCTAAAAAATAATACATAATAGCTACTTATAGTCTAATCCTATACCACTAACTCTAATAAATATCACTAACTTCCCTACTAACATTAACTTCTAATAAAACTTCCAACTAATGCACTATGAATTGACTCATTGATAACATTCCTCCCCCCTTCGATCAGACATTGTCCTCAAGGTCGTTGAATTCAGGCGGTCTTGTCATTGAGAATGCGAACCTCATTTTAATGTGATGCATCAAAACACCGAAACCAGTCTTCTTCCTCCCTTCCTTTTCCAAAACTCTAGGTTTATGAACCAGTAGCGTGGTTGTTTCCCATGCGCTTGGATGTTGAACCATCAACCGCATTTGGAAACTCAATGCTGGTATTGGTCTCTTAATGCGGATATTGGTCTCCCAATGCTGATATTGAACTTCCAATGCCTTTGGATGACGTACCATCAGCAGCCTAGCTTTTATGAGGTTGAGGCATACCTCACCTATAAAAGGAGGCTCATACTTCACTTTCAAATAACTGCAAACACAAACAACTCTCCTCCTCTCTTGTTTTCAATCGTAGTCGGTGATAGCCTAAGGTCATTCAGCGTTCGATCGGAAAAACTTTGGAGTTCAAGTGTTAGTGATGATAGTTTCATCCTGGGAAGCATATTTCCAGCACAAAGTCCTAAACACCTGTAGGGGCGGCAATCCTGCTTTAAGGACAGCGTCAAACGTGACTCTATCCATAACCTGGTTTGCAATTGTTGTTTACTGTTTTGTTTCTATTCATATCTATAATCATTCTATACAACTTTACAATTATTCAGTAACTTTGCAAGTGTGTAAGCATTATACCCAACAATCTTAAAGCAGGACTTGTTATTGTATAAAGTTACTGACTAATCTACCTCTGTTGTAGATAATGAATTCTGAAACCAACAATCTGTCTCTGCACATGGAGGGTATCCAAATCCAGAACCCTCCTTCTGTTGTTCCCACTGAGTCTGTTGCTACGACAACGTTGTTTGCACGAACGCCTACTGCTACGATAGGGAATGGACCTGCGGATCTAGTTTCAAACACCACATTGGCATGGGTGCCTACTGCAGTGATGCCTACTGATAGGCCTGAGAAGTTCTCTGGACTTAACTTCAAGACGTGGCAGCAGAAGATGCACTTCAACCTGAGACAAATAGGGTTAGTCCGGTATTTGACCGAGGAGACACCCACTATTTCCGATGAGGAGGATGACCCTCAAGTGCTGATGGCATTCAACACATGGAAAGATGATGACTATATGTGTCGAAACTATGTGCTGAACATCCTTTGTGATACTCTGTACAAGGTGAACTGTATCAAGAGCTCGACTAAGGAGCTGTGGGAATCCCTGGAAAGAATGTACACCATCATGGATGTAAAGGGGAAAACAAAGGATAACGGTGTGAAGTGCAGAAAAGATATCAGGTTGTACTGTCGAAGACCAGAATTGGAACTCAAAACTTACCGTGGTAGTTTAGTAGCCAACAAGGGTAAGTATCAGCTTACAAGAGAACAACAAATGCTTGTACTTATTTTAGTGAAGTCTTTGAAGTTTTCTGATGGATTTTCATCTAACTTGGGGAATAAAGTAGATTTGAGTACCCTAAAACTAGTAGGTTACAAGTCACACGGCGCACACGTATTCATCAAGCGACTCATGCCGATTGCTTTCAAGGGTTTTTTACCAAAACAGATATGGGAAGCTGTATCCGAGTTTTGTACATTTTTCTAAGACATCTGTGCATCTTCCCTTCACTATGAGTGAATGGAAAATTGGCAAAACAACATATCGGCCACACTGTGTAAGCTGGAGACAATATTGCCCCTTCGTTTTTTGACTTAATGGAACACCTACCAATTCATTTGGCTGATGAGGTGCTAACTGGCGAACCAGTACACTACCATTGGATGTATCCGTTTGAGTGTTGCATCTATCGTCTAAAACAGTTGGGCCAAATGGGAAACAGAGCTTATGTGGAAGCCAGTATTGTTAACGCATACATACAGCTGGAGACTTCATATTTGGTATCCGACTACCTAGATCCAGAGTTAACAACGACCGGTATACACTTAAAACAAAATGAAGTAGCGACATCAGATTTTGAAGATCCTCAGATTTCTATTTACAATTACTCAGGAGTTAGTGGCAGCACAATTACTCGGAGGGTTTTAGACAGCCGAGAATTTAAAAAAGCCACTCATTACATCTTTAGAAACACGCCTGAATTTGAACAATATTTGGCATTATTTGAGACCGGCTTAAGACAAAGATGCTTCCGATTCAATGATCAGCAAATCTACAAGGCTATATTAACGAATTTTCCAGAATGGCTGCATTCCCATGTAAGTGTAATCAACAAATATTTCATTTAATTATGTAGCAAATTAAACTGTACTTGCACTTTCATGTTCATCCAAAATATTATGTTCAGGTTTGGGAGCTTGGAGAAACATTACCACTACCACAGTGGGTTCACTACCTGTCTGCTGGATTTCAATCTGACGTTGTATGTTCGGCAACATACAAAGTCAACAACTACAAATTTCACATTGAAAGCCATGGTGAAGGGAGGAACACGATGAATAGTCATGTTTACGTGAAAGGAACAGAGGGTATACACTACTACGGGGTGATTGAAGAAATAATTCATATGAGATGTAGAACCAACCATCCCCTAAAGGTTGTCTTGTTCAAGTGTCGTTGGTACGACCCTCAGTTTGTTAAGTCATACACGTCTAACGGGATTGTCATCATGAACACTCATAGACCCTACCCCCATTACGACCCTTACATTCTTGCACAGCAAGCGGTGCAAGTTTACTATGAGATATTTCTGGGATTAGCTGGATAAAATAATCAGGGTTGGGTTGTAGTTTGTCCAGTGAAACCAACAAATGCAATCGACATGGAAGTAGCAAATGTTCCATTTCAAGATGAGGGTCAAATGGGATCTGAGCTGCCTGTATTAATCAATAAAATTGGATCGTACGGGAACCTCGCTGATGATGAGGTTTACGAATACACCGAAGAAGACCGCAACGACGAGCACGTAACTGATAATCCATATATCGAAGAAGAGGTTGACGAATCCTTGTGAATGCATACAATTAAATAAGTTTATTAAAATGATGTACACTTACTGTATGTTTTTGATGTTTAAAATTTATTCAAGAAATCTTCAGTTCGAAAATATTGTAACGATAAAATAAATTAATGTTATTTGTCGCACTGAGATGGAAAACAACTTTTACTCGTAATAATGACTTCTGTTTTAAGTAAATGCAAAGGGATGGGTATTTAGTAAAGTTTCTTTTAATGTAATTTTCTGAAAAATTGATAAGTACACATCGCTTAATATATAGGCGTTGTGTAAAGTGCCACAAAAATAGCGGCTGGGGTGTAGATGCTATCTTAATTTAAACAAAATACAGCGTTTAAGCGCTAGGCGCTATTCTAAGGCACACTTAAGACAGTGCTTAGGGTTTAAGCGCTGTCTTAAGTCACCAAAAATACAGCGCGCCATATATATGCGCCGTATTAAGTAATATATACGACAACGCTTACTAAGTAAAGTGCGGTCATATGTTAATTTGGACAGCGCCTAATTGAAAAAGCACTGTCATATCTCAATCTAAAAATTTGCCCGCCATATTCGTCTGCCTAACCAAATCTTAATATTTACCATAAATTGACTATTTACATAAAAATAACGGTTGCTAGACGGAATTACGACGGAATAAGTAAATAATTGTTTACTAAGTCAAATTACATGCGTCAGTGGAAAACCCTTCTCCTTCTAGCCGTCCTCCAAAACACTCCTCCGTTGTACTCTGGCAAATTCTTCAACCGATTTCAGCCACTTTCAGAAGCCAGTTTTGTCCGCTAGGTATGGCAAAGTCGGCATCCTTCTCCTGTGATCTTGATTTCCGTTTGGTTGATTACGTGGCTGCGTTTGTTTTTGTTCGAATGCTCTGCGTTTGTTTGTGGTTGATTGTTTGGAGTTTGTTTGTCTTCCCATGGTTGATTTTAGTGTAACAAAATGTTCTAAACTCGCCTGTTGACAAATTGTGTTTGTTGACTGTGTTAGTTTATTTCGCTTGTCGTATGACTGCGTTTAATTCATTATCATTTTGTGTTAAAAAATGTTCCGCCAGGTATGCAAAAGTCGCCGGCCCACAAATTGTGTTTGTTGACTGTGTTAGTTTATTCCTGTTTGTTTATTTTAAATGATATTCAAATTGGCCGAATGTTACACTTTTGTTTCAATTTGTGCTTGTTGTCATATTCTGATGCTTAAATGCAGCTCTCTTTCTACCTCATCATCCTTAGCTGGGTTGAATTGAATTTTGTCATCGAGATACAAGCTTTGTGCTGGTTTGATTGAATTTCATGATTAACAAAACATTTTTGTTCGCTTATACTTTGCTATTTAGTTTACCAAGTTGTTGTGAATTTGTGTTTTCGAATTACTCCATCATTTGTTTGTTTTACTAATTTTTTTGGAACCTCCTACTTGTACTCCACCTCCATGCATTTACATTTTCCTAATTACAATACAATTTGTGGCAGGGTATATGACACCAATCAAGCGTAATGTACTCGGTAAGACAAATACCGACACTGGTAGAGGTACTAAGAGTTCATCACAAACGAGGCTAACTGACATACGCCAACCGAGACAATTGAGCCAGGACATGCAACGTCCTCAATCGTCAACTAGCGAGCAACATCAAAATCGGGAAGTGTATAGGCCTTCTATGCCTGTACATGAGTCTACCCCTACGAGACAATTGGGTGAAGACATGCAACGTCCACCATCGTCAACCAGGGACACGCGTCTAACTTTGGAAGTGTACATGCCTTCTATGCCTGTACATGAGCCTCCCGTTGATCCAATGGATGAAGATAGAACCTTACCACAAGTGCATTAATACGACTTCAACAATTTGATGAATTTCATGGAGGAGCCGGCGGGCAACAGGGAGGGTGACAAGGGAGCCAAAGGTAGGGACTCACCTTTGGCAGATGAATATGATCACCATGAAACAATTCGGCCAGAGTTTGTTAGAGGAGGGACTTCGGCCAGTGGCCGACTCGGTGAGGAGACACCGTTGGGTTCGATGCCAGATTATGATCGCCCTTGGATTGTTTCAGCTGGGGATGACAAGTAAGGATTTTTACATATATTTGTGTACACTTATGTTTTACTAACCATATTGAAAGTGTCAAACTTGTATTTTTCAGCTTTGACCCACCTTCAGCTGTTAACAAAATCGGGATGTAATGTATTGGGCCTGGTTTCAAGGTTGGTTGGACCACACTCGGGACGTGTGATCCACAAGCTCCGGTGAAGTGGTTTCGACACTTTAAGGTAAAATGTAGTAAATTATATTAACGTGAAATCTTTCGTTAAAGTTTTGTACATGCAAAAATATGTATTCAATTCCATTGTTTTAGGTTTCATATTAAATTGTTCGTAACACAACTATGCTGTAGAGCTTGTACCGGTGGGATCCGATCCACAACGACCAAATTGAGGCCAACTTTAGGAAGAAGACGGCTAAGATTCTCCAAGATACCTGGAAAGGCTTGCGATCCGGGAAGACTAAAGGTCCGAAATGGTTGACGGAAGATCACAAAGTTGCGGGAAAAGCTCGATTTAACACGGACCCAGCATTCATAGCCCACAGTGAAAAGGAACAAGCAAACTTATTTCGCACAAGGGGGAGGAGCTCCTCCCTTGGCCACCTCCTTGAGTGGTGGCCGGTCATCCTTGCCCAATGTGTGATTTTGTACAGTTTTGTGCAGTCTTTTCACAAAACTGTCAATGTGTTCCTTCCCCGGTCTGTCTTGACTCCACTCCTGATTCTTCTGATTAATTTATTCTGGTCAATTCAACGTCAGGATCCTTGATATTTCTTCAGTCGGCATATGATCTTGACCTTGGATTGACTCTTGTTATCTTTTCAGCTTAAAATCCTCTCCTTAGCGTGTTTTCACTTCAGTCTCTAAAATACCCTGTGAAAATATATCGGGACTAACACGTAGACGTTATATAGACAAACAGTCTAATTAAGGGGGTTTTACTGTGTTTCTGACTCGTATAACTTTGGTCCATCAGTGATCCTCAGTGTAATTTCCCCCGGAGACCTTATGGATGACGAGGATGAGGACCGATGGTTGCCTAAAGAAGAGCTCCACTCAGATTACCCCTGGGAGTTAGTAGAAGAACTGCCCAAATCAGGCCCGGTCCTCATTACCAATCTGCCCAAGAAAGTCCCGGCCCTACTTGACGAGCCAACAGAAGTCCCGGTCCTCACTAAAGAAGCACCCGAGGAAGTTCCGGACCTCACTGCCAAACCAGCCGAGACATGCCCGGATCTTATTGTCGAACCAACCGAGAAAATCACGGCAGGCCCGGTCCTCACTGAAGAGCTGCTCGAGAAAGGTCCGGACCTCGTGGTCGATATGCCCCAACTTAATCCTTTATGTTTTATGCAGATCTTAGCCACCAAAGATCATGGAATCAATGATGAGGTGCAAGGGGAGTTGGAGGCGAATCGAGGGCAAGAAAAGCCAATGATGGAGCAGTCCTCACTGCCGAGCCAACAAAGCGGCCCGGAAAACTCACTCGTTCTAGGACGACCATTCAACTCAGCCCCAAAGAAGAGACTTAACATGGGAACAAGCTTGATGTCGCCTATGTTTGAAGGCAAAATTCAGAACTTCCATAATTTCAAGGGTACCGACCACTCAAACATGAAGAAGCGGCCAAGATATGGGCCAAAAGAATGGAAACCCAGAAGGAGAAGCAAGAGAGCACGGCTCAATGGACCAGCAGCTATGGTCAAAGGAGCCTCACCTTCTCGGATGCATGTAAAAGAGAACCTACCGGACCTATGGAGAACCAAACCGAGCACATCACTCCACAAGTTCTTCGGGCAGAATAAAAGGGCAGCCGAGAAGAAGTTCGACCTCACACACCCATGGGATCCGAACTTATGATCCATGAGTGAGGTACCGTCGAGCCAACGACGTTAAACAAAGGCACTTGCCGGGAGGTAACCCGGCATATTTTCTTTACTCGTTACAGTTTTTATGTTTATGTCATTTTTTTTCATACTCACCTCCTTTGTATTTGGAAGGAAATGGCCAAATTATGCAGGAACTGGGGCCGCGACCGAGAATGATCGGGCTGTGCCCGAGAAAACTTGAATGTCCCAGGCTGCGCCCGAAAGCCCAGGTCCCTACCAAACTCCCTCGAACAACCACAGAATCTGACCGGGCTAGGCCCTGTCGTTTTCTCAGCCGTGCACAACTAAGCAACGACGCCATAAGGGAGTTCCGTTCTTCCCATCTTTATGTTATTTCCTTTGCTTGCTTATTTTTTTTGAGCTTTTGAACCTAAGTCGTTCCGTGAGGAACGGCTGCGTTCAAAAGTGTGGGGGTATTTGAGTAGTAGTTGCACATAGTAGATAAACACTTTTTGAATATATACACTTCCATGATGTGAAAATAGATAGACCCGATTCATGCATTTCCTTGTGAAATCTAAATTGTGTAAGAACATGTGAATTTAACTTCCTACTTGTCCTTGTGTGCTGAGATAAAAGTAGGATGTGGAGTTGAAAGAAACGCCCTAGAGAGGCTTGACAAGCACTCAAGGAACCGAATCCTTACTATACGGTTATGTGAAAATTGTGGAGGCTGCACTTTGGGCTTCTTGGTGAAGAGTGGACTCCGCCATGCAGCGTCTATGCAAGAGGCGGGACGGGAATCAAATCGTCCATTCTCTAGTCCAAAGTAGCCGTGAAAAGAGATGAGCGACCCTCATCTTGACCCGGGGAGAGGCATTTCCATATGCTCTCGGGCAATGATTGGACCTCCCAAAAGTGAAGAAATGGACGAGCAATCATCAAAGGAGCAAAGCTCAAATAAGAAAAGAAAGAAATCTGCCAATATGGTGAAACCAAACCGAAGCAAAAGTGAAGTACTCAAAGAGTCAAATCAAAGGCCGAAGGCCAAACCTCACTACAAAAGCTGTCCAACCACACAAACAAAGAAAAAGAACTCAACCCAAGTTGTCCGAATCAATCACGTGCTAGAAGAAGCAAGTAACATAACCATATAGTAAGATTGGATCCGAGAGTGCAGTTCAAAGGCCCAAAAAGGGCTATCTCCCGAATCATCAGAATTAATTTCCATCACGGCTCAAAGGTACAAGTATCTAGTTACTTTCATATGTGAGCATGATTTCTTTTGGAAGAAAGTAAGATATGCATGCTAAGGTGAAGTCTAGTTTTGCATCTCACATTCACATCTAGGACTTAGGGTGTTTTTGTTCCTCTTATTGACTACACTTGTTCGGGACGAACAAGATTAAGTGTGGGGGTATTTGATGGCGCGTATTTATACGACTCATCAAGACAGTTAAACCCACCAAATTAGACATTTGATCATACGAACAAGTGCTCGTTAATGCCTTTTTTGTGTATATAGGCTATTTTGGGGTCTAAAGAGGAAACATGCCTAAAAGGGGATATTTATGCCCAAAAAGCACACCAAGCATTTCTGGCCGAGAAGTCGCATCCAGGGCCTGAGCAAAACCAACCCAGGACCGAGAGAGCCCATGCCAGTACCGAGAACGCAGGACGCGACCCCGGGCTCGCAAGAACTTGATGCCGGGCTGTCGGAGAAAAGACGGACGCTTGCGTTTGATTCCGAGCCAGCACCGAGAAAACCAGGCCCGCGTCCGAGCCCGTCCGAGGCCTGCGCCCAAACTGAACTTCACACCAGGCCATGACCACTTTCCAGCGGCGTTCCGACAAAACCACTTCGAGCACTCGACTTCAAATCACATTGTCATTCCAAAACCGCAATGAAAAGCCAAGAATGCATGGTCCAAAATCCGGGTCCGTCCGAGGCTAAACAACCGAGTTCTAGGCCATTCTAGGGCCAATCACAATTCCGATCGGGCCCTTGCTAATCTAGCTCGAGCATTCATCTTAAAATCACTTCAAAATGCAAGAACTATCGCCAAAAAGCTTAGAACGCAATGCCGAAGACTCAAGCTCGCTCAAGGCCAAACTTGGGCATTACCGGCCGTTTTGGGATTTCGACCATGTTCCGGGCAGAATTTGGCTTATCATCCTTCTTGAGTTCGTTTTGTATGGACTTTGTCGTTCCAAATCAGCTGTCCAAAAGCCAAGAAGCTCCGACCAAATCTCCGGCCAGATTCCGGCCAACTCCGGCCAAGCTCCGATCAAGCTCCGGCCAAGCACAACCATGATCCAATCAAGTTCCGGCCAAGATCCAACATAGTCCCATTATTCTGGTTACTTACTATTCATTTCGGTTGGCTTTTCGATTCCGGTTGGCCCTTACTATTCAAAGTTGGTTGGCATATGATTGGCTCAAGCAAGTCGGTTGGCATGTGGAGGCTTTTGGTTGGCCATGGGCAAGTCGGTTATGGGGATGCAAGTGGGTTGCCAAGTGGTTGGCTCTTGGAAGCAAAGCCATGTGCAAGTGGTGGCTAAACCAATCAAAGTGGTTTGTTTTGAGATATTTCCAAGCCAATCCTTAACTTCCTATCCAATTGCTTTGGGATATTTTTCAAGCCAAACTTAGCCACCAAGTCTTCCTCTTCTATAAATAGAGGGCTTGCCTCATGTAATGAGTAGCTTTCAAAATCCAAAAGTCCTTAGAGAGAAGAGAGCTTAACTCTCTTATCTTCATTTTCAATACAAACACAATTGCTCTCTACTTGTTCTTGCTCACTTTACTTTTCTTGTCCTAGTCCGAAGCTCTCTTTATTTCGTGTTCTTGTTCTTGATTTGGAGCTCCTCTCTTTTACTTTCTTGCACAAAAGCCACGGCTACTTGTATTCCTTGACATGAATACAAGTAGCTAAAGCGTGTTCTTGTTACCAAGCTCTCGGTTACATGCTCACGGTTTCCCTTGTTTTCTTTTCGTTTTCACTTACTTTTATAAGCATGGTGCTTGTATTCCTTGACATGAATACAAGTAGCTAAAGCTTATTGGGTCAAGGGTGTTCATACTTGTGTATGCATCTTAAGACTTGAGCTTAATGCTTCTTTGTGTGTCAACTAGTTTTTGTGCTATACATTCGGTTTGGAAAACAAAGTTAAGTGGATGCTTGAATGGCAAAGCTTTTCCAAGTGATTCAAACCCCCTTTAAGTCGCTTGGTTGATCGGAAATGAGAGATTATGTGGCTGCACTTTTGAACTAGAAGTCTATGTCTTGATTTTGGAGTAGATTGTGGTGTAAGAGCTTGAAATGGCCTTACCTTAGGGTTTATATCTTGAAATGGAATAAACCCACACTTATGAACACAAAGTAAGTCTATGATGGAAGTGTCACAATGTGAGACCCTAGACTGAATATCTTTCATCCTTACTTATACGCACTTTACTTTTCTATCATTTAAATTCAGTTCTTACTTTCAGCACCTTACTTTCACGTACTTTACTTTCCGCACTTTTACTTTCATTACATCAGTTTTCAACATCAATCAAACATAACATTTTGGTATGTATTGCGCTTGAAACACATCGTGCGACAAACCAAAACGTATGTTGTATGGTTGATATTGAACTCGGTTGTTCTCGCACTTACTTTACGCACTTTACTTTCATCACTTTATTTTCAGCACTTTACTTTCAGCACTTTCAATTCTGTCATTTACTTTCTGTCTAAAACTCACCCAAAAAACCCAATTGTATTTACTTTATTTTTTTCTTTCTCTTCAAAGAACAACTAATCCATACTGACTCTCTTGGGTTCGACCCCTACTTACCGCTTGATAATCCAATAGTGAGCCAACAGTAGTGGACACTATGAATTTAAATTTTGCAGCGCACAACGATGTGCTGTCAACTACCCCATAGTCTTTGTCTCCAATCACACCAAACAGCGGAGGGAGATTAGCAATAGCTTCATGAACTAACTGGTCATCAAACGGTTTGCACTTGGCCACGGTCCCTATCAGGCTTGTCTGGGTTAGAACATGGATGACCTCCTTCCCATTATTACGTTTCTCTTCAAGTAGCTTTTCCGGTATAATCTTCCTCTTCTGAACAGACTTCCACTTCTTTGCTGCAGCCTTATTAACAAACCATACGCCATTCTTGACAGTACCAGCTGGAGCATCTGATGAAATAGGGTTGGTTGCTTCACATTGGCTAGCGTCTGCTGAAACCGGTATTGGAACCTCACGTTTCCTTTTCTTGGAGACATCTGCTCCCCCTGTACAGTGGTTTCCTTCTGCTTGGCTGGCGACCTCTTGTTCAACTGGATTTTGAAACACAACCTTCTTCTTAGCCTTTACCTTCTCATCCCTCTAGAGTTCAGACAAGGGAAAGGAGTCCTGAGCATCATGCGCTGAGGTGACAGACTTTGGATTCGCCAGAATGGCATTTCCCATTTCTATGTCTGGAGTAACCAAGGTTTCCACATTGACTGATGCATCTGATACACTCCTCACCTGTCCAAAATCACGAACATCATCTGCACCTCTTGGTACATTGACTGGGACCTCGTTAGGTTGAGGGGACTTAGCCAGGTCTACATTCATTTGTACATCTACATTATCGGACTGAGTTGGCAAACAAACTGATTCTTCTACTAGCACTTGCCCTGGAACAGATCTCACTTGAGGTTGAACTGTTGCATCTCCTAGCTGAGTCACTGAATCACTGCCAACAAGATTACTTGATTTTTCAACATCTTGACATTAATCCAAAGCCTTTTCTGCTTGCTCAGTCTCCACCTCCTTCTGCAAATTTTGGACCAGCTCATCTATGTATTTGTAAATCTTGTCATGGTCATCATCCCTTTCTGATGGATCTGACACATTAGATTCAACTGCAACTTGTTTTGTTGTCTGCTCACCTACGGAACCTACAACCAGCTCTCCTGGATCTTCTTCAGCACCTTCACCTTGAGCCACTTTTCGCTTCCTAGAGTCTTCGAGGGGTTGTTCGGTTTCAAAGACTGACATGTCAACTAGATGGTCTCTCACAGCAGTGATCTTGGTTAAATACTTCCTTGGGGATACTTTTCTTTGAGAGACCACTTTCTTGCTACGCCCTGACGGCCTTACATAGCCTGATGCATGAATCTTGTCTCTCCACACACTTGGTCCAGCAGATGCCTTGGACAAAAGCTTGGTTGATGTACCTTCTTTCACAACTCCAAGACCATTCTTACCAACATCAACCCTATCGGCTTCTCCAATCTTGTCAGCCACAACAGCAGTATCTTTCATAGGTAAGAGAATAGTAGCAGTAGCATTAGGGTTAAGGATTACCACAGATTGAGATGTAGTCGGCGGTGGAACCCGGTTGGCTGATGATGAACTAGCGTCAGTAGGTTTAGGGGTCCCCTCTGAAGATTGCGAGGGCACCACCTTCTGCTTCGCAGCAGGTTCTGGTCCTTAAGGATCTACCGCACTGGATTTAGGGTTGGCTGGAACCGCACCTCCATCCGTTACTCTGACAGCAGGCATTGTTGCTGCTTCGGTATCTAAAGGCGACGCCTTTTTCTCCTTCACCATCTTCGGCTTCTTGGATAACGGGATTTGAGACTTTGCCGCCAGAGTTTTTGATGATTTCATGTCTGCCTTCTTTGTTTCTGGTAAAGTATTGGCTATAGATTTGGAATCTTTCCTTGTGTTCACCATGGTCGCCGAACGGATGGAAGAGTGAGAGATTTCGCAACTGGTGCTGTTCTAGGGTTTGAGACGAGAGAATAGCAGCATACGAAGCAAATTGATTTTTCAAAACAAGTTAAGCCTTTTCAACTTCCCAAAAGTGTCTTTGAGAATATCTCCTCTTTCCTCATAACGGCACGAAAAGATCTCCAAAACATTAAAAAAATGCATCCTCTTAACACGCACCTTCTGTTCCAGCTCCCTTTCTCGAGTAGTCAGTCCAACTGTTTTGCTGGAGTTCTGCCAATGACTGACCACTACCTAGAACACTTAGCTTTTGGCGACACATGGACCCAAGAAGGATCTGAGTGTCTCAACCTGAGTAGCATATCGTGGTATGGTAAAGATATCAGTCAATTGCTCGTCTGTCGTTACACGCTTCAGGGTCACCACCTTCTGTTCAACTCCGTATTCAGACAGCATTTACTTCATCCATAGCAGCCAAGTGTAGTAATTTCCTGCAACGATATACTCCGCTTCATCCATAGGGAGTGAGATGCTATTTACCTTTTTACTGAACCAGGAATCCAAGGTACTTCCCAAGAGGAAACAACTTCCAGACGTGTTCTTCAGATCTTTGGCGTTCCCTGCCCAGTCAGATGTGCAGTCACCCACCAAATGAGGATTGTTGTCCTTGGGGTACCAGATTTCAACAAGGTCAGCAGTTCTGCATGCATATGCTAGATCTGGTCTGCTGGCTGTCGAATACAAGAGGCTCCCAATCATACTCCTGACCATTGTCTGGTCACCCTTTGTTCCAGCATCGTCTTTGGTGATTTATAAGTGTATAGAAGCTGGCGTTCGTTTGTCACTTGCCTTCTCAAGATCAATTTGCTTTATTAAATTCTTGGTATACTTGCTCTGAGAGATGAACTTGCTATCATCCTTTTGTATCAACTGGAGTCTCAGAAGGTGGTTCACCTCTCTTACCATGCTCTTCTTGCATTCTTTCTGTAAGTGTGTCATGAACTGATCCACCAGCTTTTGTATGTTGAACCCGAACAATATATCAACAACATAGGTTTGTGCGATACAAAAATCTGACCTTGTGTGCTTTATGAACAGGGTCGTCTTGTCCACTCCCCCTCGCACATATCCATGATTGACGAGAAACATGGTGAGGCGCTCCTGCTTGGGGCCGTGCAGAGCCTTCTTCAGGCAATTCTCACCATAGTCCAGGGAATTCTGGTGTAGTCATCCACACATACTAGAATATAATTCTTACCATAGTTCTCACCTTGCATCGGACCCATCAGATCCATATGGGTCAGTTCTAACGGTCTGCTGGTACTGATCTGTGAGATGTTGGGATGAGAGGCCTTTGTCTGTTTCCCAATCTGGCATACTCCACATATTACATCAATATCACAGGTCACATTGGGCATTCCTTGGATGAGTCCAGTTGCGGAGAGATTCTTCGAGGTCTTGAGAGTTAGACGACCCACGCCCTGTGCCACAGTGCCATCTCATTCCCTTGACTTGATGGAAAGCCTGAAGCAACAACTGTTCCATCATAACGTATTAGGTAGCAATTGTTGGTTGCCCTGCAGCCTCTCATCAGTATGCCTCCTTTCTTATCCTACACGTGACATGAGTCGTGAGTGAAATCGACATGATGTCTATCATCACACAGTTGACCGATGCTGATAAGATTCATCTCCAATCCTTCGACAAGGAGAGTATTCTTGAGTACAGGGAGATCCGGAACCTTTAATGTCCCACAGCCGATCACCTGACCCTTTCCTCCATCTCCGAAAGTGACAAACTACCTTTTTGAGACGGGACAAATATGTGTAAGGAATTCAGGATTACTTGTCATATGGGCGGAGCATCCACTATCGAAATACCAGCTATCTCTCTCCAGGTGACTCGATGACTTGAAAGCAACCATACACACGGTCTTGTTAGCCTTTGGTACCCATACCTATCACATTCAAGGTTTACAACAGTACCTGATTACAAGAGTACCTGATTACAAGAACAGTACCTAAATTTTAAACACATTCCATAAAGCATGCTATGATTTATGGTTGAGTAAATAAAATGTGTTTACAATTTAAAATGTGTTTAATAGCATGATTTATGGTTGGAAAATAATGCATGAATTACAAAAATAGTATGATTGTGATCTATATGATTTAGGAAATAGAAATTAAATAACAATTTCCAAAATAACAATCGGTTTAGCAAGTAATTATTTAAAATAGAAATGAAATAAATTTCATAATAAATAATATGAAATTTGGAGCATGATATTATTCACTATGTAAATTATTGTCTTGCTATGAAATTTGGATAATTATTCAAATAGTAGAATCATATAACTCGCTCCAAATACAATCTTTCAGCATAAAATTTTGATACAAACTTCTTATTTGAAGATGTGCAAATTGTACACTTATAATATTAAAAATCAATGTAATTTATTTATATAAATAATAAATAAACTAATTACACATATGAATTAATTATATTATATTACAAAAAAAAAATTAAAAAAAAATTGGGAGGGACAAGTGTCACCCCCATTGCTACCTAGTTCCGTCCCTGGGGCGTAGGTCAGTTTGTATTTTAATAATTGAATTTTATCCATAAAAACAGTATTCCGATTCCGACGTCGTAGGCGGTAGAGATCATTCAAGATCTTTACAATATAATTGAAGACCTTGTAAAAGGTCGTAAGCACGCTGGAATGATAAGGTAACCTTCAAGTAGTGATTTTCTTTATTTTGACAACTTTCATTGGCTACTATTGATCAAAAAATTTATTAGAGGGACCATTTAATGGCATTTCGACGATCAACAAATATGGTCCCAAAGAGAATCATATTTTACAGGTACGCAGTTTATAGTGCGCTATGAAATATTTTATTATCAGGCTGAACATACCTTCACTTCATATTTCTGGGATGGTGTCAGTGAAGGTATGTTCAGCTTGATAATAAAACATTTTATAGCGTACTATAAACTACGTACCTGTAAAATATGATTCTCTTTGGGACAATTTTTGTTGATCGTCGAAATGCCATTAAATGGTCCTTCTAATAAATTTCTTGATCAATAGTAGCCAATGAAAGTTGTCAAAATAAAGAAAACCACTACTTGAAGGTTACATTATCATTCCAACGTGCTTACGGCCTTTTACAGGGTCTTCAACTATACTGTAAAGATCTTGAATGATCTCCTCACGATATCATCAGCTCGAAATAACGAAAGATGTACTGTAATAGTCGTAATTGACAGATGACTCCCGAGAGAATATTCTCATATCATCGATAATATTCTCTTATCATCTCTTATCTATCGATAATTTTTACATATGTATCGATAATATTCTCTTATCTTTCTCTCATGTGAATCATATTTCCAGACCATAAGATGACGGAGGTGGAAAATGAGATGTACAAGAACAAGAAAATTAAAGGATGGTATCGTGGGGACTGTTTAAAGAAACAGATTACACTAAATATGGAAGCGTCGCGGAAGAGATTAAAAAATCAACTTGCGCAGAATGAAAATATAGTTTTAATGTTAATTTCTAAATAGTTTTAATGAATATATATATATAGCATGAATATCAAAATGTGTTTAATAGCATAATTTATGGATGCGTAAATAAAATGTGTTAAAAATTTAAAATGTGTTTATTAGCATGATTTATGGAATGTGTTTAAATTTTAAAATGTGTTTAATAGCGTGATTTAATAGCATGAAATTGATGTGTTATAAGCTACAAATTAAATTCAACGGAATATGTATTGTTGATAATATTTATTTAAAACCTTCAAATTTTGGTTGAAAATAAATCTGTTGAAATTAATGTGTTATAATCTACAAATTAAATTGAGTACATGATTACAAGAACAGTACCTAAATTTTAAACACATTCCATAAATCATGCTATTAAACACATTTTATTTACGCATCCATAAATTATGCTATTAAGATGCAGTTGGCAAGATAACGGCTCAACAGAAGTACAAGATAACGGCCCCATGAGCCTTCGGTTGATAGTCATCCTCGCCCTAAGAAAGTTTCCTCGAATGAGAGGCTTACGGGTTATAGGAAGTGGATATGATCAGTGAGCTTCTTGTAAATTTAAGGGAGCACATTCTTGACTGTATGACCCTAGACGAGGCTGTTGCAACTAGTGTTTTGTCGACTAAATGGAGATATGTAATTATTTATTGGATTTTGTAGTCAAAAGAGTGTGATTTGCCGGGCAAAGGCCCTTCCATGAGGCTCCGAAGTGCCTCATGGACGATCACACCAATGGCATGTGGAGCCCACACCAAAGAAAATCAAATGCATTTGAGTGAAATGCGGATATGTGTTTAATATATTGTAGTATAAATAGATGCTTCGGGTGAAGAAAATAAACACACTTTCAACTTTAACTTATCTCTAATATTCCAGTGCATTTGAATTCTAACGAGTGCCAAACCCTAATTATATCACACTCATCTTATTTGAAGCTGTATGTAGCTTCTTTAATCTTGTGCGTTTTTATATCGGGCTGATTTTGAAATGGGCTGGAAAAACTGTACCATAAAAAAGGAATATAATAATTAACCTAAACGGCATCGCTCTATATAATAATGGATGTTGACTCCATCTCGAACTCACTCTAATCAGACGAGAACTCGAGAAGATCGCTGTAATCCCTCACTCCATCTTCGTTTACAGTCACAGATCAGAGTTACGGTAAGTTTTGATTTCTGTGTCGGTTTTGATTATTGATTATTGGGTTAGGTATGCGGCGGTGGCCGGTGGTTACGGTAAGCTGAATTTGCTTGATTTTATCATTGGCATGTGTTTATGTTTCAGTCTTTGTTTATATGACTGGTTGCAGGTCATGGACAATTTGGATTAGCTGCAATGGTTACTTTCTGTGTATTCATTTCGCCTATTTGTGGGTTCATTTGCTGTTTGGTTGTGTTTAAAAAGATTAGTGTTTTCAGTTTAGGGTTGTGATGTTTGATTTGGTTGCTGATTCGGTATTTAGTTGTTGTTGTTGTATGTGTATCATCGGTGGATGCTTGAGTTGTCAAAATTTGTGCATTTTTATCTGTTTATTTGTTGAAATCAGTCAGTGATAACTTATAGCAACCTCTTTGATTTGCTAATCAGACATAAATGATGCTAGTTTTCTCGTAGTTCGCCACTGGGTACACATCCGAGCTAGACCTCCTCCATGGACTCAGAGCAATATTTGTGTCCAGGCAAACACGGTAATCTAATCCTGAAAACAGTGTACAAGTCAACTGTGAACTACCAAAGGAAGTATCTCACATGTCCTTATATTGTAAGATTTGTCATCTTAAAATATTACTAATTCTTTTCTCTTTTGTCTAGATCATATATCTTAGATATTAATCTTTTTTGACAGGAAAAAAATGGTGAAAAGTGTGGCTTTTTTTCTTTTCTAAATGAACTTAAATTGTGCGAGTGTGGCAATGCCTATTGCCGCAACATGTTTAAGGGAGAAGTGAAATATTGGTGTTGCCCTTTGAAGGTGCAATTTTATATTCAAGCATGTTTTGTTTCGTGAGCTCTTATCATTGCAAATTTTCTTTTGTGAGTTTAATCGAGTGTATATTACCAGGGTACCAATGCATGTGGTTTTGTGGCGCCAGTTGTTATGCAAGACCAGCCTACAAGAACCCCGAGCACACCCTGCCAACCTTCTACGAGTACGAGTACACAGAGTACCTCGACAGCCACATCCACGGAAGAGAAGCTTGCGGAAACACTTCTTAAATCTGTGGAAGTAATTCATTGTCTTGTCAAAAAACTTCATCTGGATGACACTCATCAGTAACCTTGTGAATTCCTTTCAGTAAAAATTGCTTCATTTGCTTCAATATGTGACCACCAAAACTAGGCTTATTTTCAATGACAAGATTAATTAGCTTCAGATTAAGTGGTTAAAAGGGCCAAAATTTGGAGCCAATAGAACAGATGTCAACACTTTTTTTCGTTATATTTAAGCAGGTTCTATCGCATGCTCTTTTATTTAGGCGAAAATGAGAGCTAGGGCATGCGCTCGCACACCCGATCACTGAACAGGCTGTCGTCGTACCTGTGCAAAAACAATTTATATTTTTCCTCGCTCTTGGCTGTGGGTGAGTACAGTGGTGAGTAAGGGTCGAACCCTAGGGAGCTAGATGGTTACTACTTCGCTCTGTAATAGAGAAAAAGAACAAGAAACTAATGTGAAAGTAGAGGTTAGTGTAATAATCGAGAAGTGCAAGGGATTTATCAATCAAAGGAATATTCAGGTTAGGGTATTATTCAATTGTGACTTGGTTTTATCATTGATTTCTAAATATCATGTTTCTAATTCTTTTAAACCTAATAATTCAATACTCCATTCCAAGATATATCAAATTAGTGCTCTATTTGTTTGTAGCTCTCTAGTATCAAACAAACAGTAAACAATGGATTTATATCGTTCAACTAAATCTAACCTTTCCGGGTATCAACTCAGTTTCACAATATTAATCGAGATAATTAGCACAAGGTTTAATGGAATAATAAAACAAGCATTAAGATTCAAATCTCAAAAACATAAGTCACGATTATTTAACCCTAACCCGAATATGGGTTTTAGTTACACATATTCATAATTAAATAATGCAGGGAAATAAAAGGGACAAGAACTTCACTATGAGATCGAGATTTCAAAAGCAAGGCACGGTGGCTATGGGCGGCGCACGGAGGAGGGTACGGCTGAGCAAGGCTGAGATCCGGCGGAGGAATGGAGAGCAGCAGGTGGTGCACGGCCAAGTGAAGAGAATAGTATTCGAATATGAGATGGGATGATTATGGATGGCAGCACTGCTCTTCTATTTATAGGGTTTGAGAAACCCTAACTTGCTCATAAAGCTACGAAACCCTAGCGTCGCATACAAATTGGGCCGGCTGCTGGACTTTGGAACTTGGACTTTTTTCCGAAGTACTGTTCATGGGCCGGAATTACTGTTCATCGGGCACTGTTCACGCCGGAATCACTATTCACGCCGGAGTTACTATTCACGCCGGAATCACTATTCACGCCGGAGTTACTGTTCACGAGCCGAAAAACACTGTTCATGGCCCTCCTTTGGTCTGATCTTCAATTGCGATGTTTCTGGCATGAAAATGCCGTCTTTTAAGCGTGATTCCTCCTAGAGCTTCCAAATCACCTGAAACACGAAACAACACTAAAAAGTAACTGTTCGCATAATAAGGTGAATGAAATGGTGGGATTTAATGACTCGACAAGTCGTATAAATACGGCTCATCAAACCACCCCACACTTAAACTTGTTCGTCCCGAACAAGGACTAGGTCATAAGAGGAAAAAATGAAGTACGAACATCACAAAGCTTCGGTCATCCTAGACGTGCTACATGGACATGAATCGATTACTCTAGATCTCGCCTGTTATGCATGCTCGCTACTAATGTCTTTGTGCTAAAACATGGGTTAAAGATACGTGTTACCTTTGGGTCGAGATGCAAATCAATTCGGATGTATCTGGAGATAGCCCTGTTTAGACCCATGAACCCTCATTCTCGGGCTCGAACTCGCTGCTATGTGGTTATGCTTTGCCGCTTTTTCTTGCACGTCATTGATTCGAGCTCCAAAGTGTTGAGAGATTTCGGTCAGCTATAGTGTCATCTGATTCGGAATTTCAATGATGCTGTCACATGAGACGTGTGGACTATCACGATGGTTGTGAATTTGTTGCTTTGTAGTGCGGATTGTGATTTGATCGAACCGTGGTTTCTCCTCCTTTTGACGCGAGTCAAGCCGAGGGTCGCTCGTCTATTTTCCCGGCTACTCGGATTAGAAACCTTCCTGCTCTTACTCATCATCGTCCTTTCGACACGGGTCAAGTCAAGGGTCGCTTGCCTGTTTTCTCGGCTACTTGGACTAGAGCTTGGACGGTGTGAAGTTTTCCCGTCCCGACCAACCGCAAAGGGTACCGCAGCGGCGGAGCAGACTCGTACTATGTTGCCTCGAAGTGCTAGCCTCCACGAACTCCACATAACCACATATCCTGAGTTCGGCCTTTGAACGATCTGTCAAGTCTCTCTAGGGCATTGCTATCAACTCCACATCCCTGTTTATCTCAACTGACAAAGGCATGCAGAATTTTAAGATCACATGTTAGTCGCACAAATCAATTTTCACCAAAGACATGCATGTAAAATCGGCTATATCTATTTCACCTAATCACTATCCAATACTGCAAGTCTAGGAAATAGTGAAGTATCATGTACAAAAAATTTTAAAAATGACTCGAAACGTGCTGACTCTGTGCAGGGTGCATGAAATAAACGTGCTGACTCGATAACTGACTCTCCCACCCCACACTTTTGAAATAAGCCGTGTCCTCACGGCACGACTTAAATCTAGACTCACAATGCATGCATAAATAAAACAAAGGGAAATAAGAAAGGAGTAAGGACAGGCAATTCCCTCGTGCGTGCGTGACAATCAGAGACGACTGATAATTCTCCTGTGAGTCCTCGAAGAGCACCATTGGAGCTTGTATCGCAGCGTGAGTTCGTCATACGATGAAAGGTCTGTGTCGATGACATTAAGACGAATAAAAGATTCCCAGGAGGTTGGAGGAGTCACAATGGTCTCACTTAAAACCCAACCTCCTTAGACTCGTAAGTCTTTGTGACAGAATCTTTAAACGCTCATGTTTCTCGACGCAACTTATTCAAAGTGTGAACTACTCACGCTGGATACAGTCTTTTGCTAACATCTATGATACGTTCGCCTCTGTCCCTGCATGAAGATCATCTTCTTTCCCAAGTACAATGTGATGAAAAGACTCAAGACTCAGATAAACATAAATAGCAAATAATATGAGAAAATGAAAAGTGCAGGGCTGCCTCCCTGCGAGCGCCTTTGTTTTACGTCGTTGGCTCGACGGTACCTCTTTAGGGATCACAAGTTAGGATCCCAAGGGCGTGTGAGGTCATACTTCTGCATGGCCTCTCCTTCTGTTCTTCCATACTGCTCCTCTAGCTGTCCATTCGGCTCTACCTTCCAAAGATCAGGCGGATTCGCCTTTACATCCTTCTGAGCTGGCGAGGCCACCTTTATCATAGTCACTGGTCCATTGAGTCGTATTCTAGTGTTCCTCCATCCTGGTTTCCACTCAAGTGTGCCAAGCCTCGGTCGTTTCTTTATGTATGAGTGATTAGCATGGACGTTCAGTTCTTTATCTTCAAGAGATGTCAAGTGTGTGCCCATATCAATCTTCTTCTTCTTGGCACAGATGAGTGGTTGTCTAGGAATAAGTGTTCGAGGAACAATGTTTCTACCATGCTTTCCAGGCGGTTCTTCTCGAACTGTGATGAGTGAGTACTCCATCGTTGCCTTCTCTGGCTCATGCTTCGCTTCTATTCTGCCTTCAAGCTTATCCTTGTCGATCATGTGGTCCTTAGGAGCAATCACCTGTATTGGAACTGGCAGAGGAGTGTCAGGCACTAGACTTTCTTTGACTGCTTCGACAGTGAGGGCTTGCTCTGCCTCTGGTGCTGTGATAGTAAGGGCTGGTTCTGTCTCGGGCATATCCGTAATGAGGTCAGTGCATATCTTGGAGAGCTCGGTAATGGGGACTGACTCGAGTGGCTCGGTCGGATCTTCTAGAGGTGCTAGTGGCCTGTCTTCTTCCAAATATTTGGGGTAGTCCGACTTGAGCTCTTCTTCCTTCAACCATTGGTCCTCATCTTCTGCCGGTTCCGAGATAGGCTCTATTAGATCCTCTGCCATGTCCTCCCCTGTTTTTGTACCGACATCTTCTTCCTGATTTCTGCTCAACTTGGATATTGTTTCTGCTAACTCGGCTGAGCCGTTATCGGTGTTGGCCATATACTGGTTCAGGTATGCACTTGGCTGCTGGGTGCTAGCTGCCAGCTCTCTTACTATGTCCTCTAGCGATTTGGTCTGCTCTTGTACTGGTTTAGATTTCTCGGCCAAATTGTCTATTTCTTTGATCAGCTTGATCCGAGATTGTCTTGAGCTTTCTGCCATATCTTCTATCAAACCCCAAAGCTCGTTCATGTCCAAGTTATTCACCGAGCCTCCTGGTGCAGCTTCATTAAGCCTGTTCCACTCATATTGCAACATTCCATCGAGAAACCTTTGAAGAAGATAGGGGTACGTGAATCCATGGTGCGGGCAGCTCGCCAAAATGGAACTGAAGCGTGTCAAATATTCGTCCATGTTTTCGGCCCAGGATTGCTCAAGGGTGATGATCTTCTCGCGGGCATCAAGTCTGAAGGATGATGGTGGGTAGTACTCCCCATAATTACACGGCTCACTTCCGTAGTAGGAAGTCATGTCGAATCTGCAAGTGAATCAGAAAAACGTGCAAGCTAGCATGGCACCGATTATCATGAACATACTAGCAACAAAGGGTCCCCAGGAAATTGGAGGGGTCACAGCGGTCCCACTTAAAACCCAAAATCCTTAGACTCGTAAGTCTTGGTGACAGAACCCTCTGAGAGCTAGAAAATGAAATCGAAAGAAATTGAAAACAAAAATCGAACAGTTGGGGTTTTTAAATTATAGAAGTCACCGAATAGCAAATTTCGAAATAAGCAAGAAAGAAAAATAAACGAAAAAGAAAATAAGAACAAATTTCACCGTGCTTAGCTCCCCGGCAACGGCGCCATTTTGAACAGGCTGTCGTCGTACCTGTGCAAAAACAATTTATATTTTTCCTCGCTCTTGGCTGTGGGTGAGTACAGTGGTGAGTAAGGGTCGAACCCTAGGGAGCTAGATGGTTACTACTTCGCTCTGTAATAGAGAAAAAGAACAAGAAACTAATGTGAAAGTAGAGGTTAGTGTAATAATCGAGAAGTGCAAGGGATTTATCAATCAAAGGAATATTCAGGTTAGGGTATTATTCAATTGTGACTTGGTTTTATCATTGATTTCTAAATATCATGTTTCTAATTCTTTTAAACCTAATAATTCAATACTCCATTCCAAGATATATCAAATTAGTGCTCTATTTGTTTGTAGCTCTCTAGTATCAAACAAACAGTAAACAATGGATTTATATCGTTCAACTAAATCTAACCTTTCCGGGTATCAACTCAGTTTCACAATATTAATCGAGATAATTAGCACAAGGTTTAATGGAATAATAAAACAAGCATTAAGATTCAAATCTCAAAAACATAAGTCACGATTATTTAACCCTAACCCGAATATGGGTTTTAGTTACACATATTCATAATTAAATAATGCAGGGAAATAAAAGGGACAAGAACTTCACTATGAGATCGAGATTTCAAAAGCAAGGCACGGTGGCTATGGGCGGCGCACGGAGGAGGGTACGGCTGAGCAAGGCTGAGATCCGGCGGAGGAATGGAGAGCAGCAGGTGGTGCACGGCCAAGTGAAGAGAATAGTATTCGAATATGAGATGGGATGATTATGGATGGCAGCACTGCTCTTCTATTTATAGGGTTTGAGAAACCCTAACTTGGTCATAAAGCTACGAAACCCTAGCGTCGCATACAAATTGGGCCGGCTGCTGGACTTTGGAACTTGGACTTTTTTCCGAAGTACTGTTCATGGGCCGGAATTACTGTTCATCAGACAATGTTCACGCCGGAATCACTATTCACGCCGGAGTTACTATTCACGCCGGAATCACTATTCACGCCGGAGTTACTGTTCACGAGCCGAAAAACACTGTTCACGGCCCTCCTTTGGTCTGATCTTCAATTGCGATGTTTCTGGCATGAAAATGCCGTCTTTTAAGCGTGATTCCTCCTAGAGCTTCCAAATCACCTGAAACACGAAACAACACTAAAAAGTAACTGTTCGCGTAATAAGGTGAATGAAATGGTGGGATTTAATGACTCGACAAGTCGTTTAAATACGGCTCATCAATCACCCATGCTCGCACAGCCGCTCGCACATCCATACTCCACGATCGGCCATCCGACGCACAAGCCACCATCCGCCCGGCCATGCGACCGTGCAGCCGCTCGGCCATGCGACCGTGCATCCCTTCCCCACGCTCGGCCATGCGACCGTGCATCTCTTGCCCGACCTCCGACCTCGGCTAGCCCCTCGGCTGTTAAAGTCATGCCTACTTCTCGTTGCCTAACCTAAAACGCCGTCGAGATGAAGAAGAAGAGAAGAGAAGAGAAGAAGCGCCGTTCAATTTCTCCCCGTTCGCTATCAAAAAAAAAAAAAAATTATCCCCGTTCCGTTCAATTTTGTCAATCAAATCAAGCTGAAGTTTCAATCGCTCTTCTTAATGAGTTGGAGATGAAGAGAAGAAGAGAAGAAGAGAAGAAGAGCCGGACGAAAAAGAGAAGAGTCGCCTCATCGTCGGTCGCCTCATCGTCGGTCGCCTCGTCGGTGAGTCAATATTCCTATTTTGTGTTCTTCTGCAAACTATGCAAACTAAACTTGGTCGGATTTTGTCAGTATTACGAATTGTACCTTTTTTCGATCTGGACCTTTTTGGTCGGAATTCTTGACCTTTTTTCGATCTGGGTATGAGAAATCCTATTTTATCTTCGATAGGAAATTCCATTCGTGAGCCGTATGCAATATGCAAAAGATGCCTGCAGAATGCTCCATTGTTCAGTACAAAAAAGACATTTGCCAATGAATTTCATATTTTCAACTGTGTGCTAGGATGCATTTCTTTACATTCTCGATCCCTTTATTGACATTGTTTTATAGGATGTTACTGCAAGTTTCTGTTTTCTACAAGCACCTCAAACTCAAGCATTGTTATTTCATGGTATAAAACTGTGCTATTGAAGTGGTGCTAAACTGCTAAAATGACGATCATTTACTGTCATTCAGGGGGAAATGAGAGTTAAGCCAGATAAAAGGTGGCCATTGGTGACGGATGTTGCTCTCTTCCAGGAGATTCGGAAGGCAATAGTACTTACCGAAGAATACTTCGAACTTTGGTGGGATGATGAAGAGCTGTGGGGAAAAATCCACCTTAAAGTAAACGATAACTCGGAACATGTTCATACAATTGATGATGTAAAGGATAGAGTTCTAATGTATCAGAAATGTTTTAAAAAACATGGGGTAAGCTTTTATGTTGTTGTTTTCATCTAGAAACTTTCATTTCTTTCCCCTACATCTATGCCCCAATTAATTATTTTCAGTAGTAGTGAATGTTATTTCATTTTATTAAGTTTGATGTTATTAAGTTTGTGCAGGAAGATCCGTTTAAAGCGTGTTCGCGTGATTTGCTACGGTTGGTCAAATTTGCGTTCACGAAGCCATTGCTTAATACTCCAGTAATTGTGCCTCGGTCTCGGTCTAGGTCTCGGAATCTTGGTGATTGTAATTCCACTTCAAACAATAGACGATCAGATTGTACGACTAGAACTCGTGGTGGTGCGAGTAGATCTCGTGAAGGCGACTCATGCAAAGACAAAACTTTTATGTGTGAGCTGAATCTGCTGAAGCCGCTGATAACATCCGATGAGTTTATTTGGGCTATCAATCACTATGCTAATGAATCTCGGTTAAATTTTTTCTTAGAGATTAGTCCGGAAGAAAGGGTGACATATATTAAAAGATTTGCGAATGAACCCTCCTATGTTCCCCTCACCCCTGATGGCTGATGATAACTGAACATGATATGTTAAATCGTACATCATTTGGCGCATTTTGGATGATGTATGTTATTTTAGTGAATTGTAAGCGCTACTGTTTGCTTTATCATTTTGTTTAGGATGTAAACAAAATGCCTGGTTGCTTGGTATGGCTACTGTTTGCTTTATCAAGCTTGAAATTGTATGGCTACTGTTTGGTAAACAAAATGCTTGTTTCCATAGCAAATTTAACCCGTCCGGGTCTTAATTGCAGCACACTCGGGATTGTATGGCTACTGTTTGGTAAACAAAATGCTTGTTTCCATAGCAAATTTAACCCGCCCATCGCTGAACTAGGTCGGATTTCATAAAGTCCCGAACAGTTCCTTCGGATAGGCATGATAGGACTAGGGTTTTGGAGCTGAATTGGTCCGGCCTAGGATAGCAAGTTATCCGGGTTCTTGGCCATGGGCGCAAGGTGGACATATGTACTCCATGATAGGACCTTGAAACCGGACTTTTGAATAGGCATTGATGCTCGGGAGGTCGCCAAAGTAGGCATCTCGGACAGATTTTGGGCAGTTCTGCACCTTGATTTTTGGACCTTGCGTTCTCAACCTTTGTAATGGAGTTCTTGAATGGAAAACCAATTCTAAGAACTTTGGTCGAAGCCATTTGATCAGATTCGGTTGAGAACTAGGTCGGATTTCATAAAGTTCCGAACAGTTCCTTCGGATAGGCATGATCGGACTAGGATCTTTGGAGCTGAATTGGTCCGGCCTAGGATAGCAGGTTATCCAGGTTCATGGCCATGGGCGCAAGGTAAACATATGTACTCCATGATAGGACCTTGAAACCAGACTTTTGAATAGGCATTGAAGCTCGGGAGGTCGCCAAAGTAGGCATCTCGGACAGATTTTGGGCGGTTCTGCACCTTGATTTTTGGACCTTGCGTTCTCAACCTTTGTAATGGAGTTCTTGAATGGAAAACCAATTCTAAGAACTTTGGTCGAATCCATTTGATCAGATTCGGTTGAGAACTAGGTCGGATTTCATAAAGTCTCGAACAGTTCCTTTGGATAGGCATGATCGGACTAGGGTCTTTGGAGCTGAATTGGTCCGGCCTAGGATAACAGGTTATCCGGGTTCTTGGCCATGGGCGCAAGGTGGACATATGTAATCCATGATAGGACCTTGAAACCAGACTTTTGAATAGGCATTGAAGCTCGGGAGGTCGCCTAGGCATCTCGGACAAATTTTGGGCGGTTCCGCACCTTGATTTTTGGACCTTGCGTTCTCAACCTTTGTAATGGAGTTCTTGAATGGAAAACAAATTCTAAGAACTTTGGTCGAAGCCATTTGATCAGATTCGGTTGAGAACTAGGTCGGATTTCATAAAGTCCCGAACAGTTCCTTCGGATAGGCATGATCGGACTATGGTCTTTGGAGCTGAATTGGTCCGGCCTAGGATAGCAGGTTATCCGGGTTCTTGGCCATGGGCTCAAGGTGGACATATGTACTCCATGATAGGAATTTGAAACCGGACTTTTGAATAGGCATTGATGCTCGGGAGGTCGCCAAAGTAGGCATCTCGGATAGATTTTGGGCGGTTCTGCACCTTGATTTTTGGACCTTGCGTTCTCAACCTTTGTAATGGAGTTCTTGAATGAAAAACCAATTCTAAGAACTTTGGTCGAAGCCATTTGATCAGATTCGGTTGAGAACTAGGTCGGATTTCATAAAGTCCCGAACAGTTCCTTCGGATAGGCATGATCGGACTAGGGTTTTGGAGCTGAATTGGTCCGGCCTAGGATAGCAGGTTATCCGGGTTCTTGGCCATGGGCGCAAGGTGGACATATGTACTCCATGATAGGACCTTGAAACCGGACTTTTGAATAGGCATTGATGCTCGGGAGGTCGCCAAAGTAGGCATCTCGGACAGATTTTGGGCGGTTCTGCACCTTGATTTTTGGACCTTGCGTTCTCAACCTTTGTACTGGAGTTCTTGAATGGAAAACCAATTCTAAGAACTTTGGTCGAAGCCATTTGATCAGATTCGGTTGAGAACTAGGTCGGATTTCATAAAGTTCCGAACAGTTCCTTCGGATAGGCATGATCGGACTAGGATCTTTGGAGCTGAATTGGTCCGGCCTAGGATAGCAGGTTATCCAGGTTCATGGCCATGGGCGCAAGGTGGACATATGTACTCCAAGAGGAGAATTCTTCTAGAGGACATCTTAATTCTAGAGGAGAATTCTTCCAGAGGACATCTTCTGGATCATGTGCGTTCCAATGGAACTCGCCCACTTTATCCATATGCCCAGCATGTTGGAAAAATAAACCTCGACACCTGGATGATGAGAACCCTTGGATGAATACTGGCTACTGACATTTGAAGAATATCTGCCAATGACTACTGGCAATGACCTCGACATACCTTTTTTCTGATAGATTATTGATCTGATGTTGTACAATATAAACTACTTCAACACAAGCTTGATGATGTCGTCGATCATCCGCCTCTTCTTCTTCCATGAGTTGCGCCTCGCTATGTTCTTCCCCTTAAATCGGCTAGGGTTTTCTTTTCCGATATGCTTATTGGCAGTTGCAGCGTTTAAATAGAAACTTTTCTGCATTTTGCTTAGGTATCCATTAAGTTCGGATTTTCACAAATTCAACCTCTAACGTATCTAAATGGATAAGACCTTCCTAGTCAACCTAAACAATTCAAACTTCAAAGAGAGATCATTATTCCCCAATTGGGAAAAAATAAAAATCATTCGAATAATGTTTACCCAAATCTTCTTACACGTGTCAAAATTGGAAGGTTTAAAATTTTCAGTCTACATTTGATTTTACTAATATAGTAATGAAATGAGACACTGCTCCAAAAACATTTTGATTATCTCCATACCTTCTATTGTCATTCGGGATCTATTTGACTGGTCCAAGCAGATTCTGCCTGTCAATTCAATAGGATGAACACTTTCCACCCAAGGTCTTTCAAACGCTTATTTCTTGTGATTTCCAGCATTGCACACATGGCGACATCAGCAGCACTACCCAGAACGGGGGTATTGATGGCAGCACGCTCAATATGATCTTTCTGTGATGATGAAATCCCAGTAACTGAAGGAAATATACGGGCTCGTCCTAACAAAGTGTGAACTTTCCGATTCTGAATTGCTTCTATTTTACACAGTTCTTGCCACTTTAGCACCTCTTGTCTGACAAAACACTAGTCGCAACAGCATCCGTCACTACAAGAAAATATATCAAATCTATGGGATGTGATGAATTAACTAGAGCACTAGTTTTAGCAACACGTCGCAACAGCATTCATCACATCCCATGGATATGGCTGACTAAAGACCATGGATTTTTTAGGACAATCAACAGCCCAATGACATAGTTGTTGCCGGAAACGGGTCTGGTGAACCAGGCTCATTGGGAGTCATCTGTCGGTGCCGAGCTGGAGTTTGCGAGCCACGTGTTGCTAAAACTAATGGCCAAGTTTACTACATATGTCCTGCAGAATCTGTAAGTTGATTAAATTTTGTTGTTCTTGATGAATGCGATCAGAATGCTTTTATGTGATGATGATGATGATTATGATAGCTTTGATGCTGTGAAGTGTGAACTTATGTTATGTTATTAGGGCTATTTTTAAGGATTGAGCGGTTGGTGATTGAGTTATGTGAAGTGTGAACTTGTGTTATGTTATTAGGGCTATTAGGGCTCCTAAACGCAATGATGATAATAAGGGATGTATTTTTATTTGGTGTTTGAATTGAATGACACTATTTGATCAAAAAAACAATTGAATGACATGTTATCAAATGGTTTGCTTTTGTTTTTGTTTTTGTTTAGAAACAAAAAGTAAAAAGATTTTGCATCTTTTCTGAACTCGCCTGGCAGAGGGGTAGATTGATGGAGAGTGAGAGAGAAGTGGAAGGAGATAATAATTTAAATTAAATGTAAGAGAGTCAGAGAATTTATGTAAAGTCACCATGGCATATGCACCCGTCGAGGAGGTGCTCGTTCGCTCGTTCGCCAAGTTGAATGACAGGATGAGTTCTGTTTCATGGGTGTCTGTTGTCCGCTTTTCTATCCAGTGAAATGCCCTATTTGTTTGCACCCCTGTTCCGCGGGACAACAAGCCTGGAAACCAAGGCTCAAACGATATATTTTGGGGAACTACTTCTAATTCTGTTATTTTTGGGCTTTTTTGGAAAAACCTAGCAAAAATTGATTTTTGGCCCATTCAGCTTGTGTCACCTGTGTCGCTTATTCGGACACTTTAGTGACACAGAGCACTTTATCTAATTCTCTAAGAATTTTCGTTGAAATATCTTGGATTAAGTTCTAGCAAGCACTTTTAAAATTTTCATGAAAGGTGTTATTTGAATTCTCTGCCCGAAAATGGAGAATAAATGTTGTGTCGTATAGATATGTAATTTATTGGATTTGTTTCATCGGAAAATGAGTTTTCAGGCTGATATTTCAGCGACGGACCCACACTTGCTATTCAAAAATCGAATTCTCCTTGATTTTAAGTCATTAAGCTCATTGGAGCAATCATATAATATTACAGCTGCAATACGACTTTACAGGAAATGTCCATCTCTAACTCTCTTACATTTAATTTAAATTACACCGCCGGACCCCCCACCACCACCACCACCGCCGAACCCACCACCACCACCACCGCCAGTCACCTCCGGCCACCACCACCGTAGAAATTCTGCTGACTTTTGTGTCAGAGATATTTATTTACACTGTTTACTGTTCCGTAGATTCATGTGCCTCCAGACCTTAGATAATATGCTGGTTGCAACAGCATCACGGAATAAGAAATGATCCAAAATGAAGTTGATGATAATATCACTTGGAAGATCGCTAATTCTATCTGGTTCAGGTAAGCTGCAGTCAGTAATTATCTGCTTGCTTCCCATTTCTGTTGTCTACAGTTTCAAAGAGTGCACATCAGTGTCAGCAAGCATCATCACAATTACACATGAAAAGAATTCAAGTATAGATGGATCACAGATCAAAGAGAAGCTTACCTGATTCAAATCAGTGGAGAGAAATGAGGTGGTCTGAACCAGACGAAACGGTCGTGAGTTTAGTCGTCCGTCAATCTTTAATTTTCAAGCTATAAGAATCAAAAATAAAAGGTCTCATCTATGATCTTTAAAACAGGTAGCTATTAAGGATGCCCTAAGGAACCCAAAAGACACCATCGTCGTAACACGCGACATTAATGCATCTATGTCATTAATGCATTGAGAAACCTTGGGAAAAGAAAGCTTTCTCGAACCTCAAAAGGAAAACAATCACCATTGAGAAACCAACAAACTTTATCTCATGCATTTTAAAAGGAGGTTCTGGTTCAGACCACCTCATTTCTCTCCACTGATTTGAATTAGGTAAGCTTCTCTTTGATCTGTGATCCATCTATATTTGAATTCTTTTCATGTGTAATTGTGATGATGCTTGCTGACACTGCTGTGCACTCTTTGAAACTGTAGACAACAGAAATGGGAAGCAAGTAGATAATTACTGACTGCAGCTTAACTGAACCTGATAGAATTAGTGATCTTCCAAGTGATATTATCATCAACTTCATTTTGGATCATTTCTTATTCCGTGATGCTGTTGCAACCAGCATATTATCTAAGGTCTGGAGGCACATGAATCTACGGAACAGTAAACAGTGTAAATAAATATCTCTGACACAAAAGTCAGCAGAATTTCTACGGGCCTTCGACGTGGGTCGTCGGGGCACTCTGACATTCAAGAGCCTTCGTGGTTGGAGCCCTTGGGGGCCTTCGTGGTCGTCGGGGCCTTCGTGGTTATCGGGGCCCTTGGGGCCTTCGGCGCGGGCCTTATGGCCTTCGTGGTCATCGGGGCCCTTGGGGCCTTCGTGGTCGTCGGGGCCCGGAGAAGGAGAAGACGGAGGAGTTGTTGAAGGAGAAAGATGAGATTCTTAAAATGAAAGAAGAGGAGCTTGAAGCTAGAGGAAAGAATCAGGAGAAGTTGGAGGTCGAGTTGAAGAAGCTGCAAAAATTCAAGGAGTTTAAGCCGACTTTGAATTTCCCAATGGCTCACCAGTCCAAGGATCATGATTCAAAAAAGAAGAAGGGAGGCTCTGAAACTAAGAGGCCCACATTCTGGCGGAAAACTATTGCTTTTTCCATGACCGTATAAGGATCTTTTATAATCAGCAACCACAAGATGGTTATCTTCTGAAGCCTTTCCAATGGCATTGAGCATTGATTTCGTACGGTATGGGTTTCTACAATTAACAAGGAGAAGAAGAGGAAAATGAGGAGAATGTGAGGCCCTTCCGTAAGGCCCTCCCGGGCAAAGGCTCCAAAGTCTCCGAAGTGCCCTCCCGTGATGCCCTCACGGACAACCCAAGGAAAGGCTCAAAAGTGCCTCACGGATAACCCGGGCAAATGCCCTCCCGTGAGGGCCTAGTTTAACGTCCCATGAGGGTCGGGTTACCGGGTTACCTCCCGTGAGGAGGCCGGACCAATTCAGCTCCAAAGATCCTAGTCCGATCATGCCTATCCGAAGGAACTGTTCGGGACTTTATGAAATCCGACCTAGTTCTCAACCAAATCTGATCAAATGGCTTCGACCAAAGTTCTTAGAATTGGTTTTCCATTAAAGAACTCCATTACAAAGGTTGAGAACGCAAGGTCCAAAAATCAAGGTGCAGAACCGCCCAAAATCTGTCCGAGATGCCTACTTTGGCGACCTCCCGAGCTTCAATGCCTATTCAAAAGTCCGGTTTAAAGGTCCTATCATGGAGTACATATGTCCACCTTGCGCCCATGGCCAAGAACCCGGATAACCTGCTATCCTAGGCCGGACCAATTCAGCTCCAAAGACCCTAGTCCGATCATGCCTATCCGAAGGAACTGTTCGGGACTTTATGAAATCCGACCTAGTTCTCAACCGAATCTGATCAAATGGCTTCGACCAAAGTTCTTAGAATTGGTTTTCCATTCAAGAACTCCATTACAAAGGTTGAGAACGCAAGGTCCAAAAATCAAGGTGCAGAACTGCCCAAAATCTGTCCGAGATGCCTACTTTGGCGACCTCCCGAGCTTCAATGCCTATTCAAAAGTCCGGTTTGAAGGTCCTATCATGGAGTACATATGTCCACCTTGCGCCCATTGCCAAGAACCCGGATAACCTGCTATCCTAGGCCGGACCAATTCAGCTCCAAAGACCAATGAGGCCGATGAATTGGAAGAGAACCGATCAAGTGATTGCAATCGGCCTCATTGGTGTGTTCCAATGAACACACCAATCGACATGGAAGAGAACCGATGTTCATTGGTGTGTTCCAATGAACCGATCAATGTTTTCAATCTCATTGGAACACACCTAGCAACTCTGCTAGGATATGGAAGAGAACCGATCAAGCTTCCATCAATCTCTCCCGTTTTCAATCGCCATGGCCGATGAAACTAGCGATGCTATACCCGTTGATCCAAAGAGGCCGATGAATTGGAAGAGAACCGATCACTGTGTTTTGATTTGTGACCCCTCCGGTTGTATAATTTTCAAGCACTTCCTACGAGAATCATATTCGTTGAAAAGGTCATGGTTTGCTTATTTTCCCAACGTCTGAGGAGCACAAAATACGTTAGTCTCTATTTCCATGCTCTTTGTGGTAGGTACTGGGACATCCAACCACTGTCAAAATGAACAAGCCCCTTGTCCCTGACATTAGAAAAAGATGACACAATTACACAAATCGCATGAAAAAGCTACACCGCAAATTCATAACCGAAAAAAACTTCTCACAAAATGAGAACATGGAAATTGAAGGACAACAAGTCTCTCACAAGGGGAGAACAGCCGCGTCGCGCTCCTTTTGGCACACCACGCATTCTTCTCGGCCTACGCAATAAGTTAAAAGCGATGACAGCAACAGCAAAAGCTACGTATCTGCCATTTATACATTCCTGCGAGGAATATCATTAGCTCCCGATCACCGAATCTGATAAACGAAAAAAAGCCCTATATGATCGGACTAGGGTTTTGGAGCTGAATTGGTCCGGCCTAGGATAGCAGGTTATCCGGGTTCTTGGCCATGGGCGCAAGGTGGACATATGTACTCCATGATAGGACCTTGAAACCGGACTTTTGAATAGGCATTGATGCTCGGGAGGTCGCCAAAGTAGGCATCTCGGACAGATTTTGGGCGGTTCTGCACCTTGATTTTTGGACCTTGCGTTCTCAACCTTTGTAATGGAGTTCTTGAATGGAAAACCAATTCTAAGAACTTTGGTCGAAGCCATTTGATCAGATTCGGTTGAGAACTAGGTCGGATTTCATAAAGTTCCGAACAGTTCCTTCGGATAGGCATGATCGGACTAGGATCTTTGGAGCTGAATTGGTCCGGCCTAGGATAGCAGGTTATCCAGGTTCATGGCCATGGGCGCAAGGTGGACATATGTACTCCAAGAGGAGAATTCTTCTAGAGGACATCTTAATTCTAGAGGAGAATTCTTCCAGAGGACATCTTCTGGATCATGTGCGTTCCAATGGAACTCGCCCACTTTATCCATATGCCCAGCATGTTGGAAAAATAAACCTCGACACCTGGATGATGAGAACCCTTGGATGAATACTGGCTACTGACATTTGAAGAATATCTGCCAATGACTACTGGCAATGACCTCGACATACCTTTTTTCTGATAGATTATTGATCTGATATTGTACAATATAAACTACTTCAACACAAGCTTGATGATGTCGTCGATCATCCGCCTCTTCTTCTTCCATGAGTTGCGCCTCGCTATGTTCTTCCCCTTAAATCGGCTAGGGTTTTCTTTTCCGATATGCTTATTGGCAGTTGCAGCGTTTAAATAGAAACTTTTCTGCATTTTGCTTAGGTATCCATTAAGTTCGGATTTTCACAAATTCAACCTCTAATGTATCTAAATGGATAAGACCTTCCTAGTCAACCTAAACAATTCAAACTTCAAAGAGAGATCATTATTCCCCAATTGGGAAAAAAATAAAAATCATTCGAATAATGTTTACCCAAATCTTCTTACACGTGTCAAAATTGGAAGGTTTAAAATTTTCAATCTACATTTGATTTTACTAATATAGTAATGAAATGAGACACTGCTCCAAAAACATTTTGATTATCTCCATACCTTCTATTGTCATTCGGGATCTATTTGACTGGTCCAAGCAGATTCTGCCTGTCAATTAAATAGGATGAACACATCTTGATGACATTGAATCACACTACAATTATAATAATTCCGGTTCCGCGTAAACCGAAATCATAATGATTCCGGTTCCTCGAAAACCAGGGCCGCCAATCTAATAATGTTCTTAATTCTTCAGGTTCCTCGAAAACCAGGGCCACCAATCTAATAATGTTCTTAATTCTAGAGGTGAATTCTTCTAGAGGACATCTTAATTCTAGAGGAGAATTCTTCTAGAGGACATCTTCTGGATCATGTGCGTTCCAATGGAACTCGCCCACTTTATCCATATGCCCAGCATGTTGGAAAAATAAACCTCGACACCTGGATGATGAGAACCCTTGGATGAATACTGGCTACTGACATTTGAAGAATATCTGCCAATGACTACTGGCAATGACCTCGACATACCTTTTTTCTGATAGATTATTGATCTGATGTTGTACAATATAAACTACTTCAACACAAGCTTGATGATGTCGTCGATCATCCGCCTCTTCTTCTTCCATGAGTTGCGCCTCGCTATGTTCTTCCCCTTAAATCGGCTAGGGTTTTCTTTTCCGATATGCTTATTGGCAGTTGCAGCGTTTAAATAGAAACTTTTCTGCATTTTGCTTAGGTATCCATTAAGTTCGGATTTTCACAAATTCACCCTCTAACGTATCTAAATGGATAAGACCTTCCTAGTCAACCTAAACAATTCAAACTTCAAAGAGAGATCATTATTCCCCAATTGGGAAAAAATAAAAATCATTCGAATAATGTTTACCCAAATCTTCTTACACGTGTCAAAATTGGAAGGTTTAAAATTTTCAGTCTACATTTGATTTTACTAATATAGTAATGAAATGAGACACTGCTCCAAAAACATTTTGATTATCTCCATACCTTCTATTGTCATTCGGGATCTATTTGACTGGTCCAAGCAGATTCCGCCTGTCAATTCAATAGGATGAACACATCTTGATGACATTGAATCACACTACAATTATAATAATTCCGGTTCCCCGTAAACCGAAATCATAATGATTCCGGTTCCTCGAAAACCAGGGCCGCCAATCTAATAATGTTCTTAATTCTTCAGGTTCCTCGAAAACCAGGGCCACCAATCTAATAATGTTCTTAATTCTAGAGGAGAATTCTTCTAGAGGACATCTTAATTCTAGAGGAGAATTCTTCTCATCCAGACGTGATTCCGACTGGCATCAAGACAATGCTGAGTTCTCTTTAGCCATGTGCCCAACTGAGCCCTTTGTTCTATCTGGAGGCAAGGACAAGTCTATCTGGAGAAATTATATTTAATTAGCGATGCTATACCCGTTGATCCAATGAGGCCGATGAATTGGAAGAGAACCGATCACTGTGTTTTGATTTGTGACCCCTCCGGTTGTATAATTTTCAAGCACTTCCTACGAGAATCATCTTCGTTGAAAAGGTCATGGTTTGCTTATTTTCCCAACGTCTGAGGAGCACAAAATACGTTAGTCTCTATTTCCATGCTCTTTGTGGTAGGTACTGGGACATCCAACCACTGTCAAAATGAACAAGCCCCTTGTCCCTGACATTAGAAAAAGATGACACAATTACACAAATCGCATGAAAAAGCTACACCGCAAATTCATAACCGAAAAAAACTTCTCACAAAATGAGAACATGGAAATTGAAGGACAACAAGTCTCTCACAAGGGGAGAACAGCCGCGTCGCGCTCCTTTTGGCACACCACGCATTCTTCTCGGCCTACGCAATAAGTTAAAAGCGATGACAGCAACAGCAAAAGCTACGTATCTGCCATTTATACATTCCTGCGAGGAATATCATTAGCTCCCGATCACCGAATCTGATAAACGAAAAAAAGCCCTATATATAGATTTTGAAAACCTAACGTCCTCGACAAGCTGCGTTAGAGTTCTTCACATTCGCTGTTGTTGTTTTTTTCGAATTAAATTTTCTTAGAAAATATAAAAAAACCACTTCAATTTGATCGAAATGAAGTTGTTTTGATATCCAATTCTCGACAATGGAATAAACATGAGGGAGTAGGAAATGAATTATCCTCGTACCCGTTAACATTGATCTCAATCTTTTGCACTCCATTGTTCGACATGACACGTAACAACATATTTATGGATTCAGAACCCGAATAACATCTTGTACGTGACAAAGAGACAAAGGAGATGTTAAGTTTTGTTGTCGGATTGTTATATTCCCAACTTCTGTTCCACAAAATTAGAATGCTATGTAAGTGTTTAAATGAGGGAAGTTATTTTGATATTCATGTAACGATTGGAAGATGTGGTCTCCATTTACTCGACAAAACTAGTGTTTTGTAGTGTATTTTTGGTATCAGAGCCGGTGTCATAGTGCTCCGGCTCATACATTCTGAATCAATATGGCTTGAACAATTTTAACGAAGATGATTCTCGTAGGAAGTGCTTGAAAATTACAAAACCGGAGGGGTCACAAATCAAAAACAGTGATCGGTTCTCTTCCAATTCATCGGCCTCATTGGTGTGTTCCAATACAAAAGAAGGATCGGTGACAAGTAGCATGGAGCTCGAAGATCTATCTCCTGAGTTGCTAAGAGAAATGATGGAATATGAATACCCTTTGGTTGGGGATGATAAGTCGAGTTGCAAACAGCTTAAGATAATGGAATTAGAGGAGTCTCCAGTAAACAGCTTTGCTCAACTAGCCACAAATTCAGCGAATTCATTTGCATCTTCATACGGAAAAGAAGTTTCAATGATGGATATCGCTGACTTTGAACAGTTTGATACTGATGATGACTTAATAGATGAAGTAATTGCTTCTGAATCCACTATCGGCCATGTGGACGAACCAGGGGTGATCACTAATGATTCTCAAATGGAGGAAGTACTTGAAACTGCTCCTCCAAAATATCAAAACAATGTTCAGCTTCGTCAACTGAACTTTTGCAGGCAGCTTATTGCTACAGCCACTAATCTTCCACAAGGTTTTATCTTTTTCGTTAGAGAGTCTTACTGGTCTTAAATGGGAGATGCACCTTTTTTCATTATATTTTTTCATTTATGAAATATTTTTGCAGATAATTCTATTTCTCTTATGTTGGGAGCTCAATATTTAGGTTGGTTAGGCCGCCTTGCTTTCGAATCCCCTCGATTTTTGATGCTTCCGCTTCACAAGAATTGGTTTTGTTGTAAGTTCATTAGCTCGTAATATTATTTTCTCTACACTTTATAATTGTTTCTTTGACATTACGCTCAAATATTTCCTTCGGTAGGTATATTCCCCAACTTTGATCTTATAATTGTTCCAAGCGGTATAGGTCGTTTCGATGATAAAGCCCAATCAGTTTCAACTGTTGGTAAATCTCTCGCACGACCTCAAGAAAGAGTTATGAGAGATCTTCCAGCCATTATTTTGAAGGAACCATCTGCTCTGGGAACTCCTCCGTATGTTGCTGAACCGAACGAAGTCACTGCAGCTACTATCATGTAAGCATTTGGGCAAGCTGCTGTGCTCATCCAAAGTAACTTCCTTACTCGCTTAGAGTTTATGGATCTATCATGTCATGAGGCAATGGTGAAGGAAGCGAACACGGCTTTTGCAAGCTTGGATCATTTAAAAGTTGACTACAGACATTTTTACCAGCAAGTGAAGAAATTCATTGATGTTGCTGCATCACTGAACCAAATTGAACGTTCAAAGCGCAACGACGTCTTGTTTCGTGACTGTCTCGATCGCTGCACCCATGAAAAGCTCCGCTTGGAGCAACTCTCGTCTGAGCATAATTCAGTGATGAATTCTCTCACTTGCTCGCAGGAATGTTTACAATCCCTCCATAATGAAGCTGAAGAGTTTAAAAATAGGCTCTTGCGAATTGAGAAACAAGTCTCTGCATGTACAGTGGAGACAAAGAACCTCTAAATCCGCTTGGCTGAACTACCTGGACAGATTAATGAGTGTGAAGACAATCTACAGTGTGCGTCCCGGAACCCAAAAGACACCATTGGTGGTGCCGGAGGTGCCGGTGGTGCCGGAGGTACCAGTAAATATCGAGTACCGGTGCCAGAGGTGCCCGGAGGTTGTGGTCGTGGTGGAGGTGCCGGTGGTGCCGAAAGTGCCGGAGGTACTGATAAATATCAAGTACCGGTGCTAGAGGTGCCCAGAGGTTGTGGTGGTGGTGGTCGGAGATTACCGGAGGTGGCATGAGGTTCCCGTCGGTTGTTCCTGGAGGTTGTGACCGGAGGTTTCCAGCGATGGCCGACGGTGGCTGGAGGTGGTCGGTGGTGGCCGGAGGTGGTGGTGATTGGGGAGGCGGCGGCGGTGGTGGGGCCGCGCAGTGGTGGTCGCGGCGGTTGTGGTGGGGGAGGCGGCGGTGGCGGCTTGTCTTCGGCGAGATGCACCAGTGTGCATCTCTTTGGGGCATTGAATCAACACCTCTGAGGTTTTATCACCAGTGTGCTCCGGAGCTTCACAATCTTTAGACTTTAGAGCATCTCTTGACTTTTTATTACTCGGTGCCTAACTGAGTTTTTAAATCAAGTTGAATTTTAATACTCGGTGCCTAACTGAGTTTTTAAATCAACTTGAACTTTTAATACTCGGTGCTGAACTGAGTTTTAAAATCAAGTTGAATTTTAATACTCGGTGCTTAACTGAGTTTTTAAATCAAGTTGAATTTTAATACTCGGTGCTTAACTGATTTTAAAAATCAACTTGAACTTTTAATACTCGGTGCTGAACTGAGTTTTAAAATCAACTTGAACTTTTATACTCGGTTCTAAACTGATTTTAAAAATCAACTTGAACTTTTAATACTCGGTGCCTAACTGAGTTTTAAAATCAACTTGAACTTTTAAACTCGGTTCTAAACGGATTTTAAAAATCAACTTGAACTTTTATACTCGGGTCTTAACTGATTTTAAAAATCAACTTGAACTTTTAATACTCGGTGCGTAACTGAGTTTTAAAATCAACTTGAACTTTTAAACTCGGTTCTAAACTGATTTTAAAAATCAACTTGAACTTTTAAACTCGGTTCTAAACTGATTTTAAAAATCAACTTGAACTTTTAAACTCGGTGCGAAACTGCTCAACTTTTAAGAAGCACGCTTGAGGAGTCTTTTGCTAAGATCCCTCCTCAAGCGGGGCCTTGCACTTGATCGTGTTAAACCACCTTCAAATCCCATTTGAATTTCCTCCCGTCAAGCCTATAATGGACTTTCCTTTGGGAGCATGACCCCTTCAAAAATGAAAATCCCTTAAAAATTAAGGGGCCATGGGAGCTTTTTCCAATTAGTCCTTGGAAATATGGCAAGAAGCTCCAAAACTTGTCTCGAGGCGAAGTAGTGAAGAAAGGGTCTTCATAACTTGTCTCGAGAATGATGGGCACACCCTTCTTTAGTTTTTCAATCACTCCCTTGGGTGCCCATTCCTCAATATCTCTTATTGAACTTGTGTCTTTTTGCATGCGAGATGGCTCTTTAGTCTCTTCCATGAAAACCTCAACAAAGTCTTCATACCCCCGAGGCCCTTTTCTCTCAATAGGCTCTTCCTCTATCTTATCCTCATCAAGAAGTTTGGGTTCACATTCAAGCTCACTCATAGCGGGAGGAAGGAGTTCTTCTTCATCAATAAAAGTTATTTCCTCTATGTAAGAGGCATCATCATTGAAGAATTCCTCGTCGGAGAGCCAAGGCATTGATGGAATGGTGAGCTCTTGTGTATTTTCGTCCAATTGATCTTGTGACATGCTAGTAGTGAAGGATGCTTCACCCTTGCATTTCACCTCGTCTTCGTCACAAGATTCACCATCCCTTTGGTTGTAATGAGCTACGGTGCCGACTCTCCAAAGTTCATCTTCCCTTTCTTGATCCCATTCTTCCCTTAAGGCATTAGATTCAAGGACTTCTTCTTCTTCTTCGAAGACCACCTCTTCCTCACTCAAGTTCTTAATGTCAATTGCGTGTTGTGCCATCTTAGCTTCCATGCGAGGCTCGATCTCCTTTATCTCCTTTTGGTTTGCTAGAAATGTGGCAAACATGGCTTCAAAACCCGAGGGCTCATTTGATGGTTGAGGAGGTTGAGGGTATGGAGGGTAGGAGCTTTCAATATCAAAACATTGACTATCATTCCAATTTTGAGTGTAGGTATGCGATGGATTCCAAGAGTCTTCCCAATAGCCGTTTGGTTGCTCCTCTTCTTGGTCATCCCCATCCAAATTATAACGATTAGTTTGATAGTCATGCTCTTGGTAATTCCAATATGGTTGCTCCTCCTCTTGATAATATCCCTCATTAGAAGAGAATTGTTGATTGTGGTTGTACATCCGATGGTGTTCACAATGGGTATTTAGTTGATCATCTTCATAATAATCTTCATTGTCTTCATACTTCCCTTTGTCAACCAAACTCATCATGCATCTTTGTCAAATCAGCCAATTGATCTTCAATTGCATAATTCGAGGAGTCATCCTCTTCATAATAATCTTCATCGTGCATGGCTTGTTGGTTATAGTTATCTATCCTCGCAAAACAAGATTAACGAAGTTAGTAAGGGATATGAGAGAAAAAGAAGAATATACAAGCATAAGAAAAAGAAAAATATTTACAAGACAAACTAAACTAATCTAATAGCACCTAGTTAATTAACCTATCCCCGGCAACGGCGCCATTTGATCATTTGTAATTTAGCGGTAAAATATTCGATAAGACAATCAAATACTTATGCTAAGTCACGTTAAATCAAAACATTTATATTTTGACTCGGGAGATCCGAGATCGTACCCAAGGGATAGGTGATTAAACTAATTATGCTAAGGATTAAACTAGGGATTACTCCCCCACCTAGACAATGATAGTGATGATGATATTAGATGTCAATTATGAATTTGCATGCACTTGAATAGAATTTAGCCATGTAACATTCACCCTAAGTTCCACTCGCGCTACAACCTAGGATAAAGAGGTTACACCTCGCATAGGACCTCACACTCGCGCTCTATTGGCCCTATAGAACATGCATTCCTAATCTCACACTCGCGCTCTATTGATTAGATAAACATGTTCTTGTTAAACTCAAGCTATTCTCATTAGAATTTTAGCGTCGCCATGTAACACACGAACTCTAATGCCTCTTCATTCATTTCATTAAAGTCATATTGATCAACGTGAGCTACATCAAATATGAAATTAAGCAAAGTTCCCACTGAGGACATTTCACAAACACCTTATGGGCAACTCTAGGCATGTAGTTCAAATGAAGAAGATTCATGTGCAAACTCATTCAATAATGACATCAAAGGTATTTACATCATCACTATATGTCTAGGGGATCCATAATCCCCAATCAATGTCACTACTCACTCATAATGAGTGTACAAGCAAAAACAATGAAGGAGAATGAGTTTAGGAGTCTAGAACCAATTTTTAGATTGAAGAGTATGAGAATCCTTGTTGTTGATCTTGTTCTTCACTTAATCCACCTTGAAACTTGTGCCAAGAGCTCCTCAAAATTCGTGCCAAAAATCCCCCAAAAAGTCTCTCCAAAAGCCCCTTGAATGAGATCTAAAAGTTTCTATTTATAGGAAAAATTAGGGTTTCCGGTACTGTAGCAGATTTGAGTCGGCGGGCTCGGATTGGTAGGCAAGATTTGAGTCGGCGGGCTCATTTGTGGCTGAAGTCTCTGAGCCTTTGAGCTGGCCGACTGGATTGGTGAAGCAGAATTGAGTCGGCCGACTCGACCCCTCAGAGCCTCTTATCTTCCGAATTTGGTCTTGGCTTCAACTAGAGAGTTGTAGCCCTTTGGAATACCTTTCCAACAAGCTTTGAATCAACCATATCGGACGTCAAATGAGATCTCTAGGTCCAAAATACCCCGGAGAGGTCTGCACATCTCGTAATGATTTATGACTGATTTAATGATTTATGCGAGTTGAACCAGGTTGCTTTGTTTCAATCAGGTTCGATTTACATTGAATTTTGATTAAATTTTATTTTTTAATCATATTATTTGTCAATTGAGAGTATTCAGTTTAGTATGATTCAAATATTGAATCGTTTTGGTAAAATTCCAATTTAATTGATCGATTCAATGCGATAAATTCTGATCGAGTGAATCAATCAATTTCAATATTGAACCGTTATGTTTGGATTGATAATTTATGCTAGTTGAGTGAATTACTCGATTTAGATATTAAACCATTATGAATTTGGATTGATTTTAAACGGTTTATTCTGGTTCGATAAATCAATCGTAAGTGACCGCTGGACTGATACGGTTTAAATGCTACAGTTCATACTGATTCGATTTACTCCGATTGGATTTGATCTTGTTCAAATTTGGCGGCTTAGTTCAATATGGATTTTGGTTCAGACAGATTAGTTTAATACAATTTTCTTTTACTGTCTCGAGAAACCAATCTAGTCTGACATGGATCCTGGTTCAATTAGATTGGTTTACTATGATTTTTTATCGTCTTATGAAACAAATCTAGTGTGATATTTAATATCGATGCAATGATATGGTTTAACTCGGTTTCATACCGACTTTCGAAACTAATCTAGAGTGGTATTGAATTTCAGCTCAATGAAATTGGTTTAACACCGTTTTATACCGACTTGCGAAACCATTTGAGTGTAATTTGAATTGTGGTTCAATGTGATTTGTTTAATATGATTACTAATCGACTTAAGAAACCAATCTAATATGATATGGAATTTTGGTTCAATATAATTGATCAAATTCGGTTAACTTTTGGTCACTTATGGTTCAATTTTTTGACATTGGTCAACTTTTGTTAAAATTCGATTTCAGTCAACCTTAGTTACACCTTTGACATCAGTGAACTTATGTTCAACTTTAGTTGATATTTGACTTTAATCAACTTGTGGTCAACTAGTTGAAATATGACTTTGTCAGCTTGAGTCAACTTTAGTTAAGGTTTTGACATTCGTCAACTTCTGATCAACTTTAGTTGAAACCTGACTTTGGTTGCATCATGCGTAGTGGTCTAGCGGTCACAGTCTTGGTCGAATGACCAGGAGGTCGACGGTTCGAACTCTCTCGGATGCACCGGCTTGAGTTTGGGGCTTGTCCATTCCTTGCTTATAATAGTGGATTTTTTTAAAACCTGACTTCGGTCCATTTGTGGTCACCTTAGTTGAATTTTGACTTCGGTCAACTTTGGCTGAATTTTGACTTTGGTTAACTTTTGGTGAACTATGGTTCGGATGACAAATTGTATATTGGTGAAATTTCAGTTTGATCTAATTTAGATCGGTCCGATTTTGGTTCAATTGAACATCGGATCAACTGAAACCTGTTTGACAAATTGTAGGTTGCTTCAATTTGATTTACTACCAATTGATTGAAGTTGGTCTGACTGTTTAGTTCAGGCCGATTCAGTTGTTTATGGTTCAATTTTGCTGGCTTAGACTAGTCTCTTGTTCAGAACCATAATTATGAGAAACCAACGTTACAATTGAGACTTTTACTTGCATGATACGACATTTGACATTTGGGGTGACATAATAAAGGGGTTGTTCTAAGCGGAATACATGACCACCTCCGTGACATATCCGTGGACACTGCCTTATTTCTTATGTTAGGATACATGTGTGCAGTTTACAAGGATACTAATTTAGGCATTTGCACATTAGTATTCGGTGTGGCTGCATACATACCAATGGTGATAAATGTGTGACGATTTTTAGTATTTTGATGTGAATAGTAAATTCATCATCCGATGGTTTATTATTTGACATCCCTTATCGTCAATGTTTGACCACCGAACAAGATGTCCTTACAATTAATACCATAGTCCTCCAACGTGCTATTAATGGTGCCCGCATCTTGTGAATGTTGTCATCTGTTTTTAAAGTTTTGACTTATGTAATGGTTAAGTAAATCGACAGACTTGTCTCTTTTGATCATGTTATGTCATATTGTTTGGAACCATGAACTTCTTTGCAAACCCAACACCACTTGAGATTTAGTCTCTAAATTTGACATTCCTATTATGGACTGGTATTTTACATCTGTCTCTTGAAACAAAAAACACGATCACCTCTGTGACGTATCTGCGTAGGTTGGCACGGTCTATTATATTGGATGTGTGTAGCTTGTTTGAATATTGATAGACCCTCCAGAAAGTCAATATTTAATGTAGATGCAGACGTAATTAGTGATAAATAGTTGATGATCTTTAGTTTTCGATGTAAATAATAAATCTATCCTCCGATGGTTTATTGTTTAACATCACCTTATCGTCAATATTTATTTAGTGGAACAAGACATCACTTATAGTTAATACCACTGTCTTCTGGCTTGCTATTAATGTGTGTTGATATCTTGTGAATGTCATGTTATGCTTTAAAGATTATTTTTATTTAATGCATAGTCTATGACATGCATGATTATAGTGTTGCTGAGCATGTTTATTTGGTTTGACTTGTTGTCTGGTTGAGATATATCTGCGATATTTTGGTGCTTCATTGCACAATTGTGTATTGAATATCATCCTTTTGAAAGTGCCTACAAATTTGTTGTTCAATTTCCTTGTGGTCTTAAATTTCATATATGATGTATGAGATTTGAAGACGTTGAAATTCATATTTTGGTTGGTGAGATTTTGAATCTCATAATTCTTGAGGAAATTAGGTTTGGGGGACATTGTCAATGAAGAGAAAATTATTTGTTATTACAGGGTGATTGATTAAATTTTCATGCATGCTCGGGATAACTAATCACAAGACAATGTCTATTTGTTCTCCAGTAAAGATACTGATTATTTCAGTAGGACAAACTCAACTACCTCAAGAATATGTATTATGACTTCCGAGTCATATACTATTTGGTGTATGCTTTTAGTTGATGATATTCATGTTTATTGTGTTGTCATCTTGCTTCTTGGAGATGAAACACAAATTATGGCTGGTGTGTATATCACGGTTCAGAGGGAGTGATATATGATTTTCTTACATTATGAACTGTGGTACACACATTCGCAATTGAGACATTTGTGGTCTCATTTACTTGTTGAAGTATGTAAGCATTCGGAAGTTACATACATGATAATGTTGTACAGATATTTGAGGAATTTACTATTGAATTCATTATTTATAGAACATGTGACGAACTTGCTCAAATATTGAATGTCAGATTTGCTAGAGATCACTTTTATTAGATTTGTATTTATTGTCAATATAAAACTTCCGATTTCGTGTTGCGAAAGACCGTGTACATTGATATGTGACAAATTTGACTATACCATATTCTGTTGGCAACTAGGGATAGTCAATGTGATAACATTGATATCGATATGCTAGTTGTAATTAAGAGATATAGAGTGAACATATAGATCATTTTGTAACAAACTCCGTTGCGGATCCGTTTAATAAAAGGGATAACTATCCGAGGTCTTTCATTGTCATACTGATCATATGTCAGTTATCTTATTTGAGGATATTCATATTAAGTGGGAGTTTGTCTTGTGCGTTGCTCTATGTTTGATTTAGATTTTGATCTATACTATCAAATTATGTTCTGGAGAATTGATGTTGCTAGTATGCACTCTCTGTAATGTTGTTGATCTCGCTTTAGGGACCAGTTGGAAATAGACATGTAAGGTCACAGTTCATGTAATTTCCATGCTGCACACTCATGATGATTCCATGTCGTTTAATTTTGTTACCGTCCGTGACAAGCTCGGTCGAGTATCGATGATGCATACGAAGGCCGCCTTGATCCCATGTCAGCATAGTTAATGGACCGGATAGGGGATATACCTTTTATGATATGATAGCATTTCTGAGTTCACTTTCGTTATACATTTATTATTTACACATGTGACCCAGTGGGAGATTGTTGGGCTAATTTTGTAAATTAACCAATTATGTAGGGTCACAAATGTAAATAAGATAAATGTGTGTGCTATCATTTAAATAAGACTAACTAAAGTGATCTAGTTGTGACTTATATTGGCTTATGGGTATAATGTCATGGGAGTTATTGTGTAGATACCATTTGATAATTATCTTTCTATGAGAGGTGGAAAGATAATTATAACAATAGTGGTTGCCCTAACAGACCACACTATTTATATGGCTTATGATCCCCGGTTCACCACATCTTAAGACAGTCGCTTTTCTTGCCCTCTCGGTGAAAAATCATGAGAGGACTCTGGTGGCAGGAATGGAAGACCTAATCCGGTGTACTCGTTTCAAAAGTTACGCTTCCGCTTATTCAAGGTTCTAACGGTACGTTCTCTTTAATCTGATTTGAGTTTACGATCCTGGATGTATTACTATTGTCTTAGTAATTTATTTCTAACACCCCATCGGTACATCTTTCGACATTTGGAGCTCAGACCACCTTGAACAGCTTTACCCTGAGCACCTTTACCGTTGTTAGACACCTCCACGAGGGAGGAAGAACACATCCACGCGAGATGCGTGAAGAGAAAGACATCCAAGATGAATGTAGGAAGCATGACGAACTCCTTGACAAACAGGTCACCACCCTTGTTGACAATAATTTTTGATGGGACTTAAATTTGGAGTATAAGAGTAAGGTTTAGGTAAAATTTGTATTAAAATGAGGGGGGAGAATTTATTTCGATCTAACAACTAATTAACGGAAAACCGAGAATACCAAAATACTCCGAAAACGTAAATTCATCATCGATTTCATCATCAGCTAACCCAGCCTTTTGGATCGTTATTGTCCACATTGAGTACGTCTCCAGCAAACTATAAGTATATCAATCATCGTTTGTTATCTCCACCAGCATCATATGCTTTAAAAAAATAATTCCAATTTATGAAGAAGAGTGAAGTAGGCCACATTACACAAATTGATGGGTCAGCAAACGATATTCAAGTACTTAATTTCGTGATCAATTTTGACCGATCTGGAAGGCTTAATAAATTATCTTTGAAAATGTTCTGAACTGTGAAATTGATTTTCTGATGATTTGACTCTCGATTGAGAACTTTTTAAAATTCGAGAACTTGAGAACCAAAATCTCACAATTAGATCATGATGCATCTATGAATCTGCATGTGACACATGTTCAAAAAGTAAAGTAAAAAATGTGGCTTTGACTTTGCATTAAATGCATCTTGGAAAATGCACATGGGACATGTGTCACCACCAAAATGCATCTTGCATTTTGGGTGAAGATTGTGGTCTCTAGTTCTCGAAATTTGTAGGGGTTCTCATTTGAACGCTCGTCCATAGGTACAAGCTATATATACAGTGAGTGTGCTACTGCAGATCCCTAATTTGTGCCTAGACATTGCTAAATGTGATTTATGATAAATGCAATGTGATTTGTGATAAATGTGAATATTTGAATTTAGTCTGTATCTTGATTTGGTGTGAATCTCGGCCTTGATTGTAGCAGTGAGTCAAGCTGTTTAACACCCCCGTCAAACAAGAGAGTCTTGGACGTGCTAGTTTGGAACAGAGAGTTTTGTGTCGATGACGATGTAATGCCTTGGTTAATAAATCGGCAAGTTGATCTGTTGAAGGAATGAACCAAACAAAATAACTTCCAACCGCTACTTTCTCTCTCACAAAGTGATAATCCAACTCAATATGCTTTGTACGAGCATGGAAAACCGGATTGGATGCCATATAAGTGGCACTCAAGTTATCACAATATAGTAGAATCCATACATAGAGGGGTCACAATAATTAACCCTCCTTGGCATTCCCTAATGATCACGTATACAAGAATTAAACGTTTCATGGTGTCAAATAATCTAGAACGTAGCTTAGACTAAGTTAGACCAATTTTCATGTGAATCTATTCTTAGTCAAGCCATCTTAACTAGAACCTCACTCCATCGAGATTGTTGGTTCACTATATAACCTTTACTATCCTTGAAACATCTCCCAAGGCAATAAATGAAATATGCATAATGTACTAGTTCACTTTAATTCCATGCATTTACTGTCGTAAACGCTACAAATGACCATTTTCATTACTTCCAAACCTTCACTAAGGTCCATCGATACTTGGGTCAAGTTTTAAGATCAACATGTTACTTTGGCATTTCATCAAACACTTGGTAACATGTCAAAATAAAGCACTTAGTGAAAATGAATTCAACACCATTCGTTGGGTTTAATTGATGATTTGCTCAATGACCTAGTCCAAGACTCATGGAAATCAACTTTCGTTGACATTAATTTCCTCAAGTCTTAGGCCATCAACGGTGGAGTCTCACTCTTTCAAGATATTAACTCACTCTTAACTCACCACTTAGTTCACAACTTTCATTACAAGCCCAATCCAATGAAATAAACATTCAATCCTAGTCAAGCATTCATATCCTAAGGTGTCGGGCTGCCTTGAATCTGAGGTGGGCTTTGTTGGCCCATTAATTGGCTAGGGTTAGGGTTTTTCTATAATAGCTATATAAACTACACTAGTCAGGCTGTAAACACGTACTCTCCAATCTGAATACAAGCTGTCTCTTCTTGCCCGTGGACGTAGCCAACACACTGTTGGTGAACAATGTTAATTTCTTGTGTCTTTCTTATTATTCGTTCGAATTCTTTGTTGTCAAATCACTTCTATCACAACAAACGGGTATCAAGAGCTAGGTTTCACTGCTAATGTTAGGGTTTGTGATTTCGACATATTATTGATGTTAAGGTTGATGATGACAATGATGCGTTCCTTTTATTGGTATCTTTGTCGATGTTGTACGAGAATTTTGTGGACTCGTTCATCGTTGGAAAAGATAGTTTGTCGCTGGAAGATGTCAGATCAGCCCTTTACACCAAGGAAGTCCACCATAAAGCTTCTGGTTCTGCTGTGGAAAATCAGGCATCAGGGTTAACTGTTATCGAGAGCAAGGGACATGAAAAGCTAATAAGGAGGAAGCCGAACTACAAAGAGTTCAGATCTACTGGTCCTATAACTAACGATGTCTGCAACTATTGTAAGGCGAAGGGACACCGGAAGAACGAGTGCACTAGGAAGCAGAAGTTGCATGTAGATGGTTCTGCTGCTGTTGCAGAACATGATGTCAATTCTGAAGAGGATTTGGCTTTGCTTGCCAATGAACAATCACACTATAAGGATGTGTGGGTTCTTGATTCCAGAGCATCTTATCATATTTGTCCATGCAGGGAATGGTTCTCAACTTATGAGCAGATAGAGGGAGGTAATATTTCTATGGCCAATAGTGAAGTCTACAAAGCAGTTGGATTGGCTCAATCATAATACGGACGCATGATTGTTCTTTCTGCACATTGAACAAAGTTAGACATGTTCCACAAATGATGAAGAACCTGGTATCGCTGAGTCTACTAGACAGCAAGGGTTTCAGTTTCAGAGGTAAAGGTGGAGTTATGTATGTCTGCAAGGGTTCTCAGGTGGTTCTAAAGGGTGTGAAGTTTGGTATCATATATTTGCTGCAAGGGTCTACATTGACAGGTTATGCAGCTGTGGCATCGTCCGAGGCTCACAAAGAGAAAATGACTAAGATGTGGCATATGAGGCTTGGTCAAATAAGCAAAAGAGGGATCCAAATTTTGTCGAAGAGGGATCTTCTTGATGGCCACAAGGTTAATAGCCTTGATTTCTACGAGCATTGTGTGTTTGGGAAGCTACATCGCAGCAAGTTCCCAAATGTTCACAAAACAAAAGGGACACTGGATTATATCCACTCTGATTGTTGGGGTCCTGCTCGTGTTGAATCCGTTGGAGGTAACATATATTAGTGTCAATTATTGATGATTATTCTCGCATGACTTGGGTGTTCATGATGAGGCACAAAAGTGAAGCCTTCAACAAATTCAACTAGTGGAAAACTTTAGTGGAGAATTAGACCGGGAAGAAAATCAGAAGGCTTCGAACTGATAACGGGTTGGAGTTCTCTTCGTCTGAGTTTAACGAGTTTTGCAAGACTGAGGGAATTGCGCGGCATCACAATATGAGAGACACGCCGCATTAAAATGGGGTAGCAGAATGTATGAATCAGTCTATGTTGGAGAGAGCACGGTGCATGCTCTCTAATGCTGGATTACCTAGGAGATTTTGGGCAGAGGCTGTAAACACGGCGTGTTATCTGATTAATCGTGGAATTCACACAGGTGTTAGCGGTAAGACACCATATGAGGTGTGGTCAGGTAAGCATGCAAATTATTCTTTACTGAGAGTTTTTGGTTGCACTGTCTACAATCATGTTAGTGAAGGCAAACTAGAACCAAGAGCTAAGAAGGGTATATTTGTTGGTTTTGGAGATGGAGTTAAGGGATATAGAATTTGGTCATCATCTGAGAAGAGAGTTATACTTAGCAGAAGTGTAATATTTGATGAAGGTTTTATACTTAACCTTCTTGTGAAGTCCACTGTTGTGCAGGAAAGTGGTAGTGTTGATAAACAGGTGGAGCTACAGATTACTCCATGAGAGTGAATCACAGCACCAAGGTGGAGAAGATCAACATGTTGCTACAGATATTGATATGCCAGAATCAGATGGTAATCATTCTTGTCTGTGAGAGAACATGCTAGCATAGTATAGCTCTTCATAGAGCTGGAAGAGTGGGTGTTGAACCTCCAAAGAGATATGACTTTGAGGATATGGTTGGTTATGCACTACAGGTTGTTGAAGAGGTTGATATTCATAAGTCGGCTTCACATGGCAAGTTCTAGCATTGTTTGGACTTGGTCAATGTTCAAAACTGTTGAAGGCCCTTAAGGGCATCTGAGGCAGGAAGAGGATCTGAGTTTTTCTGACGCATTAAGGTGCATCTGGTGTCCGGGGATTCAAGTCAAGGTGGAGATTTGTTGGGCTGCCTTGAATCTGAGGTGGGCTTTGGCCCACTAATTGGCTAGGGTTAGAGTTTTTCTGTACTAGTCAGGCTGTAAACACACACTCTCCAATCTGAATACAAGCTGCCTCTTCTTGGCCGTGGACGTAACCAACACACTGTTGGTGAACCACGTTAAATTCTCGTGTCTTTCTTATTATTCGTTCTAATTCTTTGTTATCGAATCACTTCTGTCACGACACTAAGGTTCACTTTCATGATTAAGATATGAATCATTTTCTTTATACCAAATCCATTCCCTAGTTCAAGTTTTAGTCTAAGTTGTCAATTAGACAATTCATCAAACACCTTGCAACACAGCATTTCATAACACAAGAGAAAATGAAATCAACAAGCATCCATATGAATATCAATGTGTGTACATGATCATAGAGTACCAACGAAGGTTGTAGAACCCTCAAAACACAAGAACTACTCACACGCCATCATGATAGCATGTTTTCAATACAAAACTACAAATGGGAGGATAGATGAGTAGAGAAAACCCATGTAGGAGATGTTGAGCAAGCTTGAGATTCTTTCCTTGATCTTCCCTCTTCTCCCCCAAGCAATCCTTTGATGATGTTGAGTCTTCCTTAGCCTTTTTCTCACACTTTGTCTCTCTAAAAACCACCTCTCCTTTGGTCAAAACCCTCTCTTCCTATTTGTAGTCTCGAGTCCAAAAATCAGGCACAACGGTCGTACTTGGGCAATTACTGTGGTAGGCAACCTTGCATGCAAACTCGTACTCGGGCAAGTACTGCTATCAGAAGGTGCTATAGTGCAGGGGAAGCTGGTACTCGGGTGGGTAAGGCGTCGTACTCGGCCGAGTGACATGGTCAGAATAATTTCGAGTTTTTAGGGCAAGTCGGTACTCGGGCGAGTGAAGGCGAGTGACATGGTCACTCGGGCGAGTACCATGCTCAGAGTTTTTTAACTTGATCAGTCAAGGGCATACTCGGGCGAGTACGACCCTAAAGTTCTCAATTATCCCCAAATTTCTGATATTTTGTGCAAACTCGATCTTTAAGGGCTGGGCATCGATGGAGAGTCGTTTTGTACCTGAAATGTACGGATAAGGGTCAAATGACATCAAATAATGCCGAAAACGAAATGAAGCTTTAATGAAATGAAGCGAATAATAAGTCGAAAACTCGACTTATCACAGATCCCTATATTGTGCCTAGACATTGCTAAATGTGATTTATGATAAATGTGAATATTTGATATTAGTCTGTATCTTGATTTGGTGTGGATCTCGGCCTTCATTGTAGCAGTGAGTCAAGATGTTTAACAGGAACGCTTGCAGATTGATCGGGCATGATGAAACCTACAAAGTATAGATATGAAACCAACAAACCGTAGATATGAAACCCACAACAACGGATATCTCACCATATAATTATAGTATTAAGCAGTGTCGGATCCAAGATCTTTTGTGACTGGGGGCGGAATAAAAATGACTTTTTAGAGATGATCGAATTTGCTCATGGAAGGTCTTGCAAATGTTCATATCTTATAGTTGTTAATGAAACTCGAAGAAATTTTAAAATGACTATTGTCAATGGGTTGTGACCTGATAGATGCTTGTCGTCAGAGCAAATGTACAAATAAATTTATAAGTCCGCTACTCACGACTTCACAACTGGGTAGCAAGTGGTAAGTAGGGGTCGAACCCAAGGGAATTAGGGGGATAAGCTATTCTTTGAGGGAATTGTACAGCGAGGGAGCGTGTTTTTTAGGTTGATTGAGGTTTTAATGCTAACAATTAAGTGATTGGTTGGTTGGTTTTGGTTTTTAGTGTGGAAAAGTAAATGACATAAAAGTAAATACGGAAAATAAACGAGAAGACTTACAGCGATTGTTGCGTGATCGGCAAGTCTTGCGGAACGTCAGCAGTTGATATTGCAGTTTATACTAAGAAAGTAAATGCAAGTGGTGTTTAAGTCTAAGGAAAGTATTCGGTCTTAGGGGCCTTGTATCATAGTCGTTTATCATTGACCGCTAATGATCATACTAAGTGTTCAAAGATGAATCGAGGCTATTTCTAGCACAAGACTTGCAACATCGTTTAGAACACTTGTTCTATTTAGACTAATTCCTCCTTTCGAAGTATCTTAGATAAGCTTTGCCCGTTAAAGCATCCACTTACCCGAGTATGTTCACGAACCCCACGGAAGAGCTTTGCCCGTTAAAGCATCCACTCAACTTTGGAAGTTCTAACCTAATATGTGGCACATAGAACAAGTTTTGAACACAGAGAGGCACTAGGTGCAGGGTCTAAAACATTTTATGATACAAGTACACCCCTCCAACCGAATGAAGAGTTTAGCTACGAATATCCATAGAGGTGGATACCATAGCTAAGTACTCGAGGGTTTTTGAAAGACAGTAAGTAAAGGAGAATACTCAAGAACCAACAGGAGTATTATAGATTTCAAACAAAAGCTTACAAAAGTGCCAAAATCTAGAGAGATAAGTGATTGTGTTGTGGTGGAATGATTTTTGGATGAAGATTACAAAGGGAATGGCTTGTATTTATAGGCTTAAGGGAAGGGAAGATGTGGATGAGGAGGAGAACACATGGCATCATCTCATGGAGGAAGCTCAAAGCCATCATAGGTGACTCACCACTCCTTTAGCCGCCCATGTGAGGAGGAGCTTCCCCTTTAGCCGCCCCCCATGTGGAGGAAGGGAAGAGGAGGAGAGGAGGATGAGAGGAGGAAGCCGCCGGCTAGGTGGCATGAGGGGAGTGGTTTGTGAGTTTTGTGAGGTTTTCACAAAACTATCGGTTCATTTCCGCTCTGGACTGACTCTGGTTGCTCTTCGATTGGACTTGTTTTGAGTGATTCCATGTCAGGTTCATGATATTTCTTCAGTCAGCATCTGGTCGTGACCTTGGAATGACTCGTAATATATTTTCAGCTTAAAAACTCCTCCTTAGCCTGTATTCTCTCTAGACTCCAAAATACCCTGTAGATAAATATCAGAACTAACAAGCAAAAGTTAAATAGACAAACAGTCTAATTTGGTGGGTTTAACTGTGTTTATGATTCGTATAATTATGGTCCATCAGATTACCCCACACTTTTAGTTGTTCGTCCCGAACAATGCTATTAAAGGGCGGCACACTATCTAAGTAAACTTTTAAAATATGAAAGTGAGACTGTGGGACTAGATTTATCCTAATTCATGTATTACTACTTATTACCAAATTAAACCGTGTAAATAAATAAAAGAAACTTGATACTTGTACTTCCGTGCCGAGATGCAAATTAATTCGGATGTTTCAGGAGATAGCCCTTTTCAGGCTCCTGGACTGCATTCTCGGGACCGTCTCGCACTATATGGTTTCCTTGTAGCTTTCTCTAGCACGTGATTCGGTTCGGGTTTCACTGAGTTGATCCTTTTGATTTCTTTTTGGCGAGGGATAGCTTTTTTGTAGTGAATCGGCCTTTGGCCTTTGATTTGACTCTTTGAGTACTTCACTTTTGGTCGGTTAAACTTGCACAACTTCGGCCTTTGGCCTTTTGATTAGCTTCTTTGAGCTTTTGCCTTTTTGTGGCTTGCTAGTCCATTTTCTCAAGCCTTTTTTGGGAGGTCCAATCATCGCCCGCGAGCATATGGAAATACCTCCCCGCTCTCTCTCATCCTCGCCGTTTCGCGCGAGTCAAAATGAGGGTCGCTCATTTGTTTTCCCGGCTACTCTGACTAGAGATAGGACGGTTTGATTCCCGTCCCGCCTTTTTTCTGCATAAACGCTGCATGGTGGAGATGACTCTGATTCAGCTGAAACCCGAGTGCAGACTCCACTGACTTCGAAAACCATATAGTTAGATTCGATCCTTCGAGTGCTTGCCAAGCCTATCTAGGGCAGTTTATATCAACTACACATCCCCTGTTTATCTCAGCACAAAGGGACAAATGAGAAGTTACATTCTAAGTTTTTAAACAGTTGAATTTTCACAAGGTTAATGCATGAATTATGATCTATCTTTTTCACATTCTCAAGTTCATATTTTCAAAAAGATAATATTAAGGAAAAGGAAAAAGAAAAACATATGTGCAACGGCAGTTCTCACCCCCCACTTTTGAACGAAGGCATTCTTTACGAACTGACTTAGTTCAAAAGCCATGCAAGCAGACATTTATGAGAAGGAAATGACATTAAGGAAAAGGGAAGAACAGAACTCCCTTTAAAGTGTCGAGCGGAAAACATGGCATGAGGCTGGATAATCGAGGGAGTTCGGCTGGGGCCTTGAACTCTTGTCATAGGCCTGGCTGGCTTGATGTTGCACCCATAACCGATTCTTGAATAGTCATTTCATTCTATGCACCAAGTGGGTGAGAGCGACTTGTTGGAAAAAACTAAATGACAGAAAATAAAAGTACTGAAAGTAAGATAGGTGTCGGGTTACCTCCCGACCAGTGCCTTTGTTTAACGTCGTTGGCTCGACGCATGGGGATCATTGGTTTGGATCCCATGGGTGGCTCAGGTTGAATTTCTTTATTGCGCCAACCTTGATTCTTGCTTTGACTCTTCCTGGGTTTTTGGGGGATGATGGGCTTGGGTCCAGTTCCCATGGTTCTAGTGGTTTCTCCTTCTAACGTCTCTGAGAAGGCGAGGGACCCTTCACTACTAGTCTCTTGAACTGGGTTTTCTGGTGTTTAGGGCTGCCTTGTCTAGTTATGGCGAAAACATGCTCCATCGAGGAGTCATTCTGCTCAGGCCCTTTTCCCATCCTCCTTTTAGCCTCTTCATGGATCACGTAGTTTTCAGTGGTGTTTTGGACTTCTTCCCTTGTTGGCACCTCCTCGAGATCCCATGAGGATTTTTCCTCGTTGCTTCCGATGCTTTCCAGTTCTTATTCTTCAGATGGCTCGGGAGTATCTTCTTCATCTGTCTCTGGACCAGCCTCTTCTATCTGCATTCCTCTGTCAGCTTGGGGTATTCGTTTTATGGCTGCGGCCAGGTCATTTATGAGGTTCCATATGTCTGCCATGGATAAGTTCCCGGCTGATCTTCTCATTGCTTCGTTAATCCTTGTCAGCTCATCAGCCCTCCTCCCACGAAGAAATTTTTGAAGAAGAACTTTCTTCGCGAATCCATGGTGCGGGCAGCTTGAGACGATGGTGTCATAGTTCGTGTAGTATTCGTCCAAAGTCTCATCCCGGGAATGTTGCAGGCACATGATCTTCTCACAGGTTTTTTGGCGTAAGGATGGGGGGAGAATTCCTTCAGGAATGGGACGCAAAGGTCCACAAAATATTCTGCACGACTAGCGGTTGATGTGTAATACCAAATCGTCGCAAAATCAGTTAAAGAGAATTTGAAGCATTTAAGCTTAAATTCCTCTAACATTTCATTTTCAGGTTTTATGTGGCGGCAAATGTGGTGAAAGTTTCGGCAATGTTGTACTGGGTCTTCTCCATCCGTACCTCCGAACAGAGGAAGATGTCGTGTTGTCCATGCATACATAGTGTGTAGCGTGATGAAGAAACGAGAAGGGAAAGGAAAGAACAACTAATCCGACGGCTAATTCCCCGGCAACGGCGCCAATTTGACAGATGCTTGTCGTCAGAGCAAATGTACAAATAAATTTATAAGTCCGCTACTCGCGACTTCACTAGTGGGTAGCAAGTGGTAAGTAGGGGTCGAACCCAAGGGAATTAGGGGGATAAGCTATTCTTTGAGGGAATTGTACAACGAGGGAGAGTGTTTTTTAGGTTGATTGAGGTTTTAATGCTAACAATTAAGTGATTGGTTGGTTGGTTTTGGTTTTTAGTGTGGAAAAGTAAATGACATAAAAGTAAATACTGAAAATAAACGAGAAGACTTACAGCGATTGTTGCGTGATCGGCAAGTCTTGCGGAACGTCAGTAGTTGATATTGCAGTTTATACTAAGAAAGTAAATGCAAGTGGTGTTTAAATCTAAGGAAAGTATTCGGTCTTAGGGGCCTTGTATCATAGTCGTTTATCATTGACCGCTAATGATCATACTAAGTGTTCAAAGATGAATCGAGGCTATTTCTAGCACAAGACTTGCAACATCGTTTAGAACACTTGTTCTATTTAGACTAATTCCTCCTTTCGAAGTATCTTAGCCTTATGTGCATCCATTTGATCTTCAGTTACGATCAACCAAATGGTTTTTAAGAGAGGCCGAACTCCTCAGATAAGCTTTGTCCGTTAAAGCATCCACTTACCCGAGTATGTTCACGAACCCCACGGAAGAGCTTTGCCCGTTAAAGCATCCACTCAACTTTGAAAGTTCTAACCTAATATGTGGCACATAGAACAAGTTTTGAACACAGAGAGGCACTAGGTGCAGGGTCTAAAACATTTTATGATACAAGTACACCCCTTCAACCGAATGAAGAGTTTAGCTACGAATATCCATAGAGGTGGATACCATACCTAAGTACTCGAGGGTTTTTGAAAGACAGTAAGTAAAGGAGAATACTCAAGAACCAACAGGAGTATTATAGATTTCAAACAAAAGCTTACAAAAGTGACAAAATCTAGAGAGATAAGTGATTGTGTTGTGGTGGAATGATTTTTGGATGAAGATTACAAAGGGAATGGCTTGTATTTATAGGCTTAAGGGAAGGGAAGATGTGGATGAGGATGAGAACACATGGCATCATCGCATGGAGGAAGCTCAAAGCCATCATAGGTGACTCACCACTCCTTTAGCCGCCCATGTGAGGAGGAGCTTCCCCTTTAGCCGCCCCCCCATGTGGAGGAAGGGGAGAGGAGGAGAGGAGGATGAGAGGAGGAAGCCGCCGGCTAGGTGGCATGAGGGGAGTGGTTTGTGAGTTTTGTGAGGTTTTCACAAAACTATCGGTTCATTTCCGCTCTGGACTGACTCTGGTTGCTCTTCGGTTGGACTTGTTTTGAGTGATTCCATGTCAGGTTCATGATATTTCTTCAGTCGGCATCTGGTCGTGACCTTGGAATGACTCGTAATATATTTTCAGCTTAAAAACTCCTCCTTAGCCTGTATTCTCTCTAGACTCCAAAATACACTGTAGATAAATATCAGAACTAACAAGCAAAAGTTAAATAGACAAACAGTCTAATTTGGTGGGTTTAACTGTGTTTATGATTCGTATAATTATGGTCCATCAGATTACCCCACACTTTTAGTTGTTCGTCCCGAACAATGCTATTAAAATGCGGCACACTATCTAAGTAAACTTTTAAAATATGAAAGTGAGACTGTGGGACTAGATTTATCCTAATTCATGCATTACTACTTATTACCAAATTAAACCGTGTAAATAAATAGAAGAAACTTGATACTTGTACCTCCGTGCCGAGATGCAAATTAATTCGGATGTTTCGGGAGATAGCCCTTTTCAGGCTCCTGGACTGCATTCTCGGGACCGTCTCGCACTATATGGTTTCCTTGTAGCTTTCTCTAGCACGTGATTCGGTTCGGGTTTCACTGAGTTGATCCTTTTGATTTCTTTTTGGCGAGGGACAGCTTTTTTGTAGTGAATTGGCCTTTGGCCTTTGATTTGACTCTTTGAGTACTTCACTTTTGGTCGGTTAAACTTGCACAACTTTAGCCTTTGGCCTTTTGATTAGCTTCTTTGAGCTTTTGCCTTTTTGTGGCTTGCTAGTCCATTTTCTCAAGCCTTTTTTGGGAGGTCCAATCATCGCCCGCGAGCATATGGAAATACCTCCCCGCTCTCTCTCATCCTCGCCGTTTCGCGCGAGTTAAAATGAGGGTCGCTCATTTGTTTTCCCGGCTACTCTGACTAGAGATAGGACGGTTTGATTCCCGTCCCGCCTTTTTTCTGCATAAACGCTGCATGGCGGAGATGACTCTGATTCAGCTGAAACCCGAAGTGCAGCCTCCACTGACTTCGAAAACCATATAGTTAGATTCGATCCTTCGAGTGCTTGCCAAGCCTATCTAGGGCAGTTTATATCAACTACACATCCCCTGTTTATCTCAGCACAAAGGGACAAATGAGAAGTTACATTCTAAGTTTTTAAACAGTTGAATTTTCACAAGGTTAATGCATGAATTATGATCTATCTTTTTCACATTCTCAAGTTCATATTTTCAAAAAGATAATATTAAGGAAAAGGAAAAAGAAAAACATATGTGCAACGGCAGTTCTCACCCCCCACTTTTGAACGAAGGCATTCTTTACGAACTGACTTAGTTCAAAAGCCATGCAAGCAGACATTTATGAGAAGGAAATGACATTAAGGAAAAGGGAAGAACAGAACTCCCTTTAAAGTGTCGAGCGGAAAACATGGCATGAGGCTGGATAATCGAGGGAGTTCGGCTGGGGCCTTGAACTCTTGGCATAGGCCGGGCTGGCTTGATGTTGCACCCATAACCGATTCCTGAATAGTCATTTCATTCTATGCACCAAGTGGGTGAGAGCGACTTGTTGGAAAAAACAAAATGACAGAAAATAAAAGTACTGAAAGTAAGATAGGTGTCGGGTTACCTCCCGACCAGTGCCTTTGTTTAACGTCGTTGGCTCGACGCATGGGGATTATTGGTTTGGATCCCATGGGTGGCTCAGGTTGAATTTCTTTATTGCGCCAACCTTGATTCTTGCTTTGACTCTTCCTGGGTTTTTGGGGGATGATGGGCTTGGGTCCAGTTCCCATGGTTCTGGTGGTTTCTCCTTCTAACGTCTCTGAGAAGGCGAGGGACCCTTCACTACTAGTCTCTTGAACTGGGTTTTCTGGTGTTTAGGGCTGCCTTGTCTAGTTATGGCGAAAACATGCTCCATCGAGGAGTCGTTCTGCTCAGGCCCTTTTCCCATCCTCCTTTTAGCCTCTTCATGGATCACGTAGTTTTCAGTGGTGTTTTGGACTTCTTCCCTTGTTGGCACCTCCTCGAGATCCCATGAGGATTTTTCCTCATTGCTTCCGATGCTTTCCAGTTCTGATTCTTCAGATGGCTCGGGAGTATCTTCTTCATCTGTCTCTGGACCAGCCTCTTCTATCTGCATTCCTCTGTCAGCTTGGGGTATTCGTTTTGTGGCTGCGGCCAGGTCATTTATGAGGTTCCACATGTCTACCATGGATAAGTTCCCGGCTGATCTTCTCATTGCTTCGTTAATCCTTGTCAGCTCATCAGCCCTCCTCCCACGAAGAAATTTTTGAAGAAGAACTTTCTTCGCGAATCCATGGTGCCGGCAGCTTGAGACGATGGTGTCATAGTTCGTGTAGTATTCGTCCAAAGTCTCATCCCGGGAATGTTGCAGGCACATGATCTTCTCACAGGTTTTTTGGCGTAAGGATGGGGGGGGAGAATTCCTTCAGGAATGGGACGCAAAGGTCCACAAAATATTCTGCACGACTAGCGGTTGATGTGTAATACCAAATCGTCGCAAAATCAGTTAAAGAGAATTTGAAGCATTTAAACTTAAATTCCTCTAACATTTCATTTTCAGGTTTTATGTGGCGGCAAATGTGGTGAAAGTTTCGGCAATGTTGTACTGGGTCTTCTCCATCCGTACCTCCGAACAGAGGAAGATGTCGTGTTGTCCATGTATACATAGTGTGTAGCGTGATGAAGAAACGAGAAGGGAAAGGAAAGAACAACTAATCCGACGGCTAATTCCCCGACAACGGCGCCAATTTGACAGATGCTTGTCGTCAGAGCAAATGTACAAATAAATTTATAAGTCCGCTACTCGCGACTTCACTAGTGGGTAGCAAGTGGTAAGTAGGGGTCGAACCCAAGGGAATTAGGGGGATAAGCTATTCTTTGAGGGAATTGTACAACGAGGGAGAGTGTTTTTTAGGTTGATTGAGGTTTTAATGCTAACAATTAAGTGATTGGTTGGTTGGTTTTGGTTTTTAGTGTGGAAAAGTAAATGACATAAAAGTAAATACTGAAAATAAACGAGAAGACTTACAGCGATTGTTGCGTGATCGGCAAGTCTTGCGGAACGTCAGTAGTTGATATTGCAGTTTATACTAAGAAAGTAAATGCAAGTGGTGTTTAAATCTAAGGAAAGTATTCGGTCTTAGGGGCCTTGTATCATAGTCGTTTATCATTGACCGCTAATGATCATACTAAGTGTTCAAAGATGAATCGAGGCTATTTCTAGCACAAGACTTGCAACATCGTTTAGAACACTTGTTCTATTTAGACTAATTCCTCCTTTCGAAGTACCTTAGCCTTATGTGCATCCATTTGATCTTCAGTTACGATCAACCAAATGGTTTTTAAGAGAGGTCGAACTCCTCAGATAAGCTTTGTCCGTTAAAGCATCCACTTACCCGAGTATGTTCACGAACCCCACGGAAGAGCTTTGCCCGTTAAAGCATCCACTCAACTTTGAAAGTTCTAACCTAATATGTGGCACATAGAACAAGTTTTGAACACAGAGAGGCACTAGGTGCAGGGTCTAAAACATTTTATGATACAAGTAAACCCCTTCAACCGAATGAAGAGTTTAGCTACGAATATCCATAGAGGTGGATACCATAGCTAAGTACTCGAGGGTTTTTGAAAGACAGTAAGTAAAGGAGAATACTCAAGAACCAACAGGAGTATTATAGATTTCAAACAAAAGCTTACAAAAGTGCCAAAATCTAGAGAGATAAGTGATTGTGTTGTGGTGGAATGATTTTTGGATGAAGATTACAAAGGGAATGGCTTGTATTTATAGGCTTAAGGGAAGGGAAGATGTGGATGAGGATGAGAACACATGGCATCATCTCATGGAGGAAGCTCAAAGCCATCATAGGTGACTCACCACTCCTTTAGCCGCCCATGTGAGGAGGAGCTTCCCCTTTAGCCGCCCCCCCCCCCCCCCCCATGTGGAGGAAGGGGAGAGGAGGAGAGGAGGAAGCCGCCGGCTAGGTGGCATGAGGGGAGTGGTTTGTGAGTTTTGTGAGGTTTTCACAAAACTATCGGTTCATTTCCGCTCTGGACTGACTCTGGTTGCTCTTCGGTTGGACTTGTTTTGAGTGATTCCATGTCAGGTTCATGATATTTCTTCAGTCGGCATCTGGTCGTGACCTAGGAATGACTCGTAATATATTTTCAGCTTAAAAACTCCTCCTTAGCCTGTATTTTCTCTAGACTACAAAATAGACTGTAGATAAATATCAGAACTAACAAGCAAAAGTTAAATAGACAAACAGTCTAATTTGGTGGGTTTAACTGTGTTTATGATTCGTATAATTATGGTCCATCAGATTACCACACACTTTTAGTTGTTCGTCGCGAACAATGCTATTAAAGGGCGGCACACTATCTAAGTAAACTTTTAAAATATGAAAGTGAGACTGTGGGACTAGATTTATCCTAATTCATGCATTACTACTTATTACCAAATTAAACCGTGTAAATAAATAGAAGAAACTTGATACTTGTACCTCCGTGCCGAGATGCAAATTAATTCGGATGTTTCGGGAGATAGCCCTTTTCAGGCTCCTGGACTGCATTCTCGGGACCGTCTCGCACTATATGGTTTCCTTGTAGCTTTCTCTAGCACGTGATTCGGTTCGGGTTTCACTGAGTTGATCCTTTTGATTTCTTTTTGGCGAGGGACAGCTTTTTTGTAGTGAATTGGCCTTTGGCCTTTGATTTGACTCTTTGAGTACTTCACTTTTGGTCGGTTAAACTTGCAAAACTTTAGCCTTTGGCCTTTTGATTAGCTTCTTTGAGCTTTTGCCTTTTTGTGGCTTGCTAGTCCATTTTCTCAAGCCTTTTTTGGGAGGTCCAATCATCGCCCGCGAGTATATGGAAATACCTCCCCGCTCTCTCTCATCCTCGCCGTTTCGCGCGAGTCAAAATGAGGGTCGCTCATTTGTTTTCCCGGCTACTCTGACTAGAGATAGGACGGTTTGATTCACGTCCCGCCTTTTTTCTCCATAAACGCTGCATGGCGGAGATGACTCTGATTCAGCTCAAACCCGAAGTGCAGCCTCCACTGACTTCGAAAACCATATAGTTAGATTCGATCCTTCGAGTGCTTGCCAAGCCTATCTAGGGCAGTTTATATCAACTACACATCCCCTGTTTATCTCAGCACAAAGGGACAAATGAGAAGTTACATTCTAAGTTTTTAAACAGTTGAATTTTCACAAGGTTAATGCATGAATTATGATCTATCTTTTTCACATTCTCAAGTTCATATTTTCAAAAAGATAATATTAAGGAAAAGGAAAAAGAAAAACATATGTGCAACGGCAGTTCTCACCCCACACTTTTTAACGAAGACATTCTTTACGAACTGACTTAGTTCAAAAGCCATGCAAGCAGACATTTATGAGAAGGAAATGACATTAAGGAAAAGGGAAGAACAGAACTCCCTTTAAAGTGTCGAGCGGAAGACATGGCATGAGGCTGGATAATCGAGGGAGTTCGGCTGGGGCCTTGAACTCTTGGCATAGGCCTGGCTGGCTTGATGTTGCACCCATAACCGATTCCTGAATAGTCATTTCATTCTATGCACCAAGTGGGTGAGAGCGACTTGTTGGAAAAAACTAAATGACAGAAAATAAAAGTACTGAAAGTAAGATAGGTGTCAGGTTACCTCCCGACCAGTGCCTTTGTTTAACGTCGTTGGCTCAACGCATGGGGATCATTGGTTTGGATCCCATGGGTGGCTCAGGTTGAATTTCTTTATTGCGCCAACCTTGATTCTTGCTTTGACTCTTCCTGGGTTTTTGGGGGATGATGGGCTTGGGTCCAGTTCCCATGGTTCTGGTGGTTTCTCCTTCTAACGTCTCTGAGAAGGCGAGGGACCCTTCACTACTAGTCTCTTGAACTGGGTTTTCTGGTGTTTAGCGCTGCCTTGTCTAGTTATGGCGAAAACATGCTCCATCGAGGAGTCGTTCTGCTCAGGCCCTTTTCCCATCCTCCTTTTAGCCTCTTCATGGATCACGTAGTTTTCAGTGGTGTTTTGGACTTCTTCCCTTGTTGGCACCTCCTCGAGATCCCATGAGGATTTTTCCTCGTTGCTTCCGATTCTTTCCTGTTCTGATTCTTCAGATGGCTCGGGAGTATCTTCTTCATCTGTCTCTGGACCAGCCTCTTCTATCTGCATTCCTCTGTCAGCTTGGGGTATTCGTTTTGTGGCTGCGGCCAGGTCATTTATGAGGTTCCACATGTCTGCCATGGATAAGTTCCCGGCTGATCTTCTCATTGCTTCGTTAATCCTTGTCAGCTCATCAGCCCTCCTCCCACGAAGAAATTTTTGAAGAAGAACTTTCTTCGCGAATCCATGGTGCGGGCAGCTTGAGACGATGGTGTCATAGTTCGTGTAGTATTCGTCCAAAGTCTCATCCTGGGAATGTTGCAGGCACATGATCTTCTCACAGGTTTTTTGGCGTAAGGATGGGGGGGAGAATTCCTTCAGGAATGGGACGCAAAGGTCCACAAAATATTCTGCACGACTAGCGGTTGATGTGTAATACCAAATCGTCGCAAAATCAGTTAAAGAGAATTTGAAGCATTTTAGCTTAAATTCCTCTAACATTTCATTTTAAGGTTTTATGTTGCGGCAAATGTGGTGAAAGTTTCGGCAATGTTGTACTGGGTCTTCTCCATCCGTACCTCCGAACAGAGGAAGATGTCGCGTTGTCCATGCATACATAGTGTGTAGCGTGATGAAGAAACGAGAAGGGAAAGGAAAGAACAACTAATCCGACGGCTAATTCCCCGGAAACGGCGCCAATTTGACAGATGCTTGTCGTCAGAGCAAATGTACAAATAAATTTATAAGTCCGCTACTCGCGACTTCACTAGTGGGTAGCAAGTGGTAAGTAGGGGTCGAACCCAAGGGAATTAGGGGGATAAGCTATTCTTTGAGGGAATTGTACAACGAGGGAGAGTGTTTTTTAGGTTGATTGAGGTTTTAATGCTAACAATTAAGTGATTGGTTGGTTGGTTTTGGTTTTTAGTGTGGAAAAGTAAATGACATAAAAGTAAATACTGAAAATAAACGAGAAGACTTACAGCGATTGTTGCGTGATATGCAAGTCTTGCGGAACGTCAGTAGTTGATATTGCAGTTTATACTAAGAAAGTAAATGCAAGTGGTGTTTAAATCTAAGGAAAGTATTCGGTCTTAGGGGCCTTGTATCATAGTCGTTTATCATTGACCGCTAATGATCATACTAAGTGTTCAAAGATGAATCGAGGCTATTTCTAGCACAAGACTTGCAACATCGTTTAGAACACTTGTTCTATTTAGACTAATTCCTCCTTTCGAAGTATCTTAGCCTTATGTGCATCCATTTGATCTTCAGTTACGATCAACCAAATGGTTTTTAAGAGAGGTCAAACTCCTCAGATAAGCTTTGTCCGTTAAAGCATCCACTTACCCGAGTATGTTCACGAACCCCCACGGAAGAGCTTTGCCCGTTAAAGCATCCACTCAACTTTGAAAGTTCTAACCTAATATGTGGCACATAGAACAAGTTTTGAACACAGAGAGGCACTAGGTGCAGGGTCTAAAACATTTTATGATACAAGTACACCCCTTCAACCGAATGAAGAGTTTAGCTACGAATATCCATAGAGGTTGATACCATAGCTAAGTACTCGAGGGTTTTTGAAAGACAGTAAGTAAAGGAGAATACTCAAGAACCAACAGGAGTATTCTCAAAAACTACTAGAATACTCAAGAACCAACAGGAGTATTATAGATTTCAAACAAAAGCTTACAAAAGTGCCAAAATCTAGAGAGATAAGTGATTGTGTTGTGGTGGAATGATTTTTGGATGAAGATTACAAAGGGAATGTCTTGTATTTATAGGCTTAAGGGAAGGGAAGATGTGGACGAGGATGAGAACACATGGCATCATCTCATGGAGGGAGCTCAAAGCCATCATAGGTGACTCACCACTCCTTTAGCCGCCCATGTGAGGAGGAGCTTCCCCTTTAGCCGCCCCCCCCATGTGGAGGAAGGGGAGAGGAGGAGAGGAGGATGAGAGGAGGAAGCCGCCGGCTATGTGGCATGAGGGGAGTGGTTTGTGAGTTTTGTGAGGTTTTCACAAAACTATCGGTTCATTTCTGCTCTGGACTGACTCTGGTTGCTCTTCGGTTGGACTTGTTTTAAGTGATTCCATGTCAGGTTCATGATATTTCTTCAGTCGGCATCTGGTCGTGACCTTGGAATCACTCGTAATATATTTTCAGCTTAAAAACTCCTCCTTAGCCTGTATTCTCTCTAGACTCCAAAATACCCTGTAGATAAATATCGGAACTAACAAGCAAAAGTTAAATAGACAAACAGTCTAATTTGGCGGGTTTTACTGTGTTTATGATTCGTATAATTATGGTCCATCATGACCCCTGTTTTATTGAAATGAACTTTATGTGAAAGTGGAGCAAAATAAAATTTAACATAAACACATGGAACTTGACACAGTCGAAATCTCAGACGGAATAGAAAGCGCTAAACCTAGGATATATGATCGAATTCACAAGCGTGAACTCGAACGAAAACTCTAGAATCCACTAGAAAAGAGATAAAACTCTGTAATCCACCAGGAAAATAAGTCTGGAATCCACCAGAAGAAAATAGGAGAAGCTAAAAGTTTTATTCAAACAAAAGTTGAGTTTCTGAAACCCTAAAGAGGGTTTAAAAAGAAAAATACAAAATCCTAATTTAGCAATAAAATCTAAATAAAAACTAAAATAAGAAATAAGCTGCAAAAATCTAAAAACAAAGAAATAAAGATAAAATCCTATTTCGGAGCCCTACATCATTCTCCTCCACTTCCAAAGAACTCGACCCCGAGTTCTCTTCTAAAATTTATGACCTCATCTGCCCTGAATGGACCATGCTTGTAAGGCTGTATCACATTACAACCTTCCTTTAAAGCCTTTACTCTCTCGCGCTTGTCAGCATCAACCTTATTCTTCTTTTTCTTCTTCTTCCCCGTAGCCTTCAATCTAGCCTTAACAACTTCCTTGACAACTATACTCTCCCCAACCACTTTCTCAGCCGTTGTACTGATTTCAGGGCCTTGCTGTTGTATGCAAATTAGTCCTGAGGCAAGTATAAGTCCCACTGCTTCGGCTTATCACCGCAGACACTCCTAATCAATTTCCCAACTTTAAGTGTATCACTTTTTGAATCATGTTTAGCAACTTGGTGGAGGGGTTTGTCATATAAAGCTTACCCTGTTGAAGTGAACTCCATGAATTTTGATTGGGCTGTAATAAAGAAAGGATTACTCACCCCACCGAGTGCATATGGCTTCTCACGAGGTCCCGATTTTGAAGAAATTAGATTCTCGGTACTTCAAATAACCTTACCAACTTCATTCTCAACCGCCTCACATTCCTCCTCAAAATCAGCAGATACAATTCTCAGCATCGCTACCTCATCAAACTCTTGAAACGCCTCCTCTGCCACAATAACCTTCTCCTTTTTCGGCTGAACCTCTTCACCTTCCTCCTTAGAATCAGTAGACATAATTGATGTTCCCTTGAGTGGCATATATTTGGCAAAACGTAGCTTAGACAGTTTGAGCAGGAGTTCAGGGGGAGTTCGAACATATCCAAGTACTCATATACAGCGTGGAGCAGACGCAAGGATATTTTCCGGAAGGATATTGGACAGCGAAGATATCACCAAGTTAAGTCGGCCAGCGACTTATTCGAGCATAAGATATTCGATTGAATATCTACATTGAAGGCGGCGCTGCTTACTTGGGCAAGAAGACTTTGTATATTCTTCCAACCGATTTGAGAAAGATATACATCAAATATCTAGGAATATTTCCTAAATATTTGATGGGATTATCTTGTGCAAATTAGGGTTTCGTCCTAGCATATAAATACAATGCTAGGGCGCCCTTATTCTGCATCGCTTTCAAGATCAAACATACACGAGTATACACTATCGATTGGGAAGGAAGAAAGCGACGGCTGGCTGTGTTTCCCCACTGGAAACTCATCGGTGCAAGAGTAGTCTTATCAAGTGCAACTGAGACTGCCTGGAAGCGATCAAACTGCCGCACACAACAAAGGTGAACAAGCTTTCGAGAGAAAGCATCCAAGCTTCAGGAGAAGGTCGAGAACGTTTGGACTGCAGGTTCGGACGAAGGGGATCGAGGTTAACTGCTATAAACCTCGGTTGCAAATCTGAGAGACATAGTGTTAGAGGCTAGGCGATTAAAAGGTGTAAGCGTAAGTCCACTTATAGCTCTAACTCGTAATAAAGATTTGATGTCCCTTCTAGGGTGTGGGAAACCCCCCAGAGTAGGCGTGGCCAAACTGGGTTATCATTCTGTGCATCCTTCTACTTTCGTTCTGTTGTCTGAACTATTGTGATACGAGTTCAAGGTCTGTCGCAACTGTACCTTGAACTGTCTGCTGAACTATTGTGAAAAGAGTTCAAGGTCTGTCGCAACTGTATCTTGGACACAAGCTTGAACAGGGGATATAATTTCAATTAGTATCAAAGCCGACACTCGACACACTGAGTGGGATCCTGAACTGTTCAAAATGACTCTGAAGGAAGGACAAAGCATCACCAGACCCCCGCTACTCGAAGGATCGAACTATGCCACCTCGAAGCCCGTGATGAGATCCTTTCTGAAATCTCTAGATGAAAAAGCGTGGAAGGCTGTTCTGAAAGGTTGGACGGAACCCATGATGAACAATCTCACTGGAGAACCGATCCTAAAACCAGAAGCACTGTGGACAGAAGAGGAGGACAAAGCATCTATGGGAAACTCAAAGGCTATGAACGCAATCTTTTCGGCCGTAGATGAAAACGTCATGAAGCTAATCATCAACTGTGAAGTGGCCAAGGAAGCATGAGACATCCTCCAAACAGCCTTTGAAGGCACAGACAAAGTTCACAACTCTCGCATGCAGGCTGTCACAACCAGGTTTGAAGAGATGAAGATGAAGGAAAGTGAAACTATCACTGAGTACAACACCAGAGTTCTGGAGCTGGCTAACGAGGTTTCTGCTCTAGGGAAACCCATCGATGAAGAAAGGTAGGCCAGTAAAGTCTTAAGATCACTCCCTCCGAGATTTGCGATGAAGGTCGCGGCCATAGAGGAAATGCACGACATCACCAAACTAAAACTGGACGAGCTGATGGGTTCTCTCAGAACCTACGAGATCAATCATGATTTTTAACCTGGGGAAGTGAAGGGAATCGCCCTAAAGGCGGACATGTCTGAAGACAAACTGGATGGTGGCTGCACTACTGAACAACTGGCCATGATGGCTCAGAATTTTGGCAGAATGGTGCGGAAAATCAACAGACGTGGACCAGAACAGGGCCAGCCATCATCAAATAGCTTCCAAAACTGGAAACTCGACAGGTCAAGATCCAGAGACATGAGACAAGACTCTTCTGACAAAGGAAAGGAAGAAATTCAGTGCCATGAATGCAAGGGGTTCGGACATATTGCCTCCCAATGTGCGAATACCCTCATGAAGAAGAAGGCAATGGTCGCTAGCTTCAGCGATAGTGAGTCAGATGAAGAAAAAGGTGAAACCACTAATTTTGTGGCTTTTGTTACTACTCTTGGAGATTGCAGCAATTCCAGTGAAGGAGTACTACCTCAGTTGGAACTCCCGGTTGAAGACCTCTCAGACAGTGACGATGAAGAACTCACGTAGGAGTCTCTGGCTGAGACATATAAAGATCTGTACGAGAAATGGCTGATACTGATCAAGGTCAACAAAAAGCTGAATGACACAATAGCAAGCGTCACTATAGAAAAGGACAAGGTCTGGCAGGAGGTCGAGATACTGCTTGCACAGAAGGTGGAACTCGAAGGCACAATAGACTCACAGAACACCCAACTGGCTGAAATGAAACAAGAAAGATTGTGTCTTCTTGCTCAGAGAATAGAGCTCCTGGGTACTGTCTCTTTACTGAAAGTCGACATGGAAAGGGACCGTGACACTCATCCTGTAGGCATGGCGGGTCTAAGAAAAACCATCACAAATCTGAAGCGCAAGGAGGTGTTCCAACTAAGGAGGATAGAACAGCTGGAACTTCAGCTAGAATCTGAGAAGATGGATCACTCAGACACTAAGAAGGAGCTCAATCACCTCAAACAATCGGTAAGGATGCTAAACTCTGGCACTACAGACTTAAATGAATTCTCAGATCTCAGAGGATGGAGTCTGGACATCGTGGGCTGGGGTTTACGGAAGAAGGCACTTCAAAAGGCACTACCCTCGTTAAAGCACAACAGGTGACGGAACAACAGCCTGAAGAGAAGGTAAAACAGTCCAAAGGAAAGAACCTAGCCGATCACAGGAAGTCTCCTAGCACCCCAAATGATGGAAAGACTCAAGGAACACCCATCCAAAGCCGTGATTCCTCACCAGTAAAGCAAAGGAGAGAGTGGCGCACTTGCTGGTACTGCAACCAGATGGGACACATCAAACTGAAGTGTCGCCTGTTTCTTGCTGAACGACGTGCTTTCCAACAACGGACCACACAGCGACAGAAACAAGTCTGGGTTCAAAAGGTAGACCATACCGTTTGCATGGTGGCCTGCTACTCCTCAAGCCACACAACACAAGATAGTTGGCACTTTGACAGCGGATGCTCCGCTCACATGACAGGTAACTCTCAGTATCTTACCCATATTAGACCTGTTGAGCAGATGTGGTTTGTCACCTTCGGGGATGGTGGAAAGGGTCAGGTGATTGGCTGTGGGACATTGATGGTTCCGGATCTCCCTGCACTCAAGAACACCATCCTTGTCAAAGGACTGACAAGGAATCTTATCAGCACCAGTCAACTGTTCGACGATGGACATTATGTGTCATTCTCTAGCTACTCATGTCTTTACCTAGACAAGAATGGCGATGCACTGATGAAAGGAAGAAGGGATGCCAACAACTGCTACACCGTTGGGATGGGTCTGATGGGATCGATGAACGACGAGAACCATGGCAAGCAACCGGTTGCTCTTGCCTGTGCAAACGCTCAACATAGATTTCTACGAGGGGGAGTGGATAAGACCTTGCACACAAGGCCTGATTGGAGATGCACACAAATCCATGTTGACAACTGTCCTAGGAAACTGTTGAATCAGAAGGTGTCGCAGTTACGGAAGGAGTTCGTACAATGCCCACATAAATATGCCTGGAGCCGCACAAGAAAATATGAATATGACGGGCACCAGAAGATGATAACTCTGAGGCATACCAAGACCTTTGTCAACCCCTATAGCAGGTTATGGAGTGGAACACCCAGATCCCCAGTGGGTCTATGTGGTGTCAACCACTGATTGCATCCGATGGTGGTCGGTCAAAGTCGAATCTGCAGCTAAATAGTTGGACTGGCCACCTAAGGAAGGGAGCTGGAACAGAAGGTACAGCGCGTGAAGACCAATACTTTTTGAATATTCTCACAGATCTTTCATGCCGTTATTTGAAAATGGGGGTTGACTATTTTGGGAAGTTAAAAAGGCCGGAGGATATTTTTTGAATCACAAAACAGTTGAGTGTGTTCAATTGGTTACTCACTCTCGTCAAAACCCTAGAACTGCAAAAACTCTCTCAACCGCTCTTTCTCCAAACGGCGATGGTGAACACAAGGAAGTCTTCAAAGTCCGGCATCAAATCCGCTGAGAAGAAGAACATGCAGTCCTCAAAGGCTCTGGCGGCAAAACCCCAAATTCCAAAAGCAAAAGCTTCGAAGGAGAAAAAGGCGTCGCCTTTACGCTCCGTCACCAAATCTTTGGTCGAAGCAAAGAAGACTGCCGGAGGAGTAACAGTTAAAATCCCTCAGTCGACCACGGTGGACTCGTCCGTCTCATTAGATACTGGTACGTCTCAAGAAGTCCGTCCCCAATCTGAGGTAATTCCAACTGTCTCTTCAGTTTCTGCAAATATTCCTATTATTGAAAAGATTGGGGCGGACAAAGATCTGAATGTGGGTGTTGAGAAGGAGGGTAAGTCTGTTGACTGTGATGAAGCCAGTTGGGCTGTTATTGGTGCTGGTGCTAGTGGTGTTGCTATTAGTGATAAGGTGATTGTTGGTGATAAGGCCGGTAGTACTGTCACTGGAAATAAATCTGTCAAGCATGTTGAAGATGGTGAACCCAGCAAGGTGGATGGAGGGTCAGCAACATGGAGGGAGAAAATCCATGCCTCTGGGTATATTCATCCGAGAGGTTTACGAAGAAAGAAGGGGACTCGCCGAGTTGTTTCTCCAAAACAATGTCTGGCCAAGATTAGTACAATCAGAGGAAAGCTGATAGCAATGTCTGATGAGGAGATAGAGAAACTTCTTGAGGCCTCGGGGAAGAGGAAGCTAGTGATTAATGAGGAATCTGACGATGGCTCGGACAAGAAGATTGGAGGTTCAGAAGGTGAACCAATCAGTGAGCAAGAGGAGATTGTGCCCGAGATGGTTCATCCACCAGAGAATCTTGAGGTGTTGAAGGAAGCCTTTATAGAAGAATCTGATCCTACAGAAAAGGATGAAGAGTTGCAGAAGATGTTTAAAGACATTGATGATGTCATGGAATATTTGGAAAAAGAGAAGGATCGGGGAATGGCAAGTTCAGAGGAAGTTCAACATGCCCAGACTGTTGGGGCAGAAGAGTCTGCTGCTGAGAAAGTTGCAAGTGTTCCAACTGTGGAACCAAGTGTTCAGACTGAAGCTGAAACTGCACCAACTCCAGAGGAAGTTATGGCTAAGGAGACAGTGGCTGTACCAGCAGTCGTTCAGGGTGATCTTCGTAATGATCATATGGAGGAGGATGGTACATCAGTTCGTGGGGTGTCTGCAAAGCCACTGTCAAAGGAAGTTACTCTTTCGGAAGATGACCAGCACCTTGTCCCTCTTGTCAATCTCAAAAGGACAAAGAAGGAGAAGAAGAAGGTAGATTTTGCAAATACTACAAAGGGATCAGTTCAGAAGGTTGCTCAGGTCAGCATTGGTGCAGGGGGAGTCGGCTCTTCCAAGAAAAGGAAGCGCGATGCTGCGGTTCCCATCTCTGAAGATGCTAGGAGATGCGAAGTCCCATCCCCTGAGTCTGAAACTGTTCCAGTGGGTAAGGTCAAGAAAGGAGTGTGGTTCGTGAATAAGGACGCTGTATTGAAATGGAGTTGTGTGCTGAAAAGGAAAATCATTCCTGAGAGGTTGCTAGATGAGTCCCGATACAAGGGAAAGGAAATGATTGAGGTGCTCAAGGAATCTGATCTGTTCTGGACGTTGGACAGATGCAAGCTGTTCAACGAGCAATTGGTGCGTGAAGCCATGGTAAACCTTCCTCCTGGGTTTGGGGTCATTGGAGAAGCAGATTATGGGGTCTTCTATGTTAGAGGAAGAAGGATCAAGATTGATCCTGAGCTGATCAATGTATACTTCTCCATGGACGACCCAGCTGTTGATGAAGAGGAATCAAGCCTTGAGAAGATAGTGAGCACCATCACTGCAGGCTCTGTTCGGTGGAGGCCTGAGTCAGTTGTACACACAGCGGATCTATCGACGTTCTATTCGATGCTGTTTTTCATTGCTGTTTTCAACTGGAGGCCGTCTACTCATTGCTCTACTGTCAATAAGGACATGGCCAAACTGATTTATAAGATAGGGAATAAGCTGAAGTTCAATCTGGGCAGAGTGATGTTCAAACATATTGCTGAACATGCCACTTCGAAGAGAACTCTGCACCAGATTTTCTTCCCGTCTCTGATATATGAGCTGATCATCCATAATGCTCCAGATTTAAAGGCCTCACCTGACCATCTCACAAAGGCACCCAGCAAGTTCATCGTTGACCACAAGTTGTTTAAAGGGCGTCACGTGAACGATCTCAAGGAGGGGAACCAGAAAGAAAAGGGTGTTGCGGAGTCGAGTCAAGGGGGAGCCATGATGGGCCGGGATGAGAGGAGCCACCTGCTCAATGACCTGAATGTCATCATCGAAGTGGACAAGGAGCAACGCAAGCGCATCAACAAGCTCGCTCGTGCCCTCAGCTACCCAAGTGAGGATGAATCTAATGATACTGTTTCTGAGGATGCCACTGATGATGGGTCGTCTGCATGAAAGTCCTCTAAAAAACTATCTCCCTGAACTATTTGTTTAAAACTTTTATGCTTAGTGCTTGTTCTGGCACATTTTGATTGGCTGTTCGAACTCGAATCGCACCTCTTGCCAGTTTGTGGCAAAAAGGGGGAGTATTTTTGAGGAGACAATTTTTGTTTCCCTCAAAGTTGTCTATTGTCTAGATAGTTAGATAGACTGAGTTATCTAGTAGATCTGGTTTTGCCAAAATGCCAAGGGGGAGATTGATGTTCCCTTGAGTGGCATGTATTTGGCAAAACGTAGCCTAGACAGTTCGAGCAGGAGTTAAGGGGGAGTTCGAACATATCCTAGTACTCATATACAGCGTGGAGCAGACGCAAGGATATTTTCCGGAAGGATATTGGACAGCGAAGATATCGCCAAGTTAAGTCGGCCAGCGACTTATTCGAGCATAAGATATTCGATTGAATATCTACATTGAAGGCGGCGCTGCTTACTTGGGCAAGAAGACTTCGTATATTCTTCCAACCGATTTGAGAAAGATATACATCAAATATCTAGGAATATTTCCTAAATATTTTATGGGATTATCTTGTGCAAATTAGGGTTTCGTCCTAGCATATAAATACAATGCTAGGGCGCCCTTATTCTGCATCGCTTTCAAGATCAAACATACACGAGTATACACTATCGATTGGGAAGGAAGAAAGCGACGTCCGGCTGTGTTTCCCCACTGGAAACTCATCGGTGCAAGAGCAATCTTATCAAGTGCAACTGAGACTGCCTGGAAGCGATCAAACTGCCGCACACAACAAAGGTGAACAAGCTTTCGAGAGAAAGCATCCGAGCTTCAGGAGAAGGTCGAGAACGTTCGGACTGCAGGTTCAGACGAAGGGGATCGAGGTTAACTGCTGTAAACCTCGGTTGCAAATCTGAGAGACGTAGTGTTAGAGGCTAGGCGATTACAAGGTGTAAGCGTAAGTCCACTTATAGCTCTAACTCGTAATAAAGATTTGCTGTCCCTTCTAGGGTGTGGGAAACCCCCCAGAGTAGGCGTGGCCGAACTGGGTTATCATTCTGTGCATCCTTCTACTTTCGTTCTGTTGTCTGAACTATTGTGATACGAGTTCAAGGTCTGTCGCAACTGTACCTTGAACTGTCTGCTGAACTATTGTGAAAAGAGTTTAAGGTCTGTCGCAACTGTATCTTGGACACAAGCTTGAACAGGGGATATAATTTCAATAATCCTCAGCATCGCCAGATCATCAATCTCCTCTAACGCCTCCTCCGCCACAATAACTTTTTCCTTTTTCGGATTTGCTTTCAGAAGCTCTTGCTTCAAACACTAATTCGTGTACTCTGTCACAATCTTCTTTCCTTGAACGCATTCACTATACTTCTTATACGGGATTGGTTCGTACTCTTCAAGCAAAAACTTCTCCATCATCAATTGTTTTATTCGCATCCACGTTCTAACTGGCACCTACCTTTGTCGTTGCCTCTGAATAACGAGCTTGTCCCACCACACGGTAGCCATACTTTTCAACCTGATTGATATCATCTTAACCTGTTTGTTCTCGGGAACATTCATGACATCGAAAAATCTATCAACCTTGACCTACCAATCCAGAAACTCCTCTCCGTAGAACAATGGAATATCATTCTTCACTCGATAATCATAATTATTTTGTTAATCACCATAAGCAACTTTCTTTTTAGAACTCGAATTATCAAAGATAGTCGCACGATTGTTCTCACCTTGTAGAACCATAATCAATTCTCCTCTCCCGTCTCCACGACGACTCTTGTTGTCCATTCTCGTCGTCAACTCAGTCACCTAATTTGTGAAAACAGCTAGGGTTGCGGTAAAATCCGCAGTAACCCTCTCCAAATCTTCCATGGTTATTGGTTGATATGCCATACTTATCAAGCTAGAAGAGACACAGGGAAAGATCTACTTCTGATACAACCGACGCAGTCAGAATCTCAGAAGGAATAGAAAGTGCTAAACCTAGGATATATGATCAAATTCACAAGCGTGAACTCAAACGAAAACTCTGGAATCTACCATAAAAGAGATAAAACTCTGGAATCCACCAGAAAAGAAACTTTGGAATCCACTAAGAAAATAAGTCTGGAATCCCACTAGAAGAAAATAGCAGAAGCTAAAAGTTTTATTCAAATAAAAGTTGTGTTTCTGAAACCCTAAAGAGGGTTTAAATAGAAAAATACAAAACCCTAATTTGGAAATAAAATCTAAATAAAAACTAAAATAAGAAAGCTGCGAAAATCTAAAAACAAAGAAATAAAGCTTTTTCTATTTCGGAGCCCTAAACGCTCCTATACAGAACTAAAGGAAAAACTTTGTTCAAATATATCACTTTTAACTATTTTACTCAAATATTTTATGAATTATATCATTTCCAGTTAAGATACAATCGAAATATTTTCAGATATTTATCAAATACTAAACTTTAAATTTATTATTGATCGATAGGGGCATAGTATAAAAATTATTGTGGGCTAATGCTAAAATAATCAGAAAAATTAATCTAATTTAAATATCGTAAAGAAAATTATGAAAAATAAATGACGGCAGCTGCCCCCACTCCTCTTTTCTTAGATTCGCTCAGGGTATTAAGCACATAAACTATAATTAACAACTTTAAAGACATCAAGATTTATCCCCACGAATTATATGATAAATCTCATGAACTATGTTAAATAGTTTTGAAGTCATCAATTTAATGTCACAAATTATATCATGAATCTCATGAATTATGTCACTTTGAACTCGGTCAGAATACTCCCACAATCCCAATACTAGCCAACATGTTGTATTTGATGCTCTCTTAGGTACATCACTCTTCATGATGAATTGACGACGAAGAATTCTCTATCAACTTTCCGAACTGAATGATGTTTCGATTTGAAACTGGTTGCCTAATCCCTAAAAAGGCGAGAGAATTATATAGTTTCATTGTTTTTATAGGGGCATCTTACATCTGATACATATCAATCATCATACGAATATATCTTATACATATTGCATGAGAACTCATTCGGGTACATATGAAGACTTGACTTGCATAAGTTTGAAACTTAGCACCTCCACACGCAATGGAAGGAAAAGACGAGGCAACAGCACCTACAACATGTCTACGAGGAACGAATAACACCTCCGCGAAGGAGGGAACAACACGTCCGCGTCAAGGCGGGACGAAAACACATCCACAATGGATGAATAACACTCCTACACAAAAGTGATGAGAAAATGTTACTCAGAGGAATCGAACCCTTGACCTCTTGACTATTTGTCAAGAGTTCAAGCCACTCTACCAAACCCCTTTTGATTGTTTGCCTCATGTATTGAAAAAAAACTGATTGTTTGCCTCCTAAATTTAAAGGGTTATGATCTTATTTAGATTTAATCAAGGAGATCAATAAAGAAAAATGTTTTCTAAAATGCTCAAAATGAATAATTGAGTTCCAGTTGTACTCAATCTTCAAAATTGATTTCTCAGTTTATTCATTTTTAAAGCCACCGTTACCAACAATGTTTGAGAAGTAGCCACTCATGCTAGTAGCGTCTTAATTGAATTCAACAAGTCAGGCCGCAGCAGTCCCATGTACGCCACTCCAACTCCACTCTTCGTCGTCCCGTACGGCGCCCCTATACCTACCAATCAACTCATCATCACCAACAAAAATCAATTATTTATTCTAAAAAAAAGCCCCTATACCTACCAATCCACTCATCATCACCAACAAAAATTGATTATTTATTCTAAAAAAATATATAAAAAAATCAACATTTTTGATGCTACGACGAAATTGAAATATTGAACCGGATGAGGTCAACGTCAATTTTTATGGATCGAATGACATTGTAAAATTTGGGATTTAGGATCTTTACAAAAGAAGACGAGGGAAGCAGCGGCGCCGGGGATGCCGAAGAAAGAGCTGTTCCATCTCCGCTGAAGGTGGAAAAAATGTCGGAGTTGGATCTGATCGCTGGAAGAAAATCAATTGATGGATCGACGGATGCGATCTAAAATTTGTTGAGAGGGATTTTGCGCCTCTCTCGATTTCGTTTGTGTCGCGTTGACCAGTGCAATTATAAAACGCTGTCATACAGAACATTTTAAGCCTATTTGGCAATATTATGTGCAAAAGAGCGGCACGCACAGCTTAAACCGTTGTTGCAAAAGGTGGCTAATTACTAAGACGCCGGAGGTAACGGCGACTTAGAAAAAGTGAATAAATTGGTAAATCAATAATACAGATTGAGTACCATTGGAACTCAATTTCTCATTTTTTTTTTCTCAAAAAACTCAATTACTCATTTTGAGCATTTGAATTTTTTTTCCAAATATAGATATGGACAATTGCGTTGTTGGATGAATATATTTAGATTGAATCGATTTGATAAGTATTTAAAATACATGTCATAAACTGATTAGATCATTCAAATATTATCGGTTCAAGTTCTCACCAGCATTGGAAGTTCTCATTCGATCCATCAACTATAAAATTCTAGTATATGCATTATGCACAAATGCATAAAATATGTCTTAAAATTTTATTAGCATATTATTCTAGATTTACATCGAACAGATCAAGGAAGACAACACATACATAACATATTTCGGGCGCACATATATATATTTATAGGTCTTTTGAAGCACAAGCCACACAAAGGGTACCACCCCGGACTTGAACTTCATCTTGATTCACCATTGAAGCACAACCATCTTGGCACCACTAACCCACAAGACACACAACTCTTTGGTAAGGTCATAGTAGCGCCTAAGCACGCCTCCATGAGAGGATATAGCATAACACTTGCAGACGTCCACACGGGACGAGGAAGAGGAAAACATCCGTGAGAGATGGAGGAAGAGGTTCATACCATAGGTGGGACTAGGAAAAACCCACACAAAATATGGGGAGGAAAATGCCATGGGCGGGGCTTGAAACCTCCACTTTGTGATTGCAAGGTATGGATTCAACCACTAGGCCACACCCTTGTTGGTGAAATTTTATTAGCACAATTAGTAGCTATTTACTCACCTCTCAGCACAAGGGTGATGGACGAATTTTATATCTCTTTTTTGGGTCCATTACTTAAAGACTTTGAGACGTTTCCGAACAAATTTTGTCGATCTAATGTTCTTTTAGAGTATTTTAGCTCATATGGACCATAAGAGAGTAATAACATGCAAAGCAGATTGAAACAGACTAAAGTTGACCAGAGTTGATCAGAGATGCCGCTTTGCTAAGAAGGCACCGACTTGAGGAGGCGTCACCTCCCTTAAATATGAAATGAAGAGTCGAAGAAAGCTAAAGAACATGGATACGCCGTCTTTTGATTTTTGTGACAGTAAAAAGAGCTCAAGGCTCATTCGAAATCAACTTAAATTGTATTGTAAAAACTTTATCAAATACAGCGAGCAAATTCACTAGACGAGGAGAATTACTGAAGAGCACTGACCAAGCCTCCGGGAAAGAAGTGGAGAGTAGTCGCAACAACGACAACTTGCAAGAAGTAAGGTAGTCTCAATTGCTGGGTTTTTTCCCATCAAGATTCAACACACAATTGCTTGGGCATCAGTGGTTTTATGTCTTCAGTTGTACCTAGTAGTGACAAAACTAGTTACGCTTTACTTGGCTTTTTGTTTGACTAGAACTCATTGCTGAAATCCTAATCATATAAACTAATGCAATACATGTTTTGTGAACAAGGTTTACTCGAATAGGTTAATCGTGACATGGTTATCAGTGCTTACTCCCATTATCTTGTAATGTATTGTTTCCTATCTTTGATTAGGTCAATATGGGCAATCTATGTGACATCTATCCTTGCCTAGCGATTGATCTTATGCTTCTGTTTGTCAGACTCTAAGTTGTTCAGCCAAAACCAACCAAACCCAAAATGTTTGGTTAGAATAGATTACTAGAAACTAATATTATCTAGGACGACCCTAGACTTACCTAAGCTATAAAAAAGTATTTTTCACAGAGTAAAATACAGCAACGTCGAAAATGACGAAGTTGCCTGAGAGTTACTTTTAAGTATTTCACTAAAAATGTATTAGTAAAAATTGAGACTATTCTCAATGATTAGAGCATATACGTAGCAATCTAGTTTTGTTTTCAATTTGGATATTTTGATCCTACTCTTCATAAAAGTCTATACAAAAAATTTACAGAGTATATAAATGACGTTTAACAATTCCTAGGTAGAACTAAGCAGAGTAGAGGCTCTACTGAGCACTCTGATTCAGGAAAAGACACACAATAACGAGAAGACAGAAGCTCCATTACAACACCCGATAAATCGAATCCAAGAGCTGATTGTAGAAACCAAGTGAGTTGAGCAACCAAATGAGTTGAGCAACCAAGTGGCCGAAGAAATTTTGAACACGTGCAACGCCATAACATTGCGGAGCGTTAAAAATATGAAATGACCGAAACTGCAGAAACCAGGGAGGATGACAGAATCCAAACCGAACAACAAAATTAGGAACAAAGAGAAGAAACCTGAAGGCTCAACGAGTAGGAGCAACTTTCTGTACCACCGGTCTGAAAGTAAATAGTCAAAATCCCGGACGCAGGAATAATCTATTCCATAACTAGCAGGTTTAGCTCTGTGCATGTAGTCCCAAAGAAAGGAGGAATAACATTGATCCAAAACGACGAAGGAAAAGGAATCTCAACATATACCATGACTTGTCGGCGAATGTGTATTGACTATCAAATCTTTCTATGGTAGATGAGATGTTGTTCTGGTCGAGAGCAGAACAATATTCAAAACAACTTACGCAAAAATAAGTGCATTGCAGGAAAATAAACGACACGCAAAGTTGTTACCCAGTTCGGCGTTAACGAGCCTACGTCTGGGGGGCTGTCTCTTAGCCCGGTGGATAGCAATTCAATAATAATGAGTATTGCGAGTACAAGATCTTACGTTTACAGAATCTCTCTTAAACTACTTGAGCCTCGGACACTCTAGCAATTGCCAACTAGGTCTCCCCCTAGATCTGAGCCTCACCTACAATTCCACAAAATATGATCCTTCGTGAGAACCAGCGCTTTTCACCAAATGCGCAGTGAGAACACAAGTGCGTGTAGCGTCAAGTTGTTCTACGATCAGTCTGCTGAGCACTAGAACAGACTGAATCCGAGCGCTGTGAATAATCAGAATGATTAGTTTACCAGCCGTTTGCCTCCTCCTCCCTTCAGTGAGTATGAGCGTGTATAATATCTCTGTGAGTACTGATTAGAACGAGTCCATTAACCCTCAATATATAGTGTGGTAGATACCCTAAAGCGTCTAGGTTTCCTATCTTCAACCGCCTATCTCATTAAGAAATCTTTCCTAATCTTTTAAGTAGTCTTTTTTAAATCCTTGCGCATATCTTCTTGTAGATAATCCTTCAAAGATATTCAACTCCGTTTAAGAAACCTTCGATTATATTCTTTGCTAAGTTATCTTTGAGCGCAAGTCTTCTCTAGAATCTCTCAACCGACTTCTTGATAATCATCCTAGCACCGACTTGCCAAATCTATTTTAGGACATCTGCTGCGTCTAACTTGTGCTACGTCGGTTGAACAAGTTGCCTAATCTGAATTAGGAAACTTTCCAAACTGTCCTTCCATCTGTAACCGTCTTGATCTCCGTCAGTTGACTATGTTTCCTAATCTGAATTAGGAAACATTCCGTCTGCTTCAACTTGTTCCAGGATAGTTGTCTCTTCCTGTCTTGAACTTTTCCTTGAATAACTACACAAAGTTTAGCCAAACTACATGCCATAAATCTAACAATCTCCCCCTTTGCATTTTTGGCAAAACTACTACCTGTAATCTACCTGTACTACTTTTACAGTTGAATCTTTGAAGGAGGTTTCAAACTCCCATGCTGAGCTACTAACTAAAAGCTACGAAACGAATCTTTGAGGAGATTTCAAACTCCAAAAATTTGAAAGCACAAACGAATCTTTTAAGGAGATTTCAAACTCCAAAAATTGTCTAACATCTAGCACATATGAATCTTTTAAGCAGCTTTCAAACTCCAAAAACTACTCTCCCTTTTTGCCATAAAGTGACAAGGGAGTACAAAAATAGTAGCACTAGTCAACAATAAAATCAGGTGCTCGTAGTCGGACTCCTAATTTTCTTCAACCCCTCCATAGATTTACTTTGTACAACAGGACTATGCACATCAACAGATATAGAGATTTTTGATTTTCTTCTAAGTGCAGTCTTCTTCGCAGGTACTTTGTCCGACCGTTCTCTTCGTATCAGTATTTGAAAACTATCTACCTTCGTTCCATGTCAGCCCTTAGCACATATCCCGCTCAAGCTCCGGCTGACCAACTTATACTGGAACAACTTAGTTGTCAATGACACACAGACTTAGTGAGGATCTAAGGCTTTGGTGAAGATGTCTGCTAGTTGCTTCTTAGTGGATACATGCGTCAAAGTAATTGTCTTCTTCTCCACTAGTTCTCGAATGCAATGATGCCTGATGTCGATATGCTTTGTTCTGGATTGTTGAACCGGATTCTTAGATATGCTGATTGCGCTCATGTTGTCACAGTAGAGTGTCATCACGTCTTGTTTTACTCTGTATTCTTCCAATATCTGCTTCATCCATAACATCTATGTACAACAACTTCCAGCAGCGATTTATTCTACTTCAGCCGTGGATAGGGATATACTGTTCTGCTTCTTGCTGAACCATGACACCAGATTGTTTCCTAGAAAGAAACATCCTCCAGACATGCTTTTGGGATCTTCTGCATTCCCAGCCCAATCTGCATCGCAATAGCCTACCAAACAGGAACTAGTAACCTTAGTGTACCACAATCCATAGTCTGCTGTTCCACAAACATATTTGATAATTCTCTTCACATTCATCAGCTGACTCTCCTTGGGATTGGCTTGATATCTGGCACAGACTCCGACCGCATGAGCAATATCTGCTCTACTTGCCGTCAGGTATAGTAAGCTCCCTATCATACTTCTGTACAAGGTTTGATCCACACTTATACCTGCTTCATCCTTGGTGATCTTCACATGAGTTGCAGCGAGGGTTCTCTTATGTGTCGCTTTCTTCGGATCAAATTCCTAGCATATTTGCTTTAGGATATAAAGATACCATCTGCCGTCTGCTTTACTTGTAAGCCAAGGAAGTAACACATCTCTCCTACCATGCTCATCTTGAATTCGCTCTACATTTGTTCTACGAACTTGTCTACCATCTTCTGATTGCTAGAGCCGAACACAATGTCATCCACATAAATTTGAGCAATGATAAAGTCTGACCTTGTATGTTTTACGAAAAGCGTCTTGTCTACTCCCCCTCGCACATAGCCATGGTTGATTAAAAATTCAGTAAGCCGCTCGTACCATGCTCTAGGCGCTTGTTTGAGACCATAAAGAGCTTTCTTCAGACGATACACATAAACAGGATGGTGAGGGTCTTCAAATCCTTTAGGTTGTGTCACACACACTTCTTCATTCAGCAACCCATTTAGAAAAGCACTCTTAACGTCCATCTAGAACAACTTGAACTTCAGATGACAAGCAAGGGCCAATAGTAATCGTATAGCTTCCAGGCGAGCAACCGGAGCAAAGGTCTCATCAAAATCTACTCCTTCGATTTGAGTATAGCCTTGAGCCACAAGTCTTGCCTTGTTTCGAGTGATATTTCCTTGTTCGTCAGACTTGTTCTTAAAAATCCACTTTGTTCCAATCACATTCACACCAACAGGTCGTGGAACAAGATCCCAAACATCATTTGCTAAAATTCACCCATCTCTTCTTGCATGGTGATGGAGCATATTTATATGATTCATAAAGTACTACAAAACCCACCAAATTAGACATTTGGTCATACAAACAAGTGCTTGTTAATGCCTTTTTGTGTGTATAGGCTATTTTGGGGTCTAAAGAGGAAACACGCCTTAAAAGGGAGATTTGTGCCAAAAAGCATGCCATGTCACTTCTGGCCAGTCAAGGCCCGAGGAAATTCGACCAAGGCCCGCGACCGAGAAACCAGGTCCCCGCCCAAGACAACGCCCGAGCACGCCGGAGACAAGCACCTGGTCCCAACCAAGGCCTGCGCCCGAGCAAAACTTCAAATCAGGGCACGACCATGCTCCGACCAAGCTCAGATCAAGTTCCAGCCAGAACCCAACCGAAGCCCCAATATTCCGGTTACTTACTATTCATTCCGATTGGCTTCTCCTATTCATTTCGGTTGGCATTTGGAGTCCGGTTGCATTGGGATCCAACTAGAGGCGGCTTTTGGAGTGCCACATATGGCCGGCGGCTTTTGGAGTGCCACCTATGGCCGGCAGCTTTTGGAAATGCCACCTATGGCCGGCGGCTTTTGGGAGATGCATGTGCTCAAATGAGGTGGCATATGGGAGAGCCAATGAAAATGACTTGCTTTTGGGATATTTTCCAAAGCAAAACTTAGCCTCCAAGTCTCCCTTGCCTATAAATAGAGGGCTTGCCTCATGTAATACACATTAGGAAGTGGAGAGCTTATCTCTCTTCTTCACCATTTCAATACCAAAAGCTCAAACTTCTCTATTGTTCTTGAGTGTTCTTGAGTTTACTCTTGTTGGTTCTTGAGTATTCTTGAGTATTCTTTAGTGTTCTTGATCTTGTCCAAAACCGAAGCTCTCTTACTCTCTTTACTCTTGTTTGTTCTTGAGTATTCTTTTCCAAAACCTTACTTTACTTTCTTTGTCTTTCAAAACCGAAAACCTTTACTTTTTTGTGCACTTAGCTATGATATCCTCTTCCATGGATACTGACAGATGCTTGTCGTCACAGCAAATGTGCAAATAAATTTATAAGTCCGCTACTCGCGACTTAACTACTGGGTAGCAAGTGGTAAGTAGGGGTCGAACCCAAGGGAGTCGGTGTGGATTAGTTGTTTTTACGGGATTGTCACGAAAGTAAATACAGTTGGGGGTTGGGTTTGAGTGTTTTGGGAACTGAAAGTAAATTACATCAATTGATAATGGACTGTAAGGAAAGTATTCGGTTTTAGGGGTCTTGTATTATAATTGTTTATCATCGACCGCTAATGATCATACCAAGTGGTCAAAGATGAATTGAGACTATTTCTAGCGCAAGACATGATCATGCTAAATGTTCAAAGATGAATCGAGGCTATTCCTAGCACAAGACTTGCAACATCATTTAAAACACTTGTTCTAAGCAAAACTAATTCCTCCTTTCGAAGTATCTTAGCCGTAAGTGCATCCATTTGGTCCCTTTGGTCCAGTTTTCAAATGGTTTTTAGAATAGTCGACCTCTTCAGATAAGTTTATCACTACTACAGAAAGGACATTATGCAACGGTTCGAAAATCACATTATGCAACGGTTCAATGTTATGCAACGGTTTTCAAAAAAACCGTTGCATAATGTGTACTTTATGCAACGGTTTTAAAGAACCGTTGCATAATGTGTACTTTACACAACGGTTCTTAATAACCGTTGCATAATGTGTACTTTACACAACGGTTCTTAATAACCGTTGCATAAAGTACACATTATGCAACGGTTTTTTTGAAAACCGTTGCATAATGTATACTTTAGGCAACGGTTCTTAATAACCGTTGCATAAGTATAAACATTACGCAACGGTTCTTAATAACCGTTGCATAAGTATATACATTACGCAACGGTTAAATTCAAACCGTTGCATAATAGTAAACCCTAAAATTAAAACACAAAGTCTCTCTTCACAGTCGCCCTCACTCTCCGATGCTTTCTCCCCGTAAACAACCTCCATCCTCTCCATAAACTCCGGCTCTTCACAATCGCAGCCGGATTCGACGCAAGCTTTGACGACTGGCTCACAGGCGTAAGGGGCTGACGCAGTTACCAAGATTTGATTTCAATTTGGCAGAATGGATGAGCAATCGGCTCCGGATAGTGTCCAGAATGCTTTGAATTCGATCGATGTGACGACGGTTGCTACTGCTGCTGCTTCGTCGTCGACTTCTGTTGAAGTTAACGTTGAGGAAGAGCGAGGTCGGAGTGGATTGGAGGATCAGGAGCCTCGTCGTTCTGCTCACCGTCTAGTTTTTTCGGTTCGTTCGTAATGCATTTTCATTTTTTTTTGAAGAAAAATCTAATTGCTAGTGTTGTTTGTTTTACTAGGTTTGCTATTTGAGAGTAGAAAAGCCTGAGGAATCAATATAAGCCTGTGCTAGCTCTGAGTTGTTTGGAACATGGGTGTGAATGTGTGATTAATATGTACAGGCTACAGGCAAATTTTCGATGTTCTTTCTGATGCGGGGAGGCCTTGCAGTGTATCTTCAGTGTGTTGTAAGCTTTTCTAATGGTGGAGTATTTAATTGTTTATGTTCTGGTATATGTATGTGGAAACTGGACATGATTGTAGCGCTAGTTTATGGTTTCAGACTGATTTACTCTTCGTCATACTTATCAGGATTTTGTTATTGGCACTCCTGGTCGATTGAAAGATCTCATGGATATGGGTCTTTGCTCCCTTGCAGAAGTATCTTTTGTTGTAAGTGTGGTGTTGTTTAAGTAAAAGGATTAATTTGGAAGAGCTGCTGCTGCCAGTGAGAAAGCTTTGGAAGGTATTGTAAATGTCTGTGCCTTCATACATATAAAATCATATGATTGTGTTTGACAGTTCTTTTGACTTGAGAAACATTGTTTTCATCCCACTTGGTTGATATCTTAGCCTTTTAGATTTTGTGTGTGTGTGCAGAAACTGGAAGTGAGGATATCTTAGCGATGATTTTTTCTCACATGGAAGCTCAAGTGACGAAGCAAATGCAGACGATGAGTGGACTGACAAAAGCGCAAGGTGCTTTGATTTACGACTGATATAGTTGGATAGTGAACAGACTAGATGCTTATATGTTTGTTATATGAAGTTGTATGAATGGTGTAATGAATGGTTGTATTTTGAGTGAAATGAAAGTATTTTGATGTTTGGAAAATGAGTAATAGGACATTACATTTGTTTGCATTTTGTATTTAATTTTTTAGGTGGATTTGAGCTATAAAATAATTAAAATATTGCAGAATTTGTCATGACATTATGCAACGGTTCATGGAAAACCGTTGCATAATGTCATGACATTACGCAACGGTTCTATGCTCAAAACCGTTGCATAATGTCATGACTTTATGCAACGGTTTTCTCTTGAACCGTTGCATAAAGTCATGACATTATGCAACGGTTTTCTTTGAACCGTTGCATAAAGTCATGACATTATGCAACGGTTTTCTTTGAACCGTTGCATAAAGTCATGACATTATGCAACGGTAGCTTATGCAACGGATCATGAACCGTTGCATAAGGGTCCAAATAACCGTTGCATAAGGTGTCTTCTGTAGTAGTGTATCCATTTAATCCCTTTGGTCTAGTTTTCAAATGGTCTACTTACCCGAGTGTGATCACGAATATCTAAGGAAGAGCTTACGAATTTGGACCCCTGTGGTCACATTTCCAAAAGGTTGACTTGACCTTAGACATTCTAACTTTTATATATGGCACATAGAACAAGTATCGAACATAAAGGTATACTAAGAGTAAAGTCTAAAACATTTATAATACAAGTACACACCCTTAAACCGAATAATTAATTTAGCTACTAATCATGGCAGTGGTTATCATAACTATGAACTTGGAAATAAACAACAGTTTAGCAAGACAATTAAATAAATAAAAGAAGACTTACAAAACCGTTGAAGCGCCAAGGATCAAGCTTTGATTCCCAAAGTAATATTACATGATTAATATTACATGATTAGTGCCCAAAATTCTAGAGAGATAAGTGAATTGTTGTGGTGGTGATGATACAAATGAGGAGGAGAAGCCTCATATTTATAGCCAACACTACTACAGAAGAGAGATTAGGCAACGGTTCAGACGTAGCTTATGCAACGGTTTCTCATCCGTTGCATAAGCTACCGTCGCATAAGGTCCATACCTTATGCGACGGTTTCCTGAAACCGTTGCATAAGCGTAACACCTATGCAACGGTTTGTTGTTAGAACCGTCGCATAGGAGCAACACTTATGCAACGGTTTATTGTTAGAACCGTCGCATAAGAGAACACTTATGCAACGGTTTGTTGTTAGAACCGTCGCATAAGATGAACCATTATACAACCGTTTTGGTGCTCAAACCGTTGCATAAGTGTAGCTCTTATGCGACGGTTTTTATGGAACCGTTGCACTAAATATGAAAAAATTTGGCAGGTTTCAGCTGTTTTAGCTCAAAATCCCCCTGAAAATTGAATACACATTCTAAACCAAATTTAGTACCCTGCTTTTACACATTTCCAAACATGGAAACACTTCCATTTTACTCAAAATACAACCATTCATACAAGTCCATCCATATATACATTGATTTATACAAACGTCACATATATAAATAATATTCACATGTAAACACTATATTCGAATAAGTAGTTGTACAAGTAGGCGGCGATCTCATCTCGCACGTCTTGTACCTTCCCCAACTCATATGATTGTGTCCCATTAGGAAAAACCTATAAAAAATAAGAATACGATTAACATGAATATATAAAAAAATAGAGTTAGAACAAATTTGCCTAACTAGAACATGGATTTAGAAACAAACGTAGCTAGAACATAGATTTAGAACACACTTAGCTAGAACATGGATTTAGAACAAACATAAGTAAAACATGGATTTAGAACATGGATTTAGAACACAACCTAGCTACATTTGTCAACATTCTAATAGAGTAAGACGAGACTAGCATTCTTACTTGGTCAAAGTTCTCCACATATGCACCGTTATTAGCACGAACAAATTCCATTATGTCCCGAATATTTCTCAGAACATAATAACCGCATAAATTAGAGTTTGTGGGTTGTTTCGGACTCTGCATTATAAGTAAACTCAGTTAACACTTTATTAATGAAAATTACAAGTATAGTAAAGGAATGTTTTTCTATAAATAGTACCTTCACTATCTTCCATTCGACTTGACGATCAATCCTCGGATTACATCCTTGATAGTATCGTTGCAACCCCTAAAATAAATAACAATACGTAATTAGTGAATGTCAATGCAAGTTACAAACTAATAGTAAGTTCGAAACTTACGAGTCCACTAAAGCTTTTGCATCGCGGTGTATAACGGTGGCGCCTTTTGAGGAGTTGAACCAATGGACTACACCTTGGTTGGGGAAGATAACGCACAACATCCAATGAAACCTACATCAACACACTAAATTCATAAACCCATATTTCAAAAAATAGGTTATATGGTACAAGTAATTTATGTACTTACTCCGTAGCATTTATATAAGGCATAAAATAGCAATAATTGCGATCCTTGTCTGGCATATTGAGTCTTGATACAAACGACTCAATCCTCTCATCTACGTCATTGGAAGGGCTCACGGCCGTGTGATTGAAGAACCCGAATCGAACCTCTGATTCAAGCATTTGATCGTATAAAGAACTACAACATGAAAAAGATGTAAAGTTAGACCTTCTGCAAGAAATGATGAACAATTAATGACAAGAGTATTACCTTATATACAAATCACAATGTGAGTTCGACAACGGTTTCAATGCGAATATATCACGGACATCATCTGGGCCCACTATGGAAGTGTAGTCGTCACCGAACAATTCGTCAGCAATGCGTACTCTAACAACGTCTCTGCCCAAGTTAGAGTACATGTCGTGTAGAAATCGACAGTCGATGGAATAATTCTCTACTTCATCATTTGAGGCCGGTGGCAAGTGGTAGTATAGTCGCATGGTATATTCCTGAATTTCGAATGTTAGTAAATAATTCATATAAAATTTGATAAATTAAATAATGGAAAGATGGTTCAAATAATTGATATTATTACCCTTGGGTTGATTTCAACCAAGTGCTTCGGCCATGCAACCAAGTCTGCTTTCTCCTCTGCATCTCGTGTTGTCTTTAATTTCTCTCCATGGGGAATGGGTAGTCCATTAATCTGACCAAGAGAACTATCGACCTTCACCTTCACCATTTCATCGGGCAGTGGTATAGCACGTAGCAAACGACCGTTCATGACTCGACCGACAGCCACTACTCGTCTCTCATTATTAAGTCCCTCTTCGATATATAATAGGCTTCTTAGCCCAATCTGTCAACGTAAATAATTCAAACGGATGTTTACATTTGTAAGAAAAATCTAAACCAAACAGTAAGGAAATAATGACTTTAAAAATCTCCAAGTACCTTTGGTATACTCTTCCAAGGGTCCGTATCTGTGGGAGCACCGTGGAAGCAGTACTGACTCTGTCGGTCAGACGGCTGAATATTGCGAATAGCACTAGCACTGGGTGTCACCCTCGAAGAGCTAGAGCTAGGTAATCCAATCCTCCATGGAATGTGTGACCCGAGTCCACGAGTGCGTCCAGGGTGCTCATCCGTGCCAATAGCCTCCGTCAATATGTCACGTCGGCCTTGTGATGAAAATTCTCCTCGAGCGGCCTTATCCACTAAATCATCCTATTATTTCAAAAAAATACCAATAGTTAGTGTATAATTTAAAAAATCTTAGCTATTAAACCACACATAACGAACTTACAATCTTTGTAGCTACTCCTCGAGTTGCCTCAGAGACGAACTCATCCGTTTTTCTCATTCGTCCCCTCTTCCACAAATCATGCCTCTCTATAGAGACATTAGAAGCTTGTTCCTCTTGAATTGCCCCCTGAGAAATTAACTCATCTCTTTTTTCTTTTGCCATTGCTTCTTCTAATTTTCTATATCCTCCTCGACCCAAGACGTGCTGATATACATTTTTCTTGACCAGATCCTTGTTTGTGTCCCTTAACTTCTTTGCAGCTTCGGAGAGCCTCTGCTCCTTAAAAGTCTTCCAATGATCGGAGTCAATGTACGAATACTTTTTCAAAGCATCTTCATCTGTTCCGTCACCGTAGATGTAATCTTTTGCGAGACGTGACTTAAATTGTTTCCACATCTTGCACGCAGCGCTAAGCTCCTGATTTTTATGATCCTCGACTCCATCAAAAACTGCCTGGAAATATATAAAACAAGTTTTAATTAATACAAAAGTTAGTTAATTACCATGTTTAAAACAAATACAATGTTATAATTAAACAAGCTCTTACAGTTGCCTCTCTCCACACATAGTCTTTAAAATGTTTAGGGACCTTCCTCCAATCAGAGTGTACGATAGGAACACGACATCGAACCAACGTTCCCAAGTAGCTCCTCCAATTGTCTCCAACCTTCCCTATTGGATTCCCTCTTCTATCCCATTCAACCGTGGCCTTGGTACCAGCGTCCTTGTGTCTCCTAACGAATCTGCCCATATATACAAGACCTCTCTTCTTTGGAACTTTACCAGAAGTGTCATTATGGTCATCCTCACTGCTGCTACTACTGCTGTGTGAAATGGCCATGATCCTGTAAACATGAAATTAATTCATCAATAAACCCATTCTCAGAAATAAATAAATAACTACACAAGTCATAAATAAATAACTACACAAGTCATAAATAACTACACAAGTCATAAATAACTACACAAGTCATAAATAAATAACATACACAAGTTAAATTTCTTTATCAATCCATATTCCTTCGCCATGATCTTCTCGTAGTTGAATTTCATTATCAGCTTCACTATCATCGTTCTCCACGGGAACTATCGTATAAACGGGCATGCATTCCTCAGCTAGATCTTCAGATGCATCACTGGTTAGTTGTTGTTTTCCGTGGAGGACAACAAAATGGTTGTTATCAGCAGGGTCACGGACGTAAAATACTTGTCTCGCTTGTTCGGCCATAATGAATGGCTCATCCTTGGACCCTTCTCTTCGAAAATCCACAAACGTCATTCCATATTCATCAGTACGAACCGCCGAATTATTAACCCATTTACATTTAAACACAGGCACTCGAAACTTTACGTAATCCAACTCCCATATTTCTTCGATGAGGCCAAAATAATTAATAGGAGCATATATTGGATTCTGATCTCTAGCACTAGAAACAAGAGTGGTTTCAGCAATAAGTGTGACACCACTATTTTGCACAACGGTTTGGTCATCTTGAGCTTTTGTGTGGAAACAAAATCCGTTAATGTCGTAAGCATTCCACGAGTATACAGTTGGCGTAGGACCCGGCAGGAGCCACTTTACTAAGTCATCAGACTCTTCTTCAGAGTTGGCCTGATTATTTAAAATCTCATTACATCTCAGCCAGTTACAAAATGACCGACTATGTTCTTTTTGTAACCACTGCTCGGATTTTCTTGGGAAAGCACTCCTTAATATGTTTAGGTGCTGCTCTATGAAAGGCGTGATATCAGGCATATGTTGCAATACATAGAAATGAGCAACCATCAACTCATCAAATGATGGGTTGATGTATTTCTGACCACTTATGCCCTTTCCATTAAATCGATCAATATGACGTGGCCTGGGAATCCCAACTGCGGCTGTATTTCCTAAAAAGTTAGTGCAAAACTCGACAGCCTCTTCAGTTATGTATCCTTCCACTATACACCCTTCTGGACGATGTCTATTTCTCACGTAGCTCTTTAGAATCTTCATGTACCTCTCAAAAGGGTACATCCATCTCATATGAACCGGTCCAAGAATGCGAATCTCGCGCACCAAATGAACAGTAAGATGCACCATTACATCAAAAAAGCTAGGTGGAAAAAACATCTCTAATTGGCATAGTGTAACAACAATCTGGTCTTGTAGTTTATCAAGCTCTGATGAATCAACAACTTTAGCAGACAAAGAGCTAAAAATGGCACAGAGTCTTTGTACAGCGGATCTCACTTTAGGAGACAATACACCTCTAATCGCAATAGGCAACAACTGTTGAATCAATACATGATAGTCATGAGATTTTAATCCATTCAACCGCAGATCCTTCATTGAAACCAAGCTGGAAATATTCGAAGAATACCCATACGGAACTTTAACTCCTTTCAAACATCCACACAAAATTGTTTTTTCATTCTTAGAAAGAGTTGTGCATGATGGAGGCAAATATGTACGCTTTCCTTCAGTTTGAGGTGCTAATTTGGTACGAATGTTCATATCCAACATATCCAGTCTAGCTTTCAATCCATCCTTTGTTTTTCCGGGAATGTTTAATAAAGTACCAATAAGACTGTCACATATATTCTTTTCAACATGCATCACATCAATGCAGTGTCTGACGTCAAGTGTATGCCAATAAGGGAGATCAAAAAATATTGATCGCTTCTTCCATGGAGTACCTTCAGTGCGTGCATTGGGCTTCCCAAATCGATTTGTAATATTCTGAATTTTTTGAAGTATTTCATCTCCAGAAGCCGGTCGAGGTTCTATTCCATGTTCGGTCTCACCATTAAATGCAGCTTTTTTCCGCCTGTAAGGATGATGCCTCGATAAAAACCGTCGATGTCCCATGTAAACCATTTTTCGACAATTCTTTAGATGGCGTGCATGTGTCTCTTCCCCGCAAATTGGACAAGCTTTGTACCCTTTAATACTGTACCCCGATAAGTTACCATAAGCTGGGAAGTCATTGATGGTACACATTAGCATGGCACGCATATTAAAATATTCCTGCCTTGACGCGTCAAACGTCCGTACTCCTTCGTTCCATAAAAGCTTCAAATCTTCTATCAATGGAGCTAAGTATACATCAATATCATTTCCGGGTTGTCGCGGACCCGATATCAATAGAGAAAGCATCATATACTTACGCTTCATGGTTAACCTGGGAGGAAGATTGTAGATAACCAATATCACAGGCCATGTACTATGCTGAGTACTGAGGTTTCCATGTGGATTCACCCCATCAGTAGAAAGGCCAATGCGTAAATTTCTACACTCTGCTCCAAATGTCGGGAATGTGTTATCTACTTTTGCCCATTGTAGTGAATCAGCAGGATGACGCATTTTTGTATCAATAACACGTTTCTCAGCATGCCAACGCATATTATCAGAATCCTCCGAGCAAGCAAATAATCTCTGAAACCTGGGGATCGGTGGAAGATACCATAGTACTTTAGAAGGAGTGCCTTTGGAACCATTTTTTGGTTCTTTGTTTAACTTATAACGAGGAGACTTGCACACCAGACATTCAACCATATCTTTATAGGAATTCCGATATAATATACAATCATTAGGACAAGCATGTATCTTCTCGTAATCGATACCCATCGGACACATAACTTTTTTAGCCTCGTAACAACGGTTAGGTAGGGTGTTATCCTCTGGAAGCATATCTTTCACTAGAGTCAACAATTCAGTGAAACTTACATCACTCCATCCATTTTTTGCTTTCAAGTTGAATATTTTCAAAGTTGCAGATAGCCTTGTGTATTTGGAGCACCCTTCGTACAATGGTAATTCTGAATCGTTCCTCAATGACTCCAAAACTTGAGGTCTAGCGACAAAATCATCGGCAACATTGTTGACCATGTCAATTATATTGTCCTCCTCCCAATCATCATCATCCACCGGTAAACTTTCAACGGGCTGAGGTTGAACATTTTGCGGTTCAACCTCGCCATGCATATACCAAAACTTGTACTGTGGGTCAATTCCCTTTAACAAAAGATGTTTCCGTAATTTCTTTGGTTTGACCTTTTTGTTATTCCAGCAACCCATACATGGACAATAAACACGTTCAATGTTGTTTCTGGACGCATACGAAGATGCAAATGCACAAAAATCGATAATCCCTTGGTCGTACTGTACACTTAACCTACTACCGGATACCCAATCTCGATTCATCATAACTACATAAAGCATTATATACTCATAGTTAGAAAGATATATTGTTATATATGGTTGATATAATTATTAGTAGAAATAGACCATATAAATCCACTCCATGAAGCACACTCTAACAATTAAAAAAGTTTTAAATGAGTTACATAGTGTATTTTACCTTAGAGTAGAATCTCTCGGAGAAAATAGCCAAAGGTTGGATGCAGCGTCGACTCTATAAAGTTATAAACAACAACAAATAAGGTTAGTAAACGAAGAAATATCAAATAACCAATATGATTGGAGACGTAAGTAGTAAACTAGTTTTGTAGTATGCAATATCATATACCCAAACAATCACAATGGCAATAAACATACCGATATGAGCAAAACAAATTTTGAAGGAAGTTCTTTACGACCTTTGAATGTAAAAAATGCTGTCCTCGACCTGCCTATCTGAGTGAATACATGAAGAGAACCAAAAACAAACAATCACTGACTCTGGAACAAAATTCAAATACATTGTTAAAATCAACCAAAATCTCTATCAACAATGGGTCAAGTAAAACCCTAATAAAACTTATCAATAAACAAGCCATTGAAACAAACTAGTACATGAACGATTGGGAACAAACCGATTTCAGATTGGGTAAAGAGTGGCGCGGGACGAGTGGCAACGGGACGAGTGGCAACGGGACGAGTGGCGACGGGCGAGTGGCGACGGCTGGGCGAGCGGCGTGGGACGACGGACGGTGCGGGTCGACGAACTGGTTGACGAGGGCGGCGACGTGTGGGCAAAGACGGCGACTTGCGGATTGGGGGGCGACGGACTGGGCGACAAAACTCGAGAGCGGGATTGGAAGAAAGACAGAAAACTTATGTTTTTTAATTTTAGGTTCGAGTTTATGCGACGGTTTTTATCAAACCGTTGCATAATATCAACATGTAGGCCACGGTTTCTAAATGAACCGTTGCATAAGTGCATGATTATGCAACGGTTTACCTTGAACCGTCGCATAAGAGTATTCTTATGCGACGGTTCAAGGTAAACCGTTGCATAATCATGCACTTATGCAACGGTACTCAAGAACCGTCGCATAAGAGTACTCTTATGCGACGGTTCTCAGACAAACCGTTGCCTAAACATTGAACCGTTGCGTAATGAAAAATATGAACCGTTGCCTAATCTCTTCTCTGTAGTAGTGCAAGGAGGAGGAGGATGGGTGGTGGAGATGGTGGCATGTGGAGGAGCATCCAAGGGTGGAGGAGGAAGAGTGCAAGGCAAGCTTTGGGAGGAGGATGTGGTGGAGGAGCCACCACATGTCACATTCTCCATGGAGGAGGAGGAGCAGCCGGCGGCTTTGGGAGGAGGGGAGGAGGAGCCGCCATGTGTCCCTCCATGTGAGGAGGAGCATCCCTTCTAGAAGCTTGTAACCTCTTCACAAAAGTCATCGGTTTGACCGGATCTGACCGGAGCTTTGGCCGGAGCTTCTTGGATTTTGGAGAGTGTATTTTGAATGAAAATGTCATTCTAAGATGATCTCAAGAAGGAACCTAAGCCAAATTCCGCTTGGAACATGGTCGAAATCTCAAATCCGATGAAATTGCCCTTGTTTGGCCTTTACCGGGCTCGGTGCTTTTGCCTTGCGTTCTTGTCCATTTGCCAACGGTTCTAGAATATTTGAGTGATTCCAAGTCGGTTCCATGAAGGATGTTAAGGCTGATTTTGAGTGTAGCATGGTCGTGACCTGGAATGACTCGTTCTTCATTTTCCGCTTAAAAACTCCTCCTTAGCGTGTTTTCTCTCTAGAGTCCAAAATACCCTGTAGAAATAAATCGGGACTAACAAGTAGAAGTTAAATAGACCAACAGTCTAATTTGGTGGGTTTTACTGTGTTTTTGATTCGTATAATTATGGTCCATCAGATACTCGTAGCTAAACCCTTCATTCGGTTGAAGGGGTGCTTGTATCATAAAACCGTTTTAGACCCTTTTTCTTAGTGCTTCTATTGTGTTTAAACTTGTTCTATGTGCCTTATATTAGGTTAGAACACTATTGGTTGAGTGGAGGCTCGAAAGAGCAAAGCTCTTACATGGGGTTCGTGAACATACGTGGTTAAGTGGAGGCTCGAAAGAGCGAAGCTTTTCTGTAGAGTTCAACCTCTTTAAAACACCACTTGGTTGATCGGAAATGATTGATCAGGTGGATGCACATAAGTCTAAGATACTTCGAAAGGAGGAATTAGCCTAAAAAGAACAAGTGTTCTATGTCTTGAAAAGGACTAGACGGTGTGGCAAGTCGAGTGCTAGAAATAGCCTTGATACATCTTAAACACTTAGTATGATCATTAGAGGTCAATGATGAACGAGTTGTGATACAAGGCCCCTAAAACCAAATCCTTCCCTTAATCAATTCACCACTTGTCATTTTACTTCCAGTCTCAATATCAACTGTTTACTTTCAGTACTTTACTTTTCAGCACTTTAATTTCTGTCTTTACTTTTACGCACTTCACTTTTACGCACTTTACTTTCAGCAATTTACTTTCCAGCACTTTACATTTCAGCACTTTACTTTACGCAATTTACTTTCAGCACCTTACTTTTTGTACGCTTACTACAGATCTTTTCAATATCAATCCATCATAACTTTGGTACGCATCGCGCTTGAAATATAGCGTGCGGCCAGTACCAAAAGTATGTTGACTGATTGATATTGAACTCGACTGTTCCAGCAATTTACTTTTCAGTCATTTCCTTTCGGTACTAAAACCACAACCAACCCCAATCGCACTTAATCTCTGTACATTTCTCACAAAGAACAACCATTCCACACTGACTCCCATGGGTTCGACCCCTACTTACCGCTTTACTACCAAAATAGTGAAGTCACTAAAGTAGTGGACTTATAAATTAATTTTGTACACATTGCCTCGCGACAAGGCAGTGTTGTCACATGGCCAGCACCCAGTATTCATCATTGATGGCCTCCTTGATATTCTTGAGCTCTACAGTGGACATATAACATGTAAAACCAGCCAAGACTTGAAAATTTACTTGTTTACCTCGAGTCTTCATGCCGTCATTTGGTTCACCAATCACCTCAGCAATGCGATGATTCTGCTCAATAGTCCTAGAAGGTTGAAGAATTTGAGAGGTAGCAGGAGGTGTCTCCGATTCAGCTTCCTCGTCAGTCTGGTCATCTTTTTCAGAAAGCTGTTCTGAGGCTTTATCCGGGACAACTTCTGGATTTGGTGTGGGAGCAGCATGTTGTTTCTAGTGAGGTACTACTTCATCATCATCTGCCGAACTTGTCTCAGGAGCAACTGACACAACATCTTTCACAACAACATTGATAGATTCCATAATGACTACTGTGCGTTTATTGTAGACTCTGTAAGCACGGCTGTTAGTGGAGTAATGTAGATAGACTCCTTCATCACTTTTAGGATCCAGTTTCTGTAGGTACCCTCGGTGTCTGAGGATGTAGCATTGGCTTCCAAAGATATGGAAATACTTCACTGTCGGCTTCTTCCCTTTCCACAACTCGTAGCATGTCTTCTCTGTGCCGGATCGAATCATAACTCTGTTGATGACATAGCAAGCTGTGTTCATGGCTTCCTCCCAGAACTTTAAGGGCACCTTCTTTACATGAAGCATCACTCGAGCCATCTCCTGAATGGTTCGATTCTTTCTTTAAACAACTTCATTCCGCTAGGGGTGATCGGTGATGAGAATTGTTGAGCTATCCCCTTTTGTGTGCAGAAGTCAGCAAGAGCAGTATTCTCCAACTCCTTTCCATGATCACTAAGATCTCTCACAATATGCTCGCCTTTATCTTCGCTTTCTCGATCTAGCCGAGTGCGTAGTTGAACAAATGCCTGAGCAGCATCTGATTTTTCTCACAAGAACATGGACCAGGTGAATCTTGAGAAGTCATCAACACAAATAAGTGCGTACCTCGTGCCAGAATAACTCTCTACTTGCATAAGTCCCATCAGATCGGTGTGAAGTAGCTCCAGGGGTCTCCTCGTGTTGATCTGAGTGGTGCCTTTGTGTGGGACTTTGATCTGCTTTCCAATCTGGCAATCTCCGCATACAATGCTCAGGTCACCTTGAACTTTAGGATACCATGTACAAGACCATCAGAGGCAATATTCTGTAATGTCCTTAGATTTACATGACCCATTTGCCGATGCCATAAGTTCATCTCTTCAGTTTTGCTCGGCAAGCAAGTTGTTTCAGCATTGGGTCGACCAAGGTTTAGCAAGTAGGAGTTGTTTGACGACCTTCTTCCAGTGAGAATTGGTTCATCATTCTCGTTCAACACCACACATTCATCCTATGTGAATTGAACATGGTGCTCTCCATCGCATAACTAACTTACGCTGATCAGATTTGCTTGCAATCCTTTGACAAGTAGGACTTCTTTCACTCTGGGTAGGCCCGTAACATTCACAGTTCCTCTTCCAAGCACTCCACCTTCTACTCCATCTCCAAAGGTCACATTTGACTTCCCTTTGAACTCCTCTACGTTGGTCAGAAACACAGGATTGCCAGTCATGTGTCTAGAACACCCACCGTCAAAATACCATCTTTCCTTCTTCATAACTGGTAGAACTAATAGCAACATAGCATACCTCACTCCTTTGTTTGACTCTTCAGACTTGCTGTGTCTGCGGTTTCGGCACTTGATTCATTTTTCTGAGAGACATGTGGAATTCCTGACATCTTGACTTGATGTGTCCTACTTGGTTGCAAAAGAAACACCTTTGTCTGTCTCGCCTTCTCAAGGGATACGAGGTTGTTCCTTTTTGCGAGTGATGTTCAGCTGGTACATTGTAAGGTCGTGGCTCAGCTTTTACAAATGTTGTCTTTCTGGACCCAGATGGACCAGAGAATCCTAGCCCTTTGTGACCACCACTCGTCCTTTGACCTCCCAGAATAGAGTCTAGATCTTTCGTTCCAGAGTTAAGCATCTTGACAGACTTCTTCAAGTTGTTTAGCTCTTCTAATGTCTCATAATGAACAAGTTTATCTGTCTCAATCTCACATTTCCAGGCATCCACAATATTAAGAAGATTTGCCTCTCTTCGTTGTAGAGCAGTATTCTTCTTCTTTAGATCATCTATTAATTTTGGATGTTTGCCTTGGCTTGATTCAATCTGAATCCTCAGAGATGACACAACTGCCAGTAACTCGGCCTTCTATGCAACAAGTTCAGCTCGTTCTTCTTTTACTTCAATCAGCTGGGCTTTAAGGTCAGTGATTGTCTGTTGGTGATCCACCTTCTGAGCTACAAGGACAGCAGCTTCTTCCCATAGTTTTTCTTTTTCTCCCTTCAGATCTGCCAAGTTGCTGCGGTGTTTTTTGTTCCGCTCAACTTCATTCAGCCACTCCTAGAGCAACTCCTTTAACATGTTCGCAAACTCTTCATCAGTGATTTCTTCATCATCACTGCAGCTTGAGTATTGAGTATGGTCCTCCAAAGAAGACTTTGACTCTACTTCTTTGCTTCTTTCTCCTTCCTGGTTGACACAGCTAGCAAGGGCCACAAAGTTATTGGACTCGCCTTCCTGATCAGAATCACTGTCACTCCAGTTGACAGCATATGCATTCTTCTTCTTCTGTGTATTGTGATGGAGCGTATTTATACGACTCATCGAAACAGTTAAACCCACCAAATTAGGCACTTTGTCCTAAGAACTTTTACTTGTTAGTTCCATTTTGCTCTACGGGCATTTTGGAGGTCTAAAGATGAAACAAGCTTAAAAGAGGAGTTTTATGCTTAAAATGGATCACAAGCCCATGAGGACCCAAGTTGGAACCAAGAGGACCCAGTCGGGGGTCGAAAGGACCCAGTCGAGGACCGAGATCCAGTACCGAGAAGTGCCGAGCGTGACCGAAATCCAGTTCTGAGAAGTGTCGGGCCCGACCAAGAGCCATTACCGAGAGATCCCGGTCCCCGACCGAGAGCCATTGCCGAGAAGACCCGGTCCCCGCTGAGGCCCGCGACCGATCCTGATCAAGGCCTGCGCCCGAGCAAAACTTCAAACCAGGCCCCGACGAGGTTCCGGCCAGATTCTGGCGAATCTACTTCGGCCATTAGGCTTAGAATTGCCTTATCATTCAAAATCAACTGTTCAAGAGCCTAGGATCTCCGACCAAGATTCTGGCAAGAATTCCGGCCAAGCTCCGGCGAAGCTCCGACGATGCTCCGATCAAGCTCCGATCAGTGTAGTCAGGCCAACCTTTCTCCGATCAAATTCAGGCCAAAATCCGACCAAGCTCCGGTGAGCAATTAATGTGGATTGACCTTTGATCCTTGTTGAGAAAGACACCTCACCGGTGGCTTTGGAGAGACACCTCACCCGGCGGCTTTGGAGAGACACCTCACCCAGTGGCTTGACCTTGGGGCATGCCTATGCCAACTAGGTTGGCTCTTGGGGACAACCAAATCCAAACCAAATGGCCTTTGGGAGCAAACAAGTGCAAGTCTTTGGTTACTTCTCTTTGCCTTAGACACATCACCGACGGCTTTTGGATGCCACCTCACCGGCGGCTTTTGGAGAGGACACCTCACCGGCGGCTTGACTTTGGAGTGTGCCCATGTGTGCCCATACCTAGTTGGTTTTGCCCCTCTCCCATGCCTATAAATAGAGGAGCATACCCCTTATAAACATATCACTCCATAACACTACATATCATCTCCATCACTCTCTAAGATACACATCTCTTCCTTGATCCTTGGGCTCTTGAAACACTTGTACTCCAAAAGCTTGTAAACCACATTGTGAATACCAAAAGCTCCAACTTCTCTCTACTTTGCTCTTGTTTACTTTTTGAAATCCTTTAATTTCTTTGTTCTTGTTATGGCTATTGTATTCCTCTCCATGAATACAAGTAGCTAAACCCATATTCGGTCAAGGGCTCTCACCCTTGTGAATACATCTTGAGACTTTTGTACTTTATGTCATTTTTCTACACTTCTCTAGTCCTTGAGCTCATTTCGAGGATCATTCGGCAAGACTAAGTGCATGTTTTGTCACAAAGCTTAGTCGAGCTAATGGTCCTTACAGTTAATATCTGCTGGATGCCTTGCAGCAAAGGTAGATAGTAACACCAAGTTTGAATAACACCTTTGTCGGGTTGTTCATTCTAGTAAAGGACTAGAAGCCTTTAACTCTTGTCAAGCTTAGTTGTGGAGTACCACCTTTGTCGGGGTACTAGGGTTGTCACCTTTGTCGGGACAACCACATAACACCTTGACAAGTTGAAGGTGTGGAGTACCAACTTTGTCGGGGTATTTGGGTTGTCACCTTTGTCGAGACAACCATACTTAGAAGTGTAGAGAAGATCACTTGAAGTCTATGATGGAAGTATCACAAGTTGAGACCCTAGACTGAATATCACTCTCACTAAATCACCTTTCAGTTTTCATATGCGGACTTACTCTTATTGCATTAATTTTAGCCCTTTACTTTCAAGCACTTAATTTCAGTACTTACTTTCTCGCACTTATTTTCTTGCACTTACTTTCAGTTCTTACTTTCAGTACCTTTACTTTTTCGCCATTACTTTCAGCAATTTACTTTTCAGTTCAAAAACCAACCAACCCCAACTGTCTTTACTTTATTTTCTTTTTTTTTCTTTCTTTTCAAAAGAACAACTCTACCCACTAATTCCCTTGGGTTCGACCCCTACTTACCGCTCTATTAACCAATAGTGAGCCACGAGTAGTGGAAATTATAAATTGTAAATTTACAGGTCACAACGACGGGCCTGTCAAATTTTGGCGTCGTTGTCGGGGAACTAGCAATCGGATAATTGTTCTTTCTTTCTTTTTTTCTTTTTCCGTGCTTGCTTCTTCATAACCATGTCTCATACAGGAAGCCACCATGATGAAGAGGTTGACGATGAGGTAAACCAGTTCGGCCGAAACGAAGAGGCAACGCCTCCATTTTATGACGACCCGGAACATCTTATCCGAGAACGAAACCGAATTGATAGGGAAGCCGCCTGAAGAAACCAAGTACCACCCGAGGTCCGGAATGGAGTCGGCCCGAGGCCAACACCTAGACAGCAACCACCTCCTCCAATTCAGCAAGTGCCGAGGCAACAGCCCATCTATGAGGAGTATTATGAGAATGAAGTTCTCCACGAGCCAACCATGGGAGAACTCTCGGCCCCAAATTTCAGAAATCAGCCTTGGTGCATATATGAGGGCCCTGAACTTGAGAACATTACTATCAACACTTCCCTAGTTCACAACTTGCCCAAGTTTTCGGGGACTCAGGGAGAATCTGCAACTACTCATCTTCAATGTTTACATGGCATTTGCCAAAATTTGAAACCTTATGGAGTAGATGTAGAGGACTTCAAATTAAAGGCCTTCTATTTCTCCCTTATTGACTCAGCTAATGATTGGTTCCTTTCATTACCTTCAGGTAGCATCCGAACGTGGGCCCAAATGCAAAAGAAATTCCTTGACAAATACTATCCGACGGGAAGGGCGATGCAAGTAAGGAGGCAACTGCAAGACCTAAGGCAGGGGCCTAATGAAACCATGTACGACTACTTGGAGAAGTTCAACCGGCTAGAGCAAAGCTGCTGCAATCTTGGGCTACCCGAGAAGCTCGTCCTTGAGTATTTGCTAGATGGACTCAAGCCATTGGACAAAATGCTCTTGGATGCATCGGCTGGAGGAACAATGATGAGCCTATCACCAAGAGGGATAAGGGAGCTAATCTCAAGAGTGGCCGACAATGCCCGATTCCGAGACAAGACTACTCAGCAAGATGAGTTCTCCCGCACCAAGAACGTGGCAAGAGCCGAAGCACCGGTAAACACAGTGCCCGAGGAGATGAAGCAAATGAAAGAGATGATGATCCAAATCCTACGGAGGCAGCCCACTCAAGTGAGACCTTGTGAATATTGTGGCACTACGGACCACAAGACTGATGCATGCCCAACCTTGATAGAAGAGGAACCGGTGGAGGTCAATGCAGTAGATGGGTATCAAGGGTACAACAACAACAACAACCGAGCCGGGCCAAACCGATAATATGGGCAAGCAACCATGCAAAACTGGCGGCAGGACCCCAACCTAAGCTGGCAGAATGACGGCCATCCTCCGAGGGAAACACAGCAGGCCGCCCCTCAACCAGCTCAGTAACCTTACAAACCGCCCCATCGGCAGTACAACCAAAATGCCCCACCAACAGGCCAGTATCAGCAAAGGGGACCGAATCAATACCAGGCGGGCCCAAGCAATCATCAAGGGCCAAACCAGTACCAAGCCGGTCCAAGCCACCAAAGTTCGAGCAAACCAATCGAGGATGTTGTGAAGGAGGTGGCCAGCACAGTACATCAAAACATGGCAAAAACTGATGGAGCAATTACAAATTTGGCCAAGCAAATGGATGGAGCAATAGCAGACTTGACCAAGCAAATGTCCGAGCTAGCTACCATGATCTCCGAACTCAAAAATGAACATGGCCGGCTCCATTCACAAACCATCATGAACCCAAGGGGAAACGTGAGTGCCGTGACTCTTAGGAGTGGGAAAAAGCTAGTCAATGAACCCATGGAGCTAGAGGAGGGCGAAAACCCGAAGTTGCCCAAAGAAATGAGGGACGCGCCTGAGGAAAGCAAGGACGCAGCTGAGGAACACAGGCAGGGCCCGGTACCAGCAACCGAAGAAGCCAAGGAACGCCCGGTTCCTAGAAACGAGACCACCAAGATCAGCACCGCTCTTCCATTTCCAGTGCCGGCCTGAATACCAAAACAGCATGTCATGGATAAGGATGTATTTGAATTATTCAGCAAGGTCGAGATCAACATCCCCCTCTTGGAAGCCATCAAGCAAATCCTAAGATATGCAAAGTTTTTAAAGGAGCTTTGCACCAACCGAAGGAGGAGTACTCAAAGTGATCAAGAGCTGATGAGCAGGAACGTGTCGGCCGTCATATAGCGAAAGGTGCCCCCCAAGTGTGGAGACCCAGGAACTTACACCATTCCTTGCACAATTGGGAACATCCGGATCGAGAACTGCATGCTAGACCTTGGGGCCTCAATTAACGTCTTGCCATTTTCAATTTACTCATGCCTTCAAATTGGGCCCCTAGAACCCACAGGTCTCACAATCCAACTGGCAGACCGGTCGTGCAAATAGCCCGAAGGAAAGATTGAAGATGTTCTGGTTCAAGTGGGCGAGTTGGTGTTCCCAGCGGAGTTCTATGTCCTTAAAATGGAGAATGGCGGGCCAACAGACCATGCACATATCCTTCTCGGCCGACCATTCCTAAAAATGTCGAAAATGAAGATACACTGTGGTAGTGGGATGCTCTCAATGGAGGTGGAAGGAGAGGTCTTTAGCTTCGACATATTCAGAGCAATGAAACACCCCATGGAGTTTAAGGAAGTACACGCTCTTGACACTTTGGACGACTTAGTCCAAAAAGTTCAGCCAGAACTAAGAGTGGATCCTCTAGAACTCACACTCGTTGGAGCCATTCACTCACATGAGAACTCTTATGGGTTAGCCAAAGGCGTCTATGAGGCACTAACATACTTGATGATCTCGGAGCCTCTTACACCAAGGTATGAAGTAAATGAGGTAAAATTATTCAAATCTAATACCTTTTTACCCTCAATCATGAAAGCACCTGAGGTAGAGTTGAAGCCCCTACCCGGGCATTTGAAGTACGCATTCCTTGGAGAAAATAACACACTCCCGGTGATCATTAAGAGTGGCTTGGAAGCAGAACAAGAGCGCTGTTTGGTGGAGGTACTAAGTTGGCACAAATTAGTGATTGGATGGACTCTAGCCGACTTGAGAGGAGTAAGCCCGGCTGTATACATGCATTGCATCGTGCTCAAGGACGGAGCCAAGCCATCAAGAGAGCCTCAACGATGACTCAACCCAATTATGATGGAGATTGTCCGGAAGGAGATACAGAAGCTACTAGATGCGGATGTCATCTATCCCATCTCGGATAGCCAATGGGTGAGCCCGGTCCATGTGGTCCCGAAGAAAACAGGGATCACAGTTGAGGAAGACGCCGAAGGAAGGATGGTGACGACAAGGATCAAGAATGGCTGGAGGATGTGCATCGACTACAGATGATTGAATGTCGTCACAAGGAAGGATCATTTCCCTCTACCATTCATCGATCAAATGCTGGACCGACTGGCGGGCAAACCATATTTCTGTTTCTTGGATGGGTTCTCGGGGTACAATCAGATTCCTATAGCACCCGAGGACCAAGAGAAGACAACATTCACCTGCCCATTCGATACATTTGGCTTTCGGAGGATGTCGTTTGGTCTATGCAATGCCCCGGGTACTTTTCAAAGGGTGGTGACCAGCATCTTTTCAGACATGATTGGAAAATTCATTGAAGTCTTCATGGACGACTTCACCATCTATGGAGACACATTCGACGCTTGCCTAAGCAACTTGAGCACGGTTTTGGCACGATGTGTGTCAATGAACTTGGTGCTCAACTATGAGAAGTGCCACTTCATGGTAACACACGGAGTAGTCTTGGGACATGTCATCTCACAAGAAGGCATAGAAGTGGACAAGGCAAAGATCGACCTGATCATGACTCTACCATACCCCTCCACGGTGCGGGACATCAAGTCATTCCTTGGTCATGCGGGATTCTACCGATGATTCATCAAGGACTTCTCCAAGAAGGCATTGCCTTTATCCACTCTTCTCCAAAAAGAAGTTCCTTTTGAATTCACCGAGTCATGCAAGGAAGCCTTTGATGAGCTCAAGAAGGCCCTCACTAGCAAACCCATCATCCAAACACCGGATTGGGAGCAACCATTTGAAATCATGCGCGACGCGAGCGACTTTGCTGTGGGAGCAGTTCTCGGCCAAAGGCTTGACAAGAAGGCAGCCGTAATCTACTATGCCTCAAGGACCCTAGATTCAGCCCAACGGAACTACTCCACCACCGAGAAGGAGCTCCTAGCCATGGTGTTTGCCCTAGAGAAGTTCAGATCCTACTTACTTGGAGCAAAAGTGATAGTCTTCTCGGACCATGCTGCCATCCGGTACCTAATGAAGAAGGAGGCTAAGCCAAGGCTCATACGGTGGATCTTGCTACTGCAAGAGTTTGATATAGCGATAAGGGACAAAAAGGGGGTTGAGAATACGGTGGCCGACCATCTGAGCCGGATTGTCCGAGAAGAAGAAGAAGGGCAAATCACCGAGTCATTTCCAGATGAGCATCTTTATGCAGTCTCAACCAAGGTGCCCTGGTATGCTCAAATCGTCAACTACCTAGTGGGAGGTACATTTCCCCCCTTTTTTACTAAAGCACAATGCATGAAACTTCGGCATGATGCTAGACATTACTTATGGGATGATCCTTACTTATGGAAAATAGGAGTAGATCAAATGCTTAGGAGATGCATCCCCGATAGTGAAATAGTTTCTGTCATTAGCTTCTGCCATGAGTTTGCATGTGGAGGACACTTCGGGCCAAGGAGAACCACTAGGAAAATCCTAGATAGCGGTTTCTTTTGGCCAAGTGTGTTTAGAGATTCTTATGAGCATTGTAGGAGGTGTGATAGGTGCCAAAGAGTAGGCAATATATCAGGTAGGAATGAGATGCCCCAAGTTCCCATCTTGGTCAATGATGTCTTTGACATTTGGGGCATCGATTTCATGGGCCCTTTTCCCGTTTCATGTGGTTATGCCTATATACTTTTCGATGTGGATTATGTATCAAAATGGGTAGAGGCTAAGGCCACTAGGTGTGATGATGCCAAAACTGTTGTAGATTTTTTGCGCACTCACATTTTTTATAGGTACGGAGTACCCAAGGCAATAATCAGCGACCAAGGAACTCATTTCTGCAACCGCATGATGGCCGCCACCTTGAAACACTATCATGTCCACCACCGGACCTCCTCAGCATATCATCCCCAAACCAATGGTCAAGCGGAGATCTCCAACCGTGAAATCAAGGGGATTTTAGAAAAAATGGTGAAGCCAGCCTGTAAGGATTGGAGCCAAAGGCTAGATGAGGCGCTATGGGCCTACAGAACTGCCTACAAAACGCCGATAGGGACCTCTCCCTTTCGGTTAATATATGGGAAGGCATGCCATCTTCCAGTAGAATTGGAGCACAAAGCCTAGTGGGCGCTCAAGCAATGTAACCAGGACTTGAAGGCAGCGGGGCTGGATAGGAAGATGCAACTATGCGAGCTAAAGGAGCTGCGCCTCGAGGCCTATGAGGGCCAAACAGACTACAAGGCGCGGACAAAGCTTTATCATGATAAGTTCATTCTTCGGCGCAAATTTGAAGTTGGGCAGTAAGTACTCTTGTTCTCATCGCGACTTAAGCTGATGCCTGGCAAGCTGCGCTCGAGATGGACGGGCCCATACACAATAATACAAATCTACAACCATGGGGCACTAGAGCTAGAGAACCTGAAAGATGGGCACATATTCAAGGTCAATGGGCAAAGGGTAAAGCAATATCAAGGCGAGATCGAAATCCCTGCCTAAGAGTTTGACCTAGCCAAGCCACCCGACCCCTCGTAAGTGAGGTATCGTCGAGCCAACGACGTTAAACAAAGGCACTGGCCGGAAGGTAACCCGGCACTTGCATTTACATTTTGTTGTATATATGTCATTTAGTTTTAGTCTTTAGTTCACACTCACCCCCCATTGTACTTGGTAAGGAACATTTTTTTACGCAGGGGAAATGTACCGGTGGTACTACGCATTTTGCCGGGGCTGCTACGAATTTTACCAAGCCCAGGGCACATTAGAAGCAGTGCCGAGCAGCGCCCGAGCGGTACCGTGCCAGAACCAGGCGCGCCGAGAAATACCGAGGCTGCGCCCGAGAGGTACTGGGCTGCGCCCGAGAAACCAGGTCCCCTACCGAACTCCCTCGAGCATCATCCGAATTTGGTTGGTCTAGGCCCCGTCATTTGCTCAGCCAACCACGACTAAGCAATGACGCTATAGGGGAGTTCTATTCACACTTTTACTTTTGAGGTCATTCCTTTCTTTTGATTGAGTGCTTGCATGATTGTTTTGAACCAAGTCGTGCCGCGAGGCACGGCTTTGTTCAAAAGTGTGGGGTGAGAATAATCATTGTACATATAAGTCAATATGTTTTCCTTTTCCTTTAAAACTATCTTTTTGAAAATATAATCTTGCATGATGTGAAATAGATAGATCCAAATGCATGCATTTACCTTATGAAATCGAAACCGTGTAGAAACATGTAAACTTAACTATTTACTTGTCCTTTTGTGCCAAGATAATGAAGGATGTGGAGTTGACATAAATGCTCTAGAGAGGCTTGACAAGCACTCAAGGGACCGGATCTCATGCTTATGGTTATCCGAAGATAGTGGAGGCTAGCACTTCAGGCTTAATGGTTTAGAGTTGGCTCCGCCATGCATCGTCTATGCAAGGGGCGGGACGAGAATCAACCCATCATATCTCTAGTCCGAAGTATCCGGGAAAAGAGGTGAGCGAATGATGATACGTATTTATACGACTCATTAAGTCATTAAATCCCACCATTTACGACATTTGATCATGAGAACATTTACTTGTTAATGTCGTTTTGGATTTCAGGGCCTTTTGGAGTCTAAAGAGGAATCGAGCTTAAAAGAGGGCATTTTGTGCCAAAATCGTCACAAGGAGTTCTTGACCATCTTATGAGCATATGACTCGAGGGATGCTCGAGAAAATTAGAGGTTTGCCCGAAGAAAATCGAGGGAGGCCCGAAATGGCCAGCACCTACCGAGCCTCCAAGGCCCACAATCAAGTCTCTCGAGCAAACCAGCCAATCTCACAATTCCGTCTCGACCAAAGTGATTCAAATAGCAGATATATCGGAAGATTTCACCTTTCCAAAGAAAACGCTCGAGGGGATTGGGAGTTGGCCCAGATTCAAGCAAGGCCCCGTGCGCGCTGAAGGACCAAAACCAAATTGCTCGAACAAATGCCCTAATCTGGGAAAACTGGCTCGACCAAGTTGTTTGGAATGCCCACTTTATCAGAGGATCTCAAATTTCAGGCCAAATGCTCGAGCAAAACTGCACCTTGGCCGAAGACCAAGCCATTTCGACTCATTCGAAGGCCAAAAGTGGGCCCCACTTCAAATCTCGGCTCTTCCTTCGAGGCACGCCACTTTTGCACATGCCAAGACCTCTTTGACTCATGCCACACCCCTTTGGCCAAGGAACAAGTCAGTTTATGCTTTGGCCCCTTCCAAACCACTAATGCCACTCAAACTTGAAGATCAAGTCTCATCCAAGGGCCTAGAATCTTCCTCATTCTCTATATATAGAGGCCATTGGCCCTTGTAAATGAAATGCTAAAATCTCTCTAAAATCCCTTAGGGGAACCTCTTGTAATTTGGCTCGGGAAAGAATCAACATCTCTCTACTCCTTCTTTACTTTCTCTTGCATTTACATTCTTGTATTACTTTCTTGCACTTACTTTACTGTTCTTACTTTCATGTACTTGCATTCCATCCATAGCTCTCATATCCTTCCCATGGATATGAGTGGCTAAAACTCCATTTTCGGTTTGGGGATCATTCTACTTTGTGGCACGGTTTTGAGACCTTATTCCTAATGCTTCTTTGTGTTCTAGTGGTGTAAGAGCTTGGAAAGGCCTTACTTTGGGTGATCTCTTGGAATAGAGTGAACCACACTCATGACACAAAGTATGATCTTTAGAGGTCAATGATAAATAAGCCTTAATAGTATTGTCAACACATTTTGAGATTCATGTCCTTAATGCCATTTTACATTTCACAAGTCCTTGTGCTTCATGCCACGGATCAAAGGCTTGGCTAAGTGGATGTCTTGCCACAAAGCTTAGTCAAGCTAATGATCCCCATTGTAATATCCCTTTGATGCTTTGCGGCAAGAATGGATAGTACACATAGATGGAACATTACCTTTGCCGGATTGTTCAATCTACTAAGGACTAGATTAGAAGGTTAAAATCCGGGCCTAGTGAGGTAGTGGAGCTTAAATGCTTTGGGTTGCCTATGGCACCACACTACTACCTAGTTCGGTGAAACCGTGGTGTACTACCTTTGCCGGAGTACTTTGGGTTGCCACCTTTGCCGGGGCAACCACACCCTACGAAATGTGAAATAGATCATTCGATATCCATGATTAATGTGTGACAATGGATCCCTAGACCGAATGCTCCCCTTGCTTGTTACATTTTGTTCCTTTACTTTATGCACTAGTATTAACTTGTTCCAAAATCCCCCCCCAAAACTGTCTTTACTTTCCTTTACCTTTTGTTTACAAGAACAACCAAGTAGCCATTACAACTCCCTTGGGTTCGACCCCTACTTGCCACTCTACTATTCTATAGTAAAGTACAAGTTAGTGGACTATAAATTTTATCTTTGATTTGCACGATCATGACTAGTGCTCATCAAATTTTGGCGCTGTTGCCGGGGAGTTGTGCGTTGGTGAAGTTGTTCTTTTTGTTTGTTTTATTTTTTTTTATTTTTTTTTGTTCTTGTGTTGATTACCTTGGTTCACCATGGCCTCTTACTACAATAGAGAGCCTTGGTGCGATGAGGAGTTTTCCCCACCATCCTTCCAACGAGAAATCCGCGAAAAGATCATGTACATTGAGCAATCCCGGGATGAAACATTGGACGAGTACTTATTGTACTATGATTCCCTTGTGACAAGCTGCCCGCACCATGGATTCACTTGGATCTTATTCAAAGGTTTCTCGGGGGATTGATGCCACATGAGTGGGATAGGCTCAATGAGGAGGCAGGAGGCTCGGTCTATGACTTGACCATAAGTAAAATTTGGGAATTGATACATGTTTTGGCCGAGGACTCAAGGCTAAAGCAAGAACAACACAAGGCGCTTGAGGACATGATAGAAGACATGATGGACAAAAACCAAAGCCGGTCCTTGGAAGACGTGATGGAAGAGTTAGCCGCGAGTTATGCGCGAATAGATGCAAGAATCTTGCAGAATCAAGCCGAGAGTTCAAGGCCACAACAAGAGCAGACCGAGCCACTTGAGGACTTTGTGATGGAGCCGGTCGAAACAATGTACCAAGACCATGCCAAAACCGAGGGAACTTTGGCCAAGATATCAAGGATATTGCCCGAGATGAGGAGAGATCCGGAAGAAGAGGAACCGCCCAAATCAGGCACGGTTTTCATCCCCAATCTGTCCGAGAAGAGCCATGACCTCACTCCCATTCTGTCCGAAGAAGACCCTATCCTCATTAATGAGCCATCCGAGGCATGACCTATCCTCCTAGCCGAAGATTCCCAACTTGTCCCCTCATTGTCTATGGAGATCATAACCACCGAAACTCAAGTAATCAAGGATGATGTTCAAGGAAAGTTAGAGGTGAAATCAAACATGGGGACAAGCTTGATGTCGCTTGTGAGTGATGGCGAGATTATGATCTTCGAAAAATGCAAGGATGTCATCCACTCATACACGAAAAAGAAAGGCATGGAATGTTTCAATGGAAGCCGAGATGGAAAAACAAGAGGGCACGGCTTGATGGATCAAGGGCCATGATCAAAAGGTTCTCTCCTCCTCCTCGAAAAGATGTAAAGACAAGGCCACCCGACTTGTTGAAGGCAAAACCAAGCCCACTGCCGTGTAAATACCATGGAGAGATCAAGAGAGCAGTTGGGAAGAAGTTTGACCTCACACGTCCATGGGATCCAAACTTATGATCCCTAATGAGGTACAGTCGAGCCAACGACGTTAAACAAAGGCACTCACCGGGAGGTAGCCCGGCATTTCTCATTTTACAGTATTTTTTGCATTTTACTTTCTTGCATTTTATACTAACCCTCACCTCTTTTATGATTGGAAAGAAATAAGGATGTTTTTGTAGGTCGGGTCCAAGTGCTACGCACTTTGCCGGTTCTGCTACGCATTTTAAGTAGAACCGGGCGTGCCAAAGGAGAGCACCGAGCGCATCCGAGACCTTAGGCCCAAGGAACCCAGCGACGGTCCTAGACCGGGACGCACCCAAAGCCGAGGCTCACCTGAGAGACCGAGCCCGACCTAGCTCCCCATGAGCTTCTGATGCTAGTCCACGCCTTGCCACTTCGTGGCATACGAGGGGAGTTCCGTTTCACTCTTGTACCTTGTTTCTTTCCATTGATTATGTGCTTGATTGCGTTGATTGAGTTGTGCCGTGAGGCCACGGCTCATTTCAAAAGTGTGGGGTGGGGTGTTTAGTAGTTTGTTGTGTCTCACGTTTATTTTTCTTACACATGCATGAGTCAGCACGTTTCCCTTTGAAAATTTTAAATTTTTTGAATAAAATGCGTAGTTTAGTGAATAAAATGCGTAGGAATGGGGGAGTTGTGCTTTCATGATGTGAAATAGATGGATCCTAGTACATGCATGACTCTTATGAAATTATAATTGTGCGACTAACATGTGATCTAACTTCTTATGTGACCTTATGAGTTGGGATAAATAGGGGATGTGGAGTTGATAGAAATGTCCTAGTGAGGCTTGACAAAGCACTCAAGGATCGGGGATTCGAGTTACATGGTTATATGGACTTGTGGAGGCTACGCTTTGAGACTCGTGGTTGTAGTTGACTCCACCATTGCAGCGTTTATGCAAGTGGTGGGACGGGAATCAAACCATCCTATCTCTAGTCTTAGTAGTCTGGAAAATAGATGAGTGACCCTCATCTTGACTCGCACGAAATGACAAGGATGAGAAAGAGCGGGGAGGTATTTCCATATGCTTGAGGGCGATGATTGGACCTCCCAAGAAGGAATAGACAAGAAAATCACAAAAGGAGCAAAGCTCAAAAGAAAGAAAAATCATCTCATGTGAAGTTCTAACCGAAGCAAAGTGAAGGATTATCAAAGTCACACCAAAAGGCCAAAGGCCAAGTTCACTACAAGTATGTCCAAGGAAAGTATCAAAGAAGGACTCAACCCTTGAGCTTGAATTCATCACGTGCTAGAAGAAGCAACAAGTATAACCATGTAACAAGATCCGAATCCAAGAGTGTAGATCATGGGCCTAAAAAGGACTATCTCCCACTCATCCGAATTGGTTTGCATCTTGACTCAAAGGTACATGTATCAAGTTGAATCTCATGTTTTAGCAAATTGCTTGAGTAATGATCGAGAATGCATGGAAAGGGGAAGTCTAGACTAGCATTTATCTTGGGAGACGAGAGACTTGTGATGTTGTATGTGATTTTCCTCTTGTGACTTAAGGCCTTGTTCGGGACGAACAAGTTCAAGTGTGGGGTGGTTTGATGAGACGTATTTATACGACTCATTAAGTCATTAAATCCCACCATTTACGACATTTGATCATGAGAACATTTACTTGTTAATGTCATTTTGGATTTCAGGGCCTTTTGGAGTCTAAAGAGGAATCGAGCTTAAAAGAGGGCATTTTGTGCCAAAATTGTCACAAGGAGTTCTTGACCATCTTATGAGCATATGACTCGAGGGATGCTCGAGAAAATTTGAGGTTTGCCCGAAGAAAATCGACGGAGGCCCGAAATGGCCAGCACCTGCCGAGCCTCCAAGGCCCACAATCAAGTCTCTCGAGCAAACCAGCCAATCTCACAATTCCGTCTCGACCAAAGTGATTCAAATAGCAGATATATCGGAAGATTTCACCTTTCCAAAGAAAACGATCGAGGGGATTGGGAGTTGGCCAAGATTCAAGCAAGGCCCCGCGCGCGCTGAAGGACCAAAACTAAATTGCTCGAACAAACGGCCGAATCTGGGAAATCTGGCTCGACCAGGTTGTTTGGAATGCCCACTTTATCGGAGGATCTAAAATTTCAGGCCAAATGCTCGAGCAAAACTGCACCTTGGCCGAAGACCAAGCCTTTTCGACTCATTCGTAGGCCAAAAGTGGGTCCCACTTCAAATCTCGGCTCGTCCTTTGAGGCACGCCACTTTTGCACATGCCAAGACCTCTTTGACTCATGCCACACCCTTTGGCCAAGGAACAAGTCGGTTTATGCTTTGGCCCCTTCCAAACCACTAATGACACTCAAACTTGAAGATCAAGTCTCATCCAAGGGCCTAGAATCTTCCTCATTCTCTATATATAGAGGCCATTGGCCCTTGTAAATGACATGCTAAAATCTCTCTAAAATCCCTTAGGGGAACCTCTTGTAATTTGGCTTGGGAAAGAATCAACATCTCTCTACTCCTTCTTTACTTTCTCTTGCATTTACATTCTTGTATTACTTTCTTGCACTTACTTTACTGTTCTTACTTTCATGTACTTGCATTCCATCCATAGCTCTCATATCCTTCCCATGGATATGAGTGGCTAAAACTCCATTTTCGGTTTTGGGATCATTCTACTTTGTGGCACGGTTTTGAGACCTTATTCCAAATGCTTCTTTGTGTTCTAGTGGTGTAAGAGCTTGGAAAGGCCTTACTTTGGGTGATCTCTTGGAATGGAGTGAACCACACTCATGACACAAAGTATGATCTTTAGAGGTCAATGATAAATAAGCCACAATAGTATTGTCAACACATTTGGAGATTCATGTCCTTAATGCTATTTTACATTTCACTAGTCCTTGTGCTTCATGCCACGGATCAAAGGCTTGGCTAAGTGGATGTCTTGCCCCAAAGCTTAGTCAAGCTAATGATCCCTATTGTAATATCCCTTTGATGCTTTGCGGCAAGAATGGATAGTACACATAGATGGAACATTACCTTTGCCGGATTGTTCAATCTACTAAGGACTAGATTAGAAGGTTAAAATCCGGGCCTAGTGAGGTAGTGGAGCTTAAATGCTTTGGGTTGCCTATGGCACCACACTACTACCTAGTTCGGTGAAACCGTGGTGTACTACCTTTGCCGGAGTACTTTGGGTTGCCACCTTTGCCGGGGCAACCACACCCTACGAAATGTGAAATAGATCGTTCGATATCCATGATTAATGTGTGACAATGGATCCCTAGACCGAATGCTCCCCTTGCTTGTTACATTTCGTTCCTTTACTTTATGCATTAGTATTAACTTGTTCCAAAATCCCCCCAAAACTGTCTTTACTTTCCTTTACCTTTTGTTTACAAGAACAACCAAGTAGCCATTACAACTCCCTTGGGTTCGACCCCTACTTGCCACTCTACTATTCTATAGTAAAGTACAAGTTAGTGGACTATAAATTTTATCTTTGATTTGCACGATCACGACTAGTGCTTCATCAGCGACCCTCATCTTCACCCGCGCGAAAATGGCAAGGAAGAGAAAGAGCAAGGAGGCATTTCCATATGCTCTAGGGCGATGATTGGACCTCCCAAATATGAAGAAAATGGACAAGCAGTTCACAAAGGAGCAAAGCTCAAAGAATCAAATCAAAGGCCAAAGGCCAATTTGTGAAGGATTTACCCGAATGAGAAAAAAAAAGTGAAGTATTTCAATGCTATATCAAAGGCCGAAGGCCAAATTCACTCCAAAGGTTGTCCCTTCAAGAAAATTAAAGAACTCAAACCGTTTAGCCCGAACAAATCAAGTGCTAGAGAAAGCTGCCAAGATAACCATATAGTGCGAGTCGGATCCAAGAGTGCAGATCAAGAGCCTAAGAGAGCTATCTCCCACTCATCCAAGTTAGTATGCATCTCGGCACAAAGGTACAAGTATCGAGTTGCTTCTATGTTTTAGCTCAGTTTCTTTTGAAAGCAAGAAATGCATGATAAGGAGAAATCTAGACTATCATTCATATCTAGAAATTTTGGTATTTTTCAATTGTTCATCTTTTTGCCCAGCCTTGTTCGGGACGAACAAGTATAAGTGTGGGGTGATTAGATGGAGCGTATTTATATGACTCATCGAAACAGTTAAACCCACCAAATTAGGCACTTTGTCCTAAAAACTTTTACTTGTTAGTTCCATTTTGCTCTACAGGCATTTTGGAGGTCTAAAGATGAAACAAGCTTAAAAGAGGAGTTTTATACTTAAAATGGATCACAAGCCCATGAGGACCCAATTCGGAACCAAGAGGACCCAGTCGGGGGTAGAAAGGACCCAGTCGAGGACCGAGATCCAGTACTGAGAAGTGCAGGGCGTGACCAAAATCCAGTTCCGAGAAGTGTCGGGCCCGACCGAGAGCCATTACCGAGAGATCCCGGTCCCCGGCCGAGAGCCATTGCCGAGAAGACCCGATCCCCGTCCGAGGCCCGCAACCGATCCTGACCGAGGCCTGCGCCCGAGCAAAACTTTAAACCAGGCCCCGACAAGGTTCCGGCCAGATTCTGGCGAATCTACTTCGGCCATTAGGCTTAGAATTGCCTTATCATTCAAAATCAACTGTTCAAGAGCCTAGGACCTCCGACCAAGATTCCGGCCAGAATTCCGGCCAAGCTCCGGCGAAGCTCTGACGATGCTCCAATCAAGCTCCGATCAGTGCAGTCAGGCCAACCATTCTCCGATCAAATTCAGGCCAAAATCCGACCAAGATCCGGTGAGCAATTAATGTGGATTGACTATATATCCTTGTTGAGTAAGACACCTCACCGGCGGCTTTGGAGAGACACCTCACCCGTCGGCTTGACCTTGGGGCATGCCTATGCCAACTAGGTTGGCTCTTGGGGACAACCAAATCCAAACCAAATGGCCTTTGGGAACAAACAAGTGCAAGTCTTTGGTTCCTCCTCTTTGCCTTAGACACATCACCGGCGGCTTTTGGATGCCACCTCACCGGCGGCTTTTGGAGAGGACACCTCACCGGCGGCTTGACTTTGGAGTGTGCCCATGTGTGCCCATACCTAGTTGGTTTTGCCCCTCTCCCATGCCTATAAACAGAGGAGCATACCCCTTATAAACATATCACTCCATAATACTACATATCATCTCCATCACTCTCTAAGATACCCATCTCTTGCTTGATCCTTGGGCTCTTGAAACACTTGTACTCCAAAAGCTTGTAAACCACATTGTGAATACCAAACGCTCCAACTTCTCTCTACTTTGCTCTTGTTTACTTTTCGAAATCCTTTAATTTCTTTGTTCTTGTTATGGCTATTGTATTCCTCTCCATGAATACAAGTAGCAAAACCCATATTCGGTCAAGGGCTCTCACCCTTGTGAATACATCTTGAGACTTTTGTACTTTATGTCATTTTTCTACACTTCTCTAGTCCTTGAACTCATTTCAAGGATCATTTGGCAAGACTAAGTGGATGTTTTGTCACAAAGCTTAGTCGAGCTAACGGTCCTTACAGTTAATATCTACTGGATTCCTTGCAGCAAAGGTAGATAGTAACACCAAGTTTGAATAACACCTTTGTCGGGTTGTTCATTCTAGTAAAGGACTAGAAGCTTTTAACTCTTGTCAAGCTTAGTTGTGGAGTACCACCTTTGTCGGGACAACCACATAACACCTTGACAAGTTGAAGGTGTGGAGTACCACCTTTGTCGGGGTATTTGGGTTGTCACCTTTGTTAGGACAACCATACTTAGAAGTGTAGAGAAGATCACCTGAAGTCTATGATGGAAGTATCACAAGTTGAGACCCTAGACTGAATATCACTCTCACTAAATCACCTTTCAGTTTTCATATGCGGACTTACTCTTATTGCATTAATTTCAGCCCTTTACTTTCAAGCACTTAATTTCAGTACTTACTTTCTCGCACTTATTTTCTTGCACTTACTTTCAGTTCTTACTTTCAGTACCTTTACTTTTTCGCCATTACTTTCAGCAATTTACTTTTCAGTTCAAAACCCAACCAACCCCAACTGTCTTTACTTTATTTTCTTTTTTTTCTTTCTTTTCAAAAGAACAACTCTATCCACTAATTCCCTTGGATTCCACCCCTACTTACCGCTCTACTAACCAGTAGTGAGCCACGAGTAGTGGAAATTATAAATTGTAAATTTGCAGGTCACAACGAAGGGCCTGTCATATTGACACATTCTTCCTGAATATGTCCATAGCCTTCACATTCTCTGCATTGAATCCCCTTGCCTTTGTTTTCATGGTTGAAGTCTCCAGATTTCTTCCCTTTTTGAAATTTTCCATCCTTCTAGAATCTTGAGCTAGATGACTAACCAGGATCAGACCCTTTATTGTACTGTCTTCTCATAAACTTCCCGAAGATTTTAGCAAACATGGCATACTGTTGTTCAGACATCTCCCCTGCTCTATTCTGAACATCAAAAACTTCAGCTTTTAGAAGAACACTTTTAACCTTCATGAGTTGTTCCTCTTCATTCATCTCCATCTCATGAGTCGGTATTGATCCCATCAGTTCATCCAGCCTCATGATCTTCACATCATGTGCTTCCTTGACTACAAGAGCTTTTATTGCATACTGCTTTGGTAGAGACCTTAGCACCTTTCTTACCAGCGTCGCTTTGGTCATGGACTCTCCAAGCGCAAATGATTCATTGGAGATGTCAAGTACCCTTGTGTTGAAGTCAGCTATGGTCTCGTCCTCCTGCATTCTTAGATTTTTGAATTTTGACGTGACCATCTCCATTCTGGATATCTTGACCTTGGTCGTTCCTTCATGAGCTATTCGCAATATGTCCCAAGCCTTCTTCGTAACTTCACATATTGAAAGAATCTTGAAGTGCTTTCCATCAACCCCTGAGAATATAGCATTCATTGCTTTGGAGTTAGCGGCTTCAGCATTCTTCTGTCCCTCAGTCCATCTGGCATTAGCGAGAAGACAAACTTTGCCAGCTTCGTCGATAGTCATTGGGTGTGTCCACCCTTGTTCAACAGCTTCCCAAACTGATTCATCCTGTGACTTTAGGAACGCCTTCATACGCACTCTCCAGTAACCATACATGTTTCCATCTAGCAGCGGTGTTCACATGATGTTATGTCGTTCTCTCCAATCCATCTCAACAACCTTCGGATCTCACTCTGTGTGTTGAGTGTTTGCTCTGATACCAATTGAAATTTTCATGTGGTAGATGAGATGTTGTTCTGGTCGAGAGCAGAACAATATCTAGAACAACTTATGCAAAAATAAATGCAGTGCGGAAAATAAACGACAAGCAAAGTTGTTACCCAGTTCGGCATTAACGAGCCTACGTCTAGGGGGTTGTCTCTTAGCCCGGTGTCACTAATAATGAGTATTACGAGTACATGATCTTACGTTTACAGAATCCCTCTTAAACTACCTGAGCCTCGAACACTTTACCAATTGCCAACTAGGTCTCCCTCTAGATCTGAGCCTCACCTCCGATTCCACCAAATATGATCCTCCATGAGAACCAGCGCTTTCCACCGAATGCGCAGTAAGAACACCAGTGCGTGTAGCGTCAAGTTGTTCTACGATCAGTCTGCCGAGCACTAGAATAAACTAAATCCGAGCGCCATGAATAATCAGAATGATTAGTTCACCGGCCGTTTGCCTCCTCCTCCCTTCAGTGAGTATGAGCGTGTATAATATCTCCGTGAGTGCTGATTACAACGAGTCCTTCAGCCCTTAATAAATAGTGCAGTAGAAACCCTAAAGCGTCTAGGTTTCCTATCTTCAACCGCCTATCTCATTAGGAAATCTTTCATAATCTTTTAGGTAATCTTTCCTAAATCCTTGCGCATATCTTCTTGTAGATAATTGATGAACCAAAGTCATACGAATCATAAACACAGTATAACCCCCTTATTTAGACATTTTGTCTATTTAACTTTTGCTTGTTAGTTCAGATATATTTTTGCAGGGTAATTCAGAGCTTAGAGAGAACACACTCTAAAGAGGAGCTTTTTAAGCAGCAAAGATGTTACGAGTCAATCCAAGGTCAAGATCATATGCCGACTGAAGAAATATCAAGGATCCTGACGTTGAAGCACTCGTAATAAATTAATCAGAAGAATCAGGAGAGGAATCAAGATAGTCCGGGGAAGAAAACACATTGACAGTTTTGTGAAAAGATTGCACAAAACTGTACAAAACTCACATTTGGGCAAGATGACCGGCCACTTGGGCAAGAGGTGACCAAGGGAGGAGCTCCTCCCCTTCCACCACCGACAACCGGCGGCTCCTCCTCCCTTGACCGGCGGCTTTTGCTCCTCCTCCACATGTCTCCTCCTCCTTCCTCCTCCTCTCCTTCCTCCATGTGTGGCCATCTCCTCCATCCATTTTTTCCTCCAATCACCATGCAACACTTGCCTCCATCTCCTCCTCCTCCCATGGCTATATAAGGAGGAGCTCCTCCTCATTTGAAATCATCCCTCACTTGTAAAATTCACTTCTCTCTCTAAGTTATGTATATGTAAGTTTGGCTTTGGAAATAAAGGATAGCTCCCTTGGCGCTTCAACGGTTGTAAGTAATTCTTAGTATTTATTCAACTGTTTTATTTCCTTAGTTATAATGTTTAGCGCGATGAATAGTAGCTAAACTTGTAGTTCGGTAGAATGGGCGCACTTGTATTATAAAATGTTTTAAGACTATTAACTTAGTGTCTAGTCTTAGTATTCAAAACTTGTTCTATGTGCCGTATATCAAGTCAGAGTTTCCAAGGTTGAGTGGAAGCTGTCACAAGCAAAGCTCTGCCGTGGAAATTCGTGATCATACTCGGTAAGTGGAAGCTGTCACAAGCAAAACTTATCGAGGAGTTCGACTTATCTAAAACACCACTTGGTCAATAACGTAACTGGGAGATCAAGTGGATGCACTTACAGCTAAGATACTTCGAAAGGAGGAATTAGTTTTGCTTAGAACAAGTGTTGCTTTAAACGATGTTGCAAGTCTTGCGCTACGAAAGGGCCTCGATTCATCTTTGAATACTTAGATAATTCACTAAAGGTCAATGATAAACATGATATAATACAAGGCCCCTGAAACCGAACATTTCTCTTTAATTATAAACTGTAATTTGCTTTCCAGTATTAAAACCAACCAACCAACCAATCAATCAATCAATCACTTAGCTGGTAGCTTTAAAACCAACCAACCGACCTAAAACACGCTCTCTCGCTGGACAACCCCCTCAAAGAACATCTATTCCCCTGATTCCCTTGGGTTCGACCCCTACTTACCAAGTACTACCCAGTAGTATAGTTGCGAGTAGCGGACTATAAATTTATTTGCACAAATCGCTTTAACGACGAGCGGTCTGTCAAATTGGCGCCGTTGCCGGGGAATCAGCCATCGGATAAAGTTCTTTGAATCGTTACACGCTTCAAAACAACCATGTCTCGCGAAGAAAGTCACCATGACTACCAGGATGACGAAGAAATAAACCTGTACGATCAAAATGATGAGGTACCGTTTCCATTCGTCGACGATCCGGAACAACTCATCAGAAACAGAAGAGCTCGTGATAGGGAAGCAGTCAGAAGAAACCAAGAATTACCCGAGGACCGAAATGTAGCTGGTCCAGTACAACCTCCTATCCATCCCCCACGACCACAACCTCAACCTCGATACATGCCAAGAAGAGAACCCGCTTTCGATGACTACTACGGGGACAACTACTACCGTGAACCAACTATGGGCGAGTTAAATGCCCCTAATTTCGAGACACAGCCGTGGTGCATCTATGAGAACCCTGAATTAGAAAACATAACCATCAACGCATCAGTGGCGCACAGCCTGCCAAAATTCTCAGGATCTCAAGGAGAATCTGCCACAACTCACCTCCAACGCCTACATGGCATTTGCAAGAATCTAAAGCCCAATCGAGTGAATATGGACGACTTCAAGTTAAAGGCGTTCTATTTTTCCCTCATAGACTCGGCAAGCGACTGGTTCCTTTCATTGCCTTCCGGAAGCATCAGAACATGGGCTCAGATGCAGAAGAAATTCTTAGACAAATACTATCCGGCTGGAGGAGCAATGCAAGTAAGGAAACAACTACAGGAAATCAAACAAGGTCCCAATGAAACCATGTACGATTACCTGGAAAAGTTCAATCACCTAGAAAGGAGCTGCTGTACCCTTGGACTGCCCGAGAAACTCGTCATCGAGTACCTCATTGATGGATTAAGACCATTAGACAAAATGCTCTTGGATGCCTCAACGGGAGGGTCCATGATGAATCTATCATTAAGTGGCATCAGAAATCTCGTCGCCAACATTGCTGAAAATGCTCGATTTAGAGAAGAGACCACTCGCCAAGATGAATTCTCTCGATCAAAAAGGGTAGCACAAACCGAGGCATCAGTAAACTCCATAACTGAAGAGATGAAACAGTTAAAGGAGATGATGACTGAGATCATACGTAGACAGCCAGTTACGGTAAAACCTTGCGAGTTCTGTGGTTCTACGGACCACAAAACGGACGCATGCCCAACATTGATAGAAGAAGAACCGGCTGATGTGAATGCAGTGGGAGGATATCAAGGATACAACAACGACAGAGCTGGATAAAATAGACAGTACGGTCAAACATCCAACCCAGGCTGGCGTAACAACAACAGCTATCTTTAGATGGAGACACAACCAGCTGTCCCTCAACTAGCGCAGTCATTCTACCAACCACCCCACCGACAAAATCATCAGAACACTCCATCAGCAGGCCATTATCACCAAAAAGGGCCAAATCAGTACCAAGCCAGACCGAGCAATCAGCAGGAACCTAGCAAGTCGCTCAATGACACGATGAAGGAGCTCACGGGAAACATTAATCAATTGGGTACTTCACTACACCAGTACCAGGCAAACACTGACGGTGCAATTTTAGAATTGACCAAACAAATGTCCCAGCTCGCCACCGCAATGTCAACACTCACTACTGAACCTGGCAGACTTCCTTCACAGACCGTCCAAAATCCTAAGGCGAACATAAGCATGATAAGGAGGTCAAACATGAAGGTTACTCTAGGAGAAGTAGCACGGTCCCCAACCTACAGACTTACAAACAATCACTTCAACCGTAGGAGTCGACCTGATTGGAATCAAGAAGAAGACCGACCCAATGATGGCAAAACATGGGTTACGCATGCTGACAATGGACGGTACGCGTTTACTGTTTGCATAACACCGCCGCCGATCACACACTTTGACATACCAGCATCTGGTTGGGACTCCCCAAATAATATTATTGCTTCGAAGCAAAATATTAAAGAGTCCGAGTACGCAAATTCTAAGCCAGGGAGTGGGCAGAATAGTCCGACAATAGAAAGAGCCCTCACTTCAGATCATGAGCCACAACCGGAAAGAAATAAAGACCCTGGGGCCTTTACAATCACCTGTGGTATTGGTGAAACCCAGATCCATAAATGCTTAGTCGATCTTGGGGCTGCTGTCAACGCCATGCCTTCCTCCTTGTATTACCTACTAGGACTTGGTCCGTTGAAACAACCTCGATCAAATATCGAGCTAGGAGATAAATCATGCATCCGCCCGGTTGGAGAACTGGAAGATGTAATACTCCATGTGGGAGAACTTGTCGTTGCTGCAGACTTCTATGTAATACCAACAGAAGAAACCTACAAAGACGACCCACCAACAATAATATTGGGACGACCATTCCTCTACGCCACTAAAGCAAGAATCGATGTGGGCAAGGGGTCATTATCACTTAAGTTCGGCGGCAAAATTGCACACTTCTACATTAATAAGAGCCGCCCGGACATGAAGAAACCGCAAGACATAACACCTATCTCAGATCACGGTGCACAGTTTTCTGACTTGTCATTAGGGACCAAAAAAGTATCAAGACCAGCAGCTATGGTCAAAGGTCTCCCGCCTTATCAGAAACAATGGAAAGAGAAAACACCAAAACCATGGAGCTCTTACTCCGGCAAGAAGTCAGGAAGAAGCAACACTGGAACGGTGGCAAAGTACGACCTCAGCCACCCATGGGACCCAAACCAGTAATCCACAACGAGGTACTATCGAGCCAACGACGTTAAACAAGTGCACTGGTGGGGAGGTAACCCGACACTATCTTACTTTTCCGCACTTTAATTTCTGTCATTTAAATTCAGTATTTAGTTTTAAGCTTGCATGACTTTTGAACTAAGGCACGCCTTCGTTCAAAAGTGGGGGGTGAGAACCACCTATGTACATAAATAACATGCTTGCTGTTTTTTTTCTTTTTTAGTAATAGTATCTTTTTGAAAATATGAACTTAAGAATTTGAAAAAGATAAATCATAATTCATGCATTAATCTTGTGAAAATTCAACTGTTTAAAAACTTAGAATGTAACTTTCCATTTGTCCTTTGTGCTGAGATAACTAGGGATGTGGAGTTGATATAAACTGCCCTAGAGAGGCTTGGCAAGCAATCAAAGGATCAGATCAAACTATACGGTTTTCGAAGTCAGTGGAGGCTGCACTTCGGGTTTTCAGTGAATAATTAAAGTCAACTCCGCCAAGAAGCATCTATGCAAAGGCGAGGACGGGAATCAGACCGTCCTCTCTCTAGTCAAAATAGCCGAGAAAATAGATGAGCGACCCTCATCTTGACCCGCGCAAAACGACAAAGACGAGAGGAGCGGGGAGGTATTTCCATAGGCTTGCGGGTGATGATTGGACCTCCCAAAAAAGGCTTGAGAAAATGGACTAGCAGTCACAAAAAGGCGAAAATTCAAAGAAGAAAATCAAAAGAGGCCAAAGGCCCAAAATTGTGAAGGTTTTAACCGAGCAAAAGTGAAGCACTCAAAAAGTCAAATCAAAGGCCAAAAGCCGATTCACTACAACAAAAAAGCAGTCCCTCGCCAAAGAAGAAAATCAAAAAGGCTCAACTCACTGAAACCCGAATCGAATCATGTGCTAGAGAAAGCTACAAGAAAACCATATAGTGCGAGACGATCCCAAGATTGCAGTCCAGAAGCCTAAAAAGGGCTATCTCCCGAGACATGCAATATAATTTGCATCTCAGCACGGAGGTACAAGTATTAAGTTTCTTCTATTTATTTACGCTGTTTAATTTGGTAATAAGTAAGCAATGCATGAATTAGGATAGATCGAGTACCACAGTCTAATTTTCATATTTCAAAGCCAACTTATAGTACAGCCCTTTAATAGCATTGTTCGGGACGAACAACTAAAAGTGGGGGGTAATCTGATGGACCAAAGTCATACGAATCATAAACACAGTATAACCCCCTTATTTAGACATTTTGTCTATTTAACTTTTGCTTGTTAGTTCAGATATATTTTTGCAGGGTAATTCAGAGCTTAGAGAGAACACACTCTAAAGAGGAGCTTTTTAAGCAGAAAAGATGTTACGAGTCAATCCAAGGTCAAGATCATATGCCGACTGAAGAAATATCAAGGATCCTGACGTTGAAGCACTCGTAATAAATTAATCAGAAGAATCAGGAGAGGAATCAAGACAGTCCGGGGAAGAAAACACATTGACAGTTTTGTGAAAAGACTGCACAAAACTGTACAAAACTCACATTTGGGCAAGATGACCGGCCACTTGGGCAAGAGGTGACCAAGGGAGGAGCTCCTCCCCTTCCACCACCGGCAACCGGCGGCTCCTCCTCCCTTGACCGGCGGCTTTTGCTCCTCCTCCACATGTCTCCTCCTCCTCCTTCCTCCTCCTCTCCTTCCTCCATGTGTGGCCATCTCCTCCATCCATTTTTTCCTCCAATCACCATGCAACACTTGCCTCCATCTCCTCCTCCTCCCATGGCTATATAAGGAGGAGCTCCTCCTCATTTGAAATCATCCCTCACTTGTAAAATTCACTTCTCTCTCTAAGTTATGTATATGTAAGTTTGGCTTTGGAAATAAAGGATAGCTCCCTTGGCGCTTCAACGGTTGTAAGTAATTCTTAGTATTTATTCAACTGTTTTATTTCCTTAGTTATAATGTTTAGCGCGATGAATAGTAGCTAAACTAGTAGTTCGGTAGAAGGGGCGCACTTGTATTATAAAATGTTTTAAGACTATTAACTTAGTGTCTAGTCTTAGTATTCAAAACTTGTTCTATGTGCCGTATATCAAGTCAGAGTTTCCAAGGTTGAGTGGAAGCTGTCACAAGCAAAGCTCTGCCGTGGAAATTCGTGATCATACTCGGTAAGTGGAAGCTGTCACAAGCAAAACTTATCGAGGAGTTCGACTTATCTAAAACACCACTTGGTCAATAACGTAACTGGGAGATCAAGTGGATGCACTTACAGCTAAGATACTTCGAAAGGAGGAATTAGTTTTGCTTAGAACAAGTGTTGCTTTAAATGATGTTGCAAGTCTTGCGCTACGAAAGGGCCTCGATTCATCTTTGAATACTTAGATAATTCACTAAAGGTCAATGATAAACATGATATAATACAAGGCCCCAGAAACCGAACATTTCTCTTTAATTATAAACTGTAATTTGCTTTCCAGTATTAAAACCAACCAACCAACCAACCAACCAATCAATCAATCACTTAGCTGGTAGCTTTAAAACCAACCAACCGACCTAAAACACGCTCTCTCGCTGGACAACCCCCTCAAAGAACATCTATTCCCCTGATTCCCTTGGGTTCGACCCCTACTTACCAAGTACTACCCAGTAGTATAGTTGCGAGTAGCGGATTATAAATTTATTTGCACAAATCGCTTTAACGACGAGCGGTCTGTCAATAATCCTTCAAAGATCTTCAACTCCGTTTAAGAAACCTTCGATTATCTTCTTTTCTAAGTTATCTTCGAGCGCAATTCTTCCCTAAAATCTCTCAACCACTTCTTGATAATCATCCTAGCACCGACTTGCCAAATCTGTTTTAGGACATCTGCTGTGTCTAACTTGTGCTACGTCGGTTGAACAAATTGCCTAATCTAAATTAGGAAACTTTTCAAACTGTCATTCCATCTGCAACCGTCTTGATATTCGTCGGTTGACTATGTTTCCTAATCTGAATTAGGAAACATTCCATCCATTTCAACTTGTTTCAGGACAATTGTCTATGCCTGTCTTGAACTCTTCCTTGAACAGCAGCTTGAACAGCAGCTTGAACAACTACATAGGGTTTTGCCAACTACATGTCATAAATCTAACAGACTATCGCATGCTAAACTAAGTGAAGAAAAACTATTTTCCCTTGCCTTTGATTAACCAAATGCTTGAGCGTCTCGCTATTCATACTTTTGTTACAATCTTACAAAATATCCGCTAATTTTTTTTGATTGGGGGTTACAACATGTTATACAAATCAAGTACTACACGAATACATTTTGTATTATATTACATGAGCACTTTTCACTCGGGTACAATCTTTAGATTTTGGAGCACAGCCACGCAAGGCACCAACCCGGATTGATACTTGAATCGTCCACATATTGAAGAAGATGCCATAAGCCACCTCTTTCTGGAAACCCCACGATCGCATACGCACCTCCACGCATCAAGCAAGCAACACCTGCAGATTTGAAGGGTACAACACGTCCACAAGGACGGACAATACTTCCGCAAAGGAGGAACAACACGTCCACTCCGAGGCGAGACGAGGAACATCTCCACGAGGGAGGAACAACGCGTCCACGCGTAGGCGGGAAGAAAAGCACCTCTCCACAAAATTGTGGAAAAGAAAATGTCACGGTGGGGTTCGAACTCTTGACCTTGCTATTGCAAGGTAGGTGTTCTACCAACTCAACCACCACCTTGTTGGCAAAAAAACATCCGCTGATTTAAAACACATAATGTTTCAACACCTTAAAAAATCAAAATATGATCCCTCGTTTGACAAAATAAATTACTAAAATGCTTCATCCTTTGATTCACAACATCCACTGTCCACAAGCACATCTTGAGTCTGCCAAATTATCGAGTTACTATAACAAATCAAACATAAACCCCACATATCTAAACAAATTATAAAATAGTATATGGGAAGGTCTTTTCGTATTATCATATCATATAATTTAATTCAATTTTGTAATGCAAGGCTAGCAATGTATCCTAATTCGAATCAACTGTGATTACTTTTGAAAAACTATAAAAAAATAATCAAAATATTACTTGACAGTATACAGTAAAAATCTTCACTATTCTGCTTAATGTTCAAACTTAAGGATAAATGTTCAAATTTTAGGCTAAACGTTCAGACTTATGTCTAAATGTTTTGCCATAAAAAGTGTTGCTCAACAATCATAAAGATTAAAAGTGTGTTGTGTAATGATATTGAAGCAAATAAAGAGTTTTTAGCAAATATTATTGGTCTTATATAAAATAAATTTCTCACGTGTCCCGCTTAATGTTCAGACTTACGGCTAAATGTTCAAATTTAAGGCTGATTGTTCAGACTTAAGACTAAATGTTCATACAAAAAGTATTGCTTAGCAATCGTAAAGCTTATACAATGTGTTGTATATTGATATTGAAGCATAATAAAAAGTTTTTAGCTCATATTGGTCGTAAATGAATTAAATTAATTCAAGTAAATAATTATGTGCTAAAAAAATGCAAAATGATCAGAAATACACCAAATGACCTAATGTTGAGTATTAACACTAAATGTTCACACTGAAGATTAAATGTTAAGAGTTAAGACTATTTTTGTTAAGACGTAAAACTAAATGTTCATACTTGATAGGTGATGAGCCATATTTATACGACTCATCGAGTCATCAAATCCCACCAATTCCGGCACTTTATCATGCAAACAGTTACTTCTTAGTATTGTTTTGCATTTCAAGTGTTTCGGAAGCTCTAGGAGGAAACGGGCTTAAAAGATGGTATTTCGTGTCAGAAACATCGTAGTTGAAGATCAAAGCCAGAGGAGCGTTTGACCACCTGAACCGACCGGCTCGTCGTGAACAGTATTTTTCGGGTCGTGAACAGTAATTCCGGGGTGAACATCAATTTCGGGCCGTGAACAGTAATTTCGGGAAAATTCCTAATTCCATGCGTGGCGGTTCTGGAAGCTTCTAGAAGACTTGTTGGCCAAGTAAACTTGCTAGCCAAGTAAACTTACAAACCAAGCAAAGTCGGTTTTAGGACATGTTTCCTAAAACCGTTTTTGGACCGACTTCAACTTGGAAGCTTTGAGGCCTGAGTTTTCTCTATAAATACAACCTCATATCAAGGGTTTCAAATCATCCCTCAAGCATCGAAGACCAGAGCTTCTCTCTCTAGGCTTCCTCCTCCTCCTGCGACGGTTCTTCACCATTCCGGCCTGGTTTCCTCCTTCGTTCGGCAATAGAGAAGACGCTCTTTCTTTCTTTATTTTTGTATTCCGTTTTCATGGCCATGTGTAGCTAAGCCCTCTATTAGGGCTAGGGTTTCATATATTGTGACTATTGTTTGAGACTCCATTCTTAATGCTATTCCATGTTTCACTAGTTCCCGTGCCTATATTGAATTATTGTTAGACTAGGTGGATGCTTTGTCGCAAAGCTTAGTTGATCAATATTTATATCATTATTACCTGCCTAATACTTTATCGTTTGGGTAGATAGCACATCTATGTTAAATAACACCTTTGTCGGGTTGTTTGATTTAGGGGAACTAGGCGCCTTTCACCTTTGTCGGGTTAGGTTGTGGCATAACACCTTTGTTGGGTTATTTGGGGAGTCACCTTTGCCGGGACGACTGATGGACCATATTTTGATGAATCATTAAGACAGTTAAACCCACCAAATTAGACACTTTATCTTGACAACTTTTACTTGTTAGTTTCACTTTTGTTCTACAGGCTATTTCAAGGAGTAGAGATGAAACGAGCTAAAAAGGAGTTCTTGACGCTAAAAGTGGATTACAAGTCAGAACTGGCCATGCTCCGGCAGTACTCCGATCAAGCCACAACTAAGTCCCAATGACTTGTTCCAACAAAGATCAAGAACACAAGTGAAATGCCAAGTATAAGTGCCTTGTCCTTTGATGCCAACCAAGAAGCAACCAAGGGGCAACCAAAGTCTAACCGGAGTTGGGAGGCAACCGATGGCTTTTGGAGAACAAAATATCACAACCCACTCAACTCACTTACTCCTCCACCTAAGGCCGGCGGCTTCCATGGGAGAGTGACACATGGGCGGCAGATTTGGGGTGTTGCCACCTCATGGCCGACGGCTTTTGAGCCCTCCTCTCCCCCTTTGCCATGTGTTCTCCTCGTCTTCTCCCCCTTGCCTATAAATACTACATCTCCTCTTCCTTGAAAAATGTCTTTGGTCCCAAGTTATAATTCCAAGTTCTAATCTCATAGCCTTAGTTTGGGTCCTTTGATCATGATGGACCATATTTATATGATTCATTAAGACAGTTAAACCCACCAAATTGAATGCTTTATCTGTACAACTTTTACTTGTTAGTTTCACTTTTGTTCTACAGGCTATTTCATGGAGTAAAGATGAAAACTAGCTAAAATGGAGTTCTTAACGCTGAAAGTGGATTACAAGTCAGAACTGACCATACTCCGACAATACTCCGATCAAGCCACAACTAAGTCCCAATGACTTATTCCAACAAAGATCAAGAACACAAGTGAAATGCCAAGTATAAGTGACTTATCTTTTGATGTCAACCAAGGGGCAACCAAAGGGCAACTGGAGTTACATTCCAACCGATGGCTTTTTGGGGAAAAGATCTCATTCCACTCACACATATCCTCCCCTCCTCCACCACATGGGAGGCTAAGCTCTCCACCTCTCTTCTCAAGCCATGTGGCCGGCGGCTATGGGTAGAGACACCTCACCACCGGCGGCTTTGAGCTCCTCCACCCCCCTCTTGCCATGTGTCTTGCTCTCCTCCACATATCTCACTCCCCCATGCCTATAAATAGACACTTCCCTTCCCTTGTATCATCATCCCATTTTGTGTGCAAAAAGCACAAGTCACTTGTTACTTATCTCTCTAGATTTTGGGCACCATCCATGTAAACACACTACTTTGATATTGAAGTTTGATCTTGAGTACTCTTGTCGGTTCTTGAAGTACTCAAGCTTTTCCTTACTGTTCTTGAGTTTACTCCTGTCGGTTCTCGAGTATTCTCCTTTTACTTTCCTGTCTTTACTTTCAAAAACTTTACTTTCCTGTCTTTTGAAAACCTTTATTTTCAAGCACTTAGCTATGATGTCCTCTTCCATGGATATTCGTAGCTAAACTCTTCATTCGGTTGAAGGGGAGTGCTTGTATCATACTATGTTTTAGACCCTTCTCTTAAATGCCTCTTTGTGTTCAAAACTTGTTATATGTGCCACATATTAGGTTAGAACTTCCAAGGTTGAGTGGATGCTTTAACGGGCAAAGCTCTTCCGTGGGGTTCGTGAACATACTCGGGTAAGTGGAGGCTTTAACGAGCAAAGCTTAATCTGAGGAGTTCAACCTCTTTTAAAAACCATTTGGTTGATCGTAACTGAAGATCAAATGGATGCACATAAGGCTAAGATACTTTGAAAGGAGGAATTAGTCTAAATAGAACAAGTGTTCTAAATGATGTGGCAAGTCATGTGCTAGAAATTGCCGTGATACATCTTTGAACACATAGTATGATCATTAGAGGTCAATGATAAACGGATTATGATACAAGGCCCCTAAAACCGAATCTTTCCTTTAATTGTAATATCACCTGTTACTTTACTTTCAGTCTCATATCAACTGCTTACTTTTAGTCCATATCAACTGCTTACTTTCCGCAAGTCTTGTCCATCAAGCAATTACTTTCTGCACTTTACTTTTACTACAGACTTTATCAACATCAGCCCGACATAACATTTGGTACGCAACATGCTTGAAACCGACTTTGCGACAGTATGGTATTAGACAAGGTAGTCCTAAACACAATAGAGTCCGACTCAAAAGACCAGCAGCTATGGTCAAAGGCCCCTTACCTTCTCAGAGACAATGGAAAGAAAAACCACCAAAACAAAGGAGTCCTGACCCAAGCACATCATTCCACAAGAACTCGGGAAGAGTCAAAACTCGAATCAACGCAGGAGCCGCGGCAAAATTCGACCTAAGCTACCCATGGGATCCCACCTTATGATCTAGGAATGAGGTACTGTCGAGCTAACGACATTAAACAAATGCACTGGTCGGGAGGTAACCCGACACCTATCTTACTTTCAGTCATTTAATTTCTGTCATTTAGTTTTTTGCCTTAAATCATTCTCATCTTTCCTGTATATATTTGCTTGCAATTAACTTTTGAAGTAAGTTGTGCTGCGAGGGACGCCTTCGTTCAAAAGTGTGGGGTGAGAACCACCATTGTACATAGTTAATTAACATGTTTTTTCTTTTCCTTTTCCCTTAATATTATCTTTTTGAAAATATGAACTTGAGAATGTGAAAAAGATAGATCTAAATTCATGCATTTACCTTGTGAAAATTCAACTGTTTAAAAACTTAGGATGTAACTTCTCATTTGACCCTTTGTGCTAAGATATACAGGGGATGTGGAGTTGATATAAATTGCCCTAGAGAGGCTTGGCAAGCAATCGAAGGACTGCATTTCACTATATGGTTTACGAAGTCAGTGGAGGCTGCACTTAAGGTTTCAAAGAAGATCAGAGTCATCTCCGCCGTGCAGCGTTTATGCAAGAGGCGGGATGGGAATCAAACCGTCCTATCTCTAGTCCTAGTAGCTGGGAAAATAGATTAGCGACCCTCATCTTGACCCGCGCGAAACGGCAAGGATGAGAAAGAGCGGGGAGGTATTTCCATATGCTCTCGGGCGACGATTGGACCTCCCAAAGAAAGGTTGAGAAAATGGACTAGCAAGTCACAAAGAAGCAAAAGCTCAAAGAAGCTAATCAAAGGCCAAAAGCCAAAATTGTGAAGGTTTTAACTGAACAAAAGTGAAGAAACTCCAATTCCACATCAAAGGCCAAAGGCCAAAGGCCAAAAGCCAAATGCCAAAGGCCAAAGGCCAATTCACTTCAGAAGCTGTCCCTCACCAAAAAGAAATCAAAGTGTCTCAACTCAGTGAAACCCGAACCGAATCATGTGCTAGAGAAAGCGACAAGTTAACCATATAGTGCGAGTCGGTCCAGAGAATGCAGTCCAGGAGCCTGAAAAGGGCTATCTCCCGAAACATCCAAATTAATTTCCATCTCTGCTCGAAGGTACAAGTATCAAGTTTCTTCTAAGTATTTACACAGTTTAGTTTGGTAATAAGTAAGTAATGCATGAATAGGGTAAATCTAGTCCCACAATCTCACTTTCATATTTGAAGTTTTTTACTTGGATTGTGCACATCTCTTAAATGGCATTGTTCGGGACGAACAACTAAAAGTGTGGGGTGATCTGATGGACCATATTTATATGATTCATTAAGACAGTTAAACCCACCAAATTGAATGCTTTATCTGTACAACTTTTACTTTTTAGTTTCACTTTTGTCCTACAGGCTATTTCAAGGAGTAAAGATGAAAACGAGCTAAAATGGAGTTCTTAACGCTGAAAGTGGATTACAAGTCAGAACTGACCATACTCCGACAATACTCCGATCAAGCCACAACTAAGTCCCAATGACTTATTCCAACAAAGATCAAGAACACAAGTGAAATGCCAAGTATAAGTGACTTATCTTTTGATGTCAACCAAGGGGCAACCAAAGGGCAACTGGAGTTACATTCCAACCGATGGCTTTTTGGGGAAAAGATCTCATTCCACTCACACATATCCTCCCCTCCTCCACCACATGGGCGGCTAAGCTCTCCACCTCTCTTCTCAAGCCATGTGGCCAGCGGCTATGGGGAGAGACACCTCACCACCAGTGGCTTTGAGCTCCTCCACCCCCCTCTTGCCATGTGTCTTGCTCTCCTCCGCATCTCTCACTCCCCCATGCCTATAAATAGACACTTCCCTTCCCTTGTATCATCATCCCATTTTGTGTGCAAGAAGCACAAGTCACTTGTTACTTATCTCTCTAGATTTTGGGCACCATCCATGTAAACACACTACTTTGATATTGAAGTTTGATCTTGAGTACTCTTGTCGGTTCTTGAAGTACTCAAGCTTTTCCTTACTGTTCTTGAGTTTACTCCTGTCGGTTCTCGAGTATTCTCCTTTTACTTTCCTGTCTTTACTTTCAAAAACTTTACTTTCCTGTCTTTTGAAAACCTTTATTTTCAAGCACTTAGCTATAATGTCCTCTTCCATGGATATTCGTAGCTAAACTCTTCATTCGGTTGAAGGGGAGTGCTTGTATCATACTATGTTTTAGATCCTTCTCTTAAATGCCTCGTTGTGTTCAAAACTTGTTCTATGTGCCACATATTAGGTTAGAACTTCCAAGGTTGAGTGGATGCTTTAACGGGCAAAGCTCTTCCGTGGGGTTCATGAACATACTCGGGTAAGTGGAGGCTTTAACGAGCAAAGCTTATCTGAGGAGTTCAACCTCTTTTAAAAACTATTTGGTTGATCGTAACTGAAGATCAAATGGATGCACATAAGGCTAAGATACTTCGAAAGGAGGAATTAGTCTAAATAGAACAAGTGTTCTAAATGATGTGGCAAGTCATGTGCTAGAAATAGCCGTGATACATCTTTGAACACATAGTATGATCATTAGAGGTCAATGATAAACGGATTATGATACAAGGCCCCTAAAACCGAGTCTGTCCTTTAATTGTAATATCACCTGTTACTTTACTTTCAGTCTCATATCAACTGCTTACTTTGAGTCCATATCAACTGCTTACTTTCCGCAAGTCTTGTCCATCAAGCAATTACTTTCTGCACTTTACTTTTACTACAGACTTTATCAACATCAGCCCGGCATAACCTTTGGTACGCAACATGCTTGAAACACAGCGTGCGGCCAGTATCAAACGTGTGTCTGCGGTTGATCTTGAAATCGACTGTTCCAGCCTTTTAATTTTTAGTACTAAAACCACAACCAACCTCCAAACTGTCTTATTTAATTTTCCCTTTTTGAAAGAACAACTATCAACTAATTCCCTTGGGTTTGACCCGTACTTACCACTTACTAACCAAAATAGTAAAGTCGCGAGTATCGGATTTATAAATTTACTTTTGCACAGAGACATCGCACTTTAATGACGGTGCGGTGGCTCTATCAAAATTGGCGCCGTTGCCGGGGAGTTAGCTTTCGATTAGTTGTTCTTTTCTTTCCCTTTTCATTTCTTCATTGCACTGTCCACTATGTATGCATGGATGACTCAGCATCTTCCTCAGTTCAGAGGAACAGTTGGAGAGGACCCTGTAATACACTGCCAACATTTTCACCATATATGCCGCCACATGAAACCTGAAAATGAGGATCTAGAAGAATTTAAACTAAAATGCTTTAAATTCTCTCTAACCGACTTTGCGACAGTATGGTATTACTCATCAAATGCTAGTTGTGCAGGTTATTATGAGAACCTTCGTGCTCAATTCCTGAAAGAATTCTCCCCCCCATCCCTACGACATGACACCAGAGAGAGGATCATCCGCCTTCAACAATCCCGGGATGAGACTTTGGACGAATACTACATGTACTTTGACACCATAGCCTCACGCTGCCCGCACCATGGATTCACGAATGTGGTTCTTCTTCAAAAATTCTTTTGTGGAATGAGGCCAGTTGACCAGTCAAGGTTTAACGACGCAGTAGGAGGATCGACCTTGCACTTAACCATGACTCAAATGTGGGATATTATAGATGACTTGGCCGAAGCCACAAAACGAAGGCCAATGTTCCAAGCTGATAGAAAAGCGTAGATGGTAGAAGCTGATATAAACAGGAGTGGAGAAGGCAATGCAGAGGCCATGATGGTCGAATCGGATGTAGAAAGCACCGGGAGCAACGAAAAAGAACCTATATGGGAGATCACCCCCGAGCCATCAGAAGACCCAGAACCGGAAGCCGATTTAGAAGACGAAATCCAGAACGTCACTAGCGAGCAACCCGCGACATACCCAACCCTCACCACCGAAGCAGTCGAAGAAATCAATCAAGACCAGTTCCTCACGGACAGTCTGGCCAATATGGATCCGGCGCTTATAATTGAAGCCTCGCAACTCTTCCCTCTAATCAATATGCAAATCTCAGAAAACTATGTGATCAATGGAGAGCCTGAAAGAAGGATGGAAGAAGGGTCTAATCAGAACGACTCCCTGATGGAGCTGTTTCTCGCCACAACTAGACAAGGTAGCCCTAAACACAATAGAGTCCGACTCAAAAGACCAGCAGCTATGGTCAAAGGCCCCTTACCTTCTCAAAGACAATGGAAAGCAAAACCACGAAAAAAAAGGAGTCCTGACCCAACCACATCATTCCACAAGAACTCGGGAAGTGTCAAAACTCGAATCAACGCAGGAGCCGCGGCAAAATTCGACCTAAGCTACCCATGGGATTAGACCTTATGATCCAGGAATGAGGTACTGTCGAGCTAACGACGTTAAACAAATGCACTGGTTGGGAGGTAACCCGACACCTATCTTACTTTCAGTCATTTAATTTCTGTCATTTAGTTTTTTGCCTTAAATCATTCTCACCTTTCCTGTATATATTTGCTTGCAATTAACTTTTGAACTAAGTTGTGCTGCGAGGCACGCCTTCGTTCAAAAGTGTGGGGTGAGAACCACCTTTGTACATAGTTAATTAACATGTTTTTTCTTTTCCTTTTCCCTTAATATTATCTTTTTGAAAATATGAACTTGAGAATGTGAAAAAGATAGATCTAAATTCATGCATTTACCTTGTGAAAATTCAACTGTTTAAAAACTTAGGATGTAACTTCTCATTGGACCCTTTGTGCTGAGATAAACAGGGGATGTGGAGTTGATATAAATTGTCCTAGAGAGGCTTGGCAAGCAATCGAAGGACTAAATTTCACTATATGGTTTACGAAGTCAGTGGAGGCTGCACTTCGGGTTTCAAAGAAGATCAGAGTCATCTCCGCCGTGCAGCGTTTATGCAAGAGGCGGGACGGGAATCAAACCATCCTATCTCTAGTCCTAGTAGCCGGGAAAATAGATGAGCGACCCTCATCTTGACCCGCGTGAAACGGCAAGGATGAGAAAGAGCGGGGAGGTATTTCCATATGCTCTCGGGCGACGATTGGACCTCCCAAAGAAAGATTGAGAAAATGGACTAGCAAATCACAAAGAAGCAAAAGCTCAAAGAAGCTAATCAAAGGCCAAAAGCCAAAATTGTGAAGGTTTTAACCGAACAAAAGTGAAGAAACTCCAATTCAACATCAAAGGCCAAAGGCCAATTCACTTCAGAAGCTGTCCGTCACCAAAAAGAAATCAAAGTGCTCAACTCAGTGAAACCCGAACTGAATCATGTGCTAGAGAAAGCGACAAGTTAACCATATAGTGCGAGTCGGTCCAGAGAATGCAGTCCAGGAGCCTGAAAAGGGCTATCTCCCGAAACATCCAAATTAATTTGCATCTCAGCTCGAAGGTACAAGTATCAAGTTTCTTCTAAGTATTTACACAGTTTAGTTTGGTAATAAGTAAGTAATGCATGAATAGGATAAATCTAGTCCCACAATCTCACTTTCATATTTGAAGTTTTTTACTTGGATTGTGCACATCTCTTAAATTGCATTGTTCAGGACGAACAACTAAAAGTGTGGGGTGATATGATGGACCATATTTATATGATTCATTAAGACAGTTAAACCTACCAAATTGAATGCTTTATCTGTACAACTTTTACTTGTTAGTTTCACTTTTGTCCTACAGGCTATTTCAAGGAGTAAAGATGAAAACGAGCTAAAATGGAGTTCTTAACGCTGAAAGTGGATTACAAGTCAGAACTGACCATACTCTGACAATACTCCGATCAAGCCACAACTAAGTCCCAATGACTTATTCAAACAAAGATCAAGAAACCAAGTGAAATGCCAAGTATAAGTGACTTATCTTTTGATGTCAACTAAGGGGCAACCAAAGGGCAACTGGAGTTACATTCCAACCGATGGCTTTTTGGGGAAAAGATCTCATTCCACTCACACATATCCTCCCCTCCTCCACCACATGGGCGGCTAAGCTCTCTGAACAGGCTGTCGTCGTACCTGTGCAAAAACAATTTATAATTTCCTCGCGATGAACTGTGGGTTAGCACAATGGCAAGCAAGGGTCGAACCCAAGGGAGCTAGATAGCTACTACTTTGTTCTGTAATGGAGAAAGACAAGAAACTAATGTGAGAGTAAAGGTTAGTGAACAAAAGCAAGGCATGAAAATAAGAGGGGGTTTTCTCAATCAGAGAAGATATTCAGGTTAGGGTTTTATTCAATTGTGACTACGTTTATCCTTGATTTCTAAATGTTTATTCTTGCTTCTTAGGGTTACTCCTGGTCTGGTTATAACCGTTTTAATTCTAGCAAACCTAATACTCCTGGTCTGGTTATATTAGGTTTCGTGCAACTACTTATTCTAACTGGGTCGGTATCAAATAAGCAGTGAATGGATAGTAAGAATCACTAGGTTAAGTTGTACCCTTTCGGATCTCCCCTTAACCTAATAATTCAAACTGATAATTTGCACAAGAACTAAATAGAATGCAATAATAATAAGTAAGATCAGAATCTCAAAACAATAGTCACAATTATTTAACCCTAACCCGAATAATCGGATTAGTTACACATAGCCAAGGAATAACAATACAATAAATAAAAGGAAACAAGGATTCTCACTAAAACCGAATGAAGAACAAGCTGGCCGTGCAAGGCTGAGAAGTGGCAGAAGCAAGGAGGAGTAAGGAATGAAGACCGACTGTGCAAGGAGGAGCTCACGGCGGCTGATGGAGGAGATGGGCGGTGGACCAAGTTAGGTCTAGGGCACACGGCTAAGTGATGAATGGGATGCATTATGCCTTGCATTGCACCTCCTTATATAGGGATTTGAAAACCCTAAATCTTTGCTTGAAGAGCAAGCTACTTGATCTTCTTGAAAACCCTAATATCACATGTAAATTGGGCCGGCTGCTGGATTTAGGGCTTGGACTTTCTTTTTTCCGAAGTTACTGTTCACGGCCCGAAGTACTGTTCACGCCGAAATCACTATTCATGCCGGAATCACTGTTCACGCCGGAATCACTGTTCATGTCGAAGTTACTGTTCACGAGCAGAAAAACACTGTTCACGACGCTCCTCTGGCCTTGATCTTCAATTGCGATGTTTTGGGCATGAAATGCCGTCTTTTAAGCGCGATTCCTCCTAGAGCTTCCAAATCACCTGAAATGCAAAACAACACTAAAAAGTAACTGTTCGCATAATAAAGTGCTGGAATTGGTGGGATTTGATGACTCGATGAGTAGTATAAATAAGGCTCATCAAACCACCCCACACTTAAACTTGTTCGTCCCGAACAAGAACTATGTCATAAGAGGAATGAATAATGTAAACACCACAATGCTTCGGTCATCCTAGACGTGCTACATGGACATGAATCGATTACTCTAGATCTCGCCTGTTATGCATGCTTGCTACTAATATCTTTGTGCGAAAAAATGGGTTAAAGATACGTGTTACCTTTGGGTCGAGATGCAAATCAATTCGGATGTATCTGGAGATAGCCCTGTTTAGATCCATGAACCCTCATTCTCGGACTCGAACTCGCTGCTATATGGTTATGTCTCGCTGCTTTTTCTTGCACGTGATAGATTCGGGCTCAAGTACTGGAGTGCTTTTCGGCCAGCTATAGCGTCATCTGATTTGGCATTCTCGATGACGCTTTTCACATGTGGGACGTGTGAACTATCACAATGGTGGTGGAATTTTTCTTTGTGGTGCGGATTGTGACTTGCTCAAACCTACTTGCTCTCACTCATCATCGTCCTTTTGACTCGGGTCAAGCTAAGGGTCGCTTGTCTATTTTCCCGGCTACTTGGACTAGAGTTTGGACGGTGTGAAGTATTCCCGTCCCAACCAACCGCAAAGGTGCCGCAGTGGCGGAGCAGACTCGTACTATGTTGCCTCGAAGTGCTAGCCTCCACAAGCTCCACATAACCATATATCCTGAGTCCGGTCTTTGAATGATCTGTCAAGTCTCTCTAGGGCATTGCTATCAACTCCACATCCCTGTTTATCTCAACTAGCAAAGGCTCGCAAAATTTTAAGATCACATGTTAGTCGCACAAATCAATTTTCACCAAAGACATGCATGTAATCGGCTGTATCTATTTCACCTAATCATTATCCAATACTGCAAGTCTAGGAAATAGTGAAGTATCATGTACAAAAATTTTATAAATGACTCGAAACGTGCTGACTCTGTGCAGGGTGCAGTAAATAAACGTGCTAACTCGATAACTGACTCTCCCACCCCACACTTTTGAAATGAGCCGTGTCCTCACGGCACGACTCAAGTCAAGACACACAATGCATGCAATAAAACAAAGGGAAATAAGAATAGAGTAAGGACAGGCACTTCCCTCGTGCGTGCGTGGCAATGAGAGATGGCTGATAATTCTCCTGTGAGTCCTCGAAGAGCACCATTGGAGCTTGTATCGCAGCGTGAGTTTGTTGCACACCGAAAGGTCTGCGTCAATGACATTAAGACGAATAAAAGATTCCCAGGATGTTGGAGGAGTCACAGCGGTCTCGCTTAAAACCCAACCTCCTTAGACTCGTAAGTCTTTGTGACAGAATCTTTAAACGCTCATGTTTCTCGACGCAACTTATTCGAGGTGTGAACTACTCATGCTAGATACAGTCTGTTGCTAACATCTCTGATATGTTCGCCTCTGTCCCTGCATGAAGATCATTTTCTTTCCCAAGTACAATGTGACAATAATGACTCATAAATAAACATAGTAAATAAATCAACTGAAATGTAAAGACATGCAAACCGTGCAGGGCTGCCTCCCTGCGAGCGCCTTTGTTTAACGTCGTTGGCTCGACAGTACCTCCTGTAGGGATCACAAGTTAGGATCCCATGGGCGTGTGAGGTCATACTTTTGCTCAGCAACTCCTTCAGTTCGTCCATACTGCTCATCCAGCTGTTCACTCAGTTCTGCTCTCCAATAATTAAGTGGTTTCTTCTTCACATATCCCCGAGAAGGTGAGTGTGTCTTGGCCATAGCTGTTGGCCTGGTAGTCTGTATAGCCTGCTCTGGTGGGTCTGGAACTAGGGTGTCATACTCTGATGTGTGCACAATGTCTAGCGGTTTCCTTGCGCATGGACGGTTTGCATCCTCATAGACATAAAAATCAGCTTCCTTACCACCGAATGATAATGACAGTAAGCCTATGCCCATGTCAATCCTGGTCTGGGTGGTGTGGAGGAATGGTCGTCCCAAAATCAGCCCTGGTGGTTCGCCTTTCCTGGATTTTTCCATCTGCAAGACATAGAAATCTGCAGGCACAGTAATATCTCCTACTCGGAGGGTTAGATCTTCAAGCAATCCAGTAGGGCGTACACAAGACTTATCCCCTAATTCTATAGATAGCCTAGGCGGTTTCAGTGGGCCAAGACCAAGCGAGCAATACAAAGAATAAGGCATAACATTGATAGCAGCACCCAAATCTATTAAACAGTGAGGTATTTGGGTCTTACCGATACCACAGGTAACCGTGAAGGCCCCTGGGTCCTTACTCTTTCCTGAAGGTGTCTTCTGGCTCGCAGTGGGTGAGTGCATTGTCATTTGGTTGTTCTGTGTAGGCCTGACCACCATTCTCAGCTCTGGTTCAGCTTTCTCAGTCATCTGGCTTTCTGGAGCAACTACCTGCATAGCATAAGAGAAACCGTGAATGTCGGCGTCCTTGGCTGTAAGGGCCGGTTCTTCCTTTGTTGGTTTGGTGGTCTCCTCGAATGCTGCATCCACATTTATCACCTCTACCAGGCTGACATTTCCTCTCGGGTTCTCAACTGTCTGTGAGGGAAGTCGTCCTGCATTCAGAGTGGCTGCGAGGCATGTGACTGTTGCAGTGAGCTGGGATATCTGTTTCTTTATCTCTTCAATGTCACTCTTGGTCGAGGCTGCCAGCTCTTCTACTACTTTTTCTATGGGTTTGCCGTGGTTGCTCGGGCCTGACTGAATGTTGTTCGGCCCTCTCTGCTGATACTGACTTGGAGCATTCTGTTGATACTGTCCGGACGCATTCTGTCGGAACTGATGATGAGGATGCTGGTAAGGCTACTGGGTCTGCTGAGGTGCATTCTGTCGTGCTGGCTGGGCCTGATTCTGCTGGTTGTTGTTCCTCCAGGGCTGTCCAGTGGCTCCTTGGTTGGGCGCTGCTGCATTAAACTGTCTGACTGGCCCTGGCTGATTGCCATAATTTTGATAGTTGCCTACTGCATTGATCTCAGCTTGGTCATCTTCCACTATAGTAGGGCACTCGTCTGTTTTGTGATCTGTGGATGCACAAAACTCGCATGGTCTGACCTGGACTGGCTGCCTTCGAACGACATGCTTCATCAGCTCCCTCATCTCCTTGAGTTCTGTGACCATGGCACTGATAGAGGGCTCCACTCGTGATACATTCCGAGTTCTGGCATAGTCATCCTCCTTTGTAGCTTCATCCTGGAATCGCTCACTCTCTGCTACTGATATGATCATCTGTTTGACTTTCGCAGGGCTGAGGTTCATCAGGTTGCCTCCAGCTGAGGCATCTAGGAGCTTTCTATCTAATCTGCTGATTCCATCTAGCAAGTACTCCACCAGTAGCTTCTCCGGAAGCTCAAGGTTACAACAGCTTTTCTCCAAGGCAAGGAACTTCTCTACGTACACGGATAAGGTCTCATTGGGTCCTTGCTTGAGCTCTTGCAACTGTCTACGGACCTTCATGGCTCGTCCAGCTGGGTAGTATTTCGAAAGGAACTGGCGCTGCATCTCTTCCCATGTATAGATGCTGTCTGCGGGCAAGGATAAGAACCAGTCTGTAGCGGACTCAGTGAGTGAGAAGTAGAACGCCTTAAGCTTGAAATCATCCACTGAAGCTCCAAAGGGTCTATAATTGTGGCAACTGCCATGGTAACGCTTCAGATGCCCTGTAGCTGATTCTCCCTTGGATCCTGCGAATTTGGGAAGGTGATGGACGATTGAGGTGCTGATAGTGATGTCCTCGAGTTCTGGTCCTTCATAGATTGGCCATGTCTGGTCTTTGAAGTCTGGAACCAAGAGCTCTCCCATAGATGGCACCTCATCGTGATAGTAGGCTTCCTTTTCGTATACCGGCTGTCTGAGTCGCCTGAGGGGCAGTTGAGGCTGAACCTGATACTGAATCTGTTGTCTTACTGGGGCCTGTTGTCGGACTTGTTGCTGGCCCTGGACTGGATTTCGAACTGGTTGTCTACCCTGAACTGGATTTTGGACTGGTTGTCTAGCTGCAACCTGTTGTCGGACTGGGGCTTGTTGTTGTCGAGCTGGGACCTGCCCTTGGATCGGTCCTCCTCTTTGTGGATCTGCAGCTGCCCCTTGGTTCTGATTTTGTCTAACTGCATCTCTTTGTGCCCTTCTCTGATCACGGAATAGCTGCTCCGGATTATCATAGATTACTTGTTGTACTTCCTCGTTGTTGTCGATTTCTGGGCGGTTTTGGTTTTGGTTTTGGTTTTCGAGAGGTAATTCGAACTGGTCTTCTTCTTGGTCACTGAGGTTGTCATCTTCATATGGGACGTTTTCAGCAACTCTACTACCTGCGTGAGACATGTTGCAAGAAATAGCATGCACCGGTCTAGCAAACACCGAAATAGCAAAGACAGACTAGCAACAAAGGGTCCCCAGGAGATTGGAGGGGTCACAGCGGTCCCACTTAAAACCCAAAATCCTTAGACTCGTAAGTCTTGGTGACAGAACCCTCTGAGAGCTAGAAATTGGAAATCGAAAAGAATTGAAAACAGAAATCGAACAGTTGAATGGGCAATCACCGAAATAAGTAGCTTTCGAAATAAACAAATAACAAAGAAAAATAAAAGAAAAGAGAACAAAAGTTCACCGTGCGTAGCTCCCCGGCAACGGCGCCATTTTGAACAGGCTGTCGTCGTACCTGTGCAAAAACAATTTATAATTTCTTCCCGATGAACTGTGGGTTAGCACAACGGCAAGCAAGGGTCGAACCCAAGGGAGCTAGATAGCTACTACTTTGTTCTGTAATGGAGAAAGACAAGAAACTAATGTGAGAGTAAAGGTTAGTGAACAAAAGCAAGGTATGAAAATAAGAGGGGGTTTTCTCAATCAGAGAAGATATTCAGGTTAGGGTTTTATTCAATTGTGACTACGTTTATCCTTGATTTCTAAATATTTATTCTTGCTTCTTAGGGTTACTCCTGGTCTGGTTATAACCGTTTTAATTCTAGCAAACCTAATACTCCTGGTCTGGTTATATTAGGTTTCGTGCAACTACTTATTCTAACTGGGTCGGTATCAAATAAGCAGTGAATGGATAGTAAGAATCACTAGGTTAAGTTGTACCCTTTCGGATCTCCCCTTAACCTAATAATTCAAACTGATAATTTGCACAAGAACTAAATAGAATGCAATAATAATAAGTAAGATCAGAATCTCAAAACAATAGTCACAATTATTTAACCCTAACCCGAATAATCGGATTAGTTACACATAGCCATGGAATAACAATACAATAAATAAAAGGAAACAAGGATTCTCACTAAAACCGAATGAAGAACAAGCTGGCCGTGCAAGGCTGAGAAGTGGCGGAAGCAAGGAGGAGTAAGGAATGAAGACCGGCTGTGCAAGGAGGAGCTCACGGCGGCTGATGGAGGAGATGGGCGGCGGACCAAGTTAGGTCTAGGGCACACGGGTAAGTGATGAATGGGATGCATTATGCCTTGCATTGCACCTCCTTATATAGGGATTTGAAAACCCTAAATCTTTGCTTGATGAGCAAGCTACTTGATCTTCTTGAAAACCCTAATATCACATGTAAATTGGGCCGGCTGCTGGATTTAGGGCTTGGACTTTCTTTTTTCCGAAGTTACTGTTCACGCCCGAAATCACTATTCACGCTGAAATCACTGTTCACGCCGGAATCACTGTTCACGACGGAATCACTGTTCATGTCAGAGTTACTGTTCATGAGCAGAAAAACACTGTTCATGACGCTCCTCAGGCCTTGATCTTCAATTGCGATGTTTTGGGCATGAAATGCCGTCTTTTAAGCGCGATTCCTCCTAGAGCTTCCAAATCACCTGAAATGCAAAACAACACTAAAAAGTAACTGTTCGCATAATAAAGTGCTGGAATTGGTGGGATTTGATGACTCGATGAGTCGTATAAATACGGCTCATCACTCTCCACCTCTCTTCTCAAGCCATGTGGCGGGCGGCTATGGAGAGAGACACCTCACCACCGGTGGCTTTGAGCTCCTCCACCCCCCCTCTTGCCATGTGTCTTGCTCTCCTCCACATCTCTCACTCCCCCATGCCTATAAATAGATACTTCCCTTCCCTTGTATCATCATCCCATTTTGTGTGCAAGAAGCACAAGTCACTTGTTACTTATCTCTCTAGATTTTGGGCACCATCCATGTAAACACACTACTTTGATATTGAAGTTTGATCTTGAGTACTCTTGTCGGTTCTTGAAGTACTCAAGCTTTTCCTTACTGTTCTTGAGTTTACTCGTGTCGGTTCTCGAGTATTCTCCTTTTACTTTCCTGTCTTTACTTTCAAAAACTTTACTTTCCTGTCTTTTGAAAACCTTTATTTTCAAGCACTTAGCTATGATGTCCTCTTCCATGGATATTCATAGCTAAACTCTTCATTCGGTTGAAGGGGAGTGCTTGTATCATACTATGTTTTAGACCCTTCTCTTAAATGCCTCTTTGTGTTCAAAACTTGTTCTATGTGCCACATATTAGGTTAGAACTTCCAAGGTTGAGTGGATGCTTTAAAGGGAAAAGCTCTTCCGTGGGGTTCGTGAACATACTCAGGTAAGTGGAGGCTTTAACAAGCAAAGCTTATCTGAGGAGTTCAACCTCTTTTAAAAACCATTTGGTTGATCGTAACTGGAGATCAAATGGATGCACATAAGGCTAAGATACTTCGAAAGGAAGAATTAGTCAAAATAGAACAAGTGTTCTAAATGATGTGGCAAGTCATGTGCTAGAAATATCCGTGATACATCTTTGAACACATAGTATGATCATTATAGGTAAATGATAAACGGATTATGATACAAGGCCCCTAAAAACGAATCTTTCCTTTAATTGTAATATCACCTGTTACTTTACTTTCAGTCTCATATCAACTGCTTACTTTCAGTCCATATCAACTGCTTACTTTCCGCAAGTCTTGTCCATTAAGCAATTACTTTTTGCACTTTACTTTTACTACAGACTTTATCAACATCAGCCAGGCATAACCTTTGGTACGCAACACGCTTGAAACACAGCGTGCGGCCAGTATCAAACGTGTGTCTGCGGTTGATCTTGAAATCGACTGTTCCAGCACTTTACTTTTTAGTACTGAAACCACAACCAACCTCCAAACTGTCTTATTTAATTTTCCCTTTTTGAAAGAAAAACTATCAACTAATTCCCTTGGGTTCGACCCGTACTTACCACTTACTACCCAAAATAGTAAAGTCGCGAGTATCGGATTCATAAATTTACTTTTGCACGGAGACATCGCACTTTAATGACGGTGCGGTGGCTCCGTCAGATCACTTGTTGCTTGGATAGAAATCTCTCTACAATCCATCCCACAATCCTTGTAAACACTTTACTTTGAATCAAAAGCTCCAAGTTTATTCTTGAGTTTTACTTTCAAAAACCTTCACTTTCCTGTCTTTCAAAATCAAAACCTTTACTTTCCTTGTCTTTGATTTCAAAACCTTTACTTTTCTAAGCACTTAGCTATGATATCCACCTCTATGGATACTCGTACCTAAAGCCTTCATTCGGTTGAAGGGGTGTGCTTGTATCATAAAATGTTTTAGACCCTTCTCTTACTACCTTTTTGTGTTCAACTTGTTCTATGTGCCATATATTAGGTCAGAACGCTATTGGTTGAGTGGAGGCTCGAAAGAGCAAAGCTCTTCCATGGGTTCGTGAACTTCCATTGATAAGTGCAGGCTCGAAAGAGCACAGCTTATCTGTGGAGTTCAACCTCTTTTAAACACCATTTGGTTGATCGGAAATGATTGATCAAATGGATGCACATAAGCTAAGATACTTCGAAAGGAGGAATTGGCCCAACTAGAACAAGAGTTCTATGTCTTTAAAAGGACTAGACGGTGTGGCAAGTCAAGTGCTAGAAATAGCCTTGATACATCTTTGAACACTTAGTATGATCATTAGAGGTCAATGATAAACGGACTATGATACAAGGCCCCTAACACCGAATCTTTCCTTTGATTAAAACATCACATGTCACTTTACTTTCAGTCTCATTATCAACTGCTTATTTTCAGTCATTTACTTTCAGCACTTTAATTTCCGCACATTTACTTTCCAGCAATTTACTTTTCAGTAATTTACTTTCTGTCGCTTATTACATACCCTTTCAATATCAGTCCATACCAAAAGTATGTTGATTAGTCGATATTGAATTCGACTGTTCCAGCAATTTACTTTCAGTAAATTACTTTCTGTCGCTTATTACAGACCCTTTCAATATCAGTCCATACAAAAAGTATGTTTAGTCGATATATATTGAATTGGACTGTTCCAGCACTTTACTTTTCAGTATTTACTTTCAGTCCTGCATTTACTTTCTTTACTTTCAGTCATTTACTTTTTAGTACTAAAATCACAACCAACCCACATTACTTTCAGTACTAAAATCACAACCAACCCCCAACTGTCTTATTTAATTTTTCTATTTTCGAAAGAACAACTATCCACTAATTCCCTTGGGTTCGACCCCTACTTACCGCTTTACCACCCAATAGTAAAGTCACGAGTAGCGGACTTATAAATTAGTTTTGTACACATTGCCTCGCGACAAGGCAGTACTGTCAAATTGGCGCCGTTGCCTGGGAGTTAGCTATCAGATTAGTTGTTCTTTTCTTTCCCTTTTCATTTCTTCATTGCACTGTCCACTATGTATGCATGGATGACTCGACATCTTCCTCAGTTTGGAGGTACAGTTGGAGAAGACCCTGTAATACACTGCCAACATTTTCACCATATATGCCGCTACATGAAACCTGCAAATGAGGAGCTAGAAGAGTTTAAAATGAAATTCTTTAAACTCTCTCTAACTGACTTTGCGACAGTATGGTATTACTCATCAAATGCTAGTTGTGCAGGTTATTATGAGGACCTTCGTGCTCAATTCCTGAAAGAATTCGCCCCCCATCTTTACGACATGACACCCAAGAGAGGATCATCCCCCTTCAACAATCCCGGGATGAGACTTTGGATGAATACTACACGTACTTTGACACCATCGTCTCACGCTGCCCACACCATGGATTCACGAATGTGGTTCTTCTTCAAAAATTCCTTTGTGGGATGAGGCCGGTTGACCAATCAAGGATTAATGACGCAGTGGGAGGATCGGCCATGCACTTAACCATGACTCAAGTGTGGGATGTTATTGATGACTTGGCCGAAGCCACAAAACGAAGGCCAATGCTCCAAGCTGATGGAAGAGCGCAGATGGCAGAAGCTAATATAGACAGGAGTGGAGAAGACAGTGCAGAGGCCATGATGGTCGAATCAGATACAGAAAGCACCGGGAGCAACGAAGAAGAGCCTACATGGGAAATCACTCCCGAGCCATCAGAAGACTTAGAGCCAGAAACCGATACCGTGTGGGACGAGGAAAAGACTTCTTGGGAATTCACTACCGGGCCGGCAAAGGAGGAAACCCGGGACACTACTGGCGAACTGCCCGAGACATACCCTACTCTCACTACCGAAGCGGCCGAAGAAATCAACCAAGACCAGGTCCTCACAGACAGGTAGGTCGATGCAGATCCGGTCCATCTAGTGAGAGCTTCCCAACTCTTCCCCTTGATCAATATGCAAATCGCAAAAAACTATGTGATCAATGATGAGTCTGAAATAAGGATGAAAGAAAGGATTAAGCAGAACGACCCCTTGATAGAGCATTTTTTCGCCATGACTAGACAAGGCAGCCCTAAACATAAGAGAGCCCGACTCAAGAGACCAGCAGTGAAGGGTCCCTCGCCTTCTCAGAGGTGTTGGAAAGAGAAACCACCAGAACAATGGGAACAGGAACCGAGCACATCATCCCACAAGAACTCGGGGAGAATCAAGGCTAGAATCAAGGTGAATGGGTAGCGAGTCAAACACTACCATGGCGAGGTCAACTTGACAACACAGAAATATGACCTGAGCCACCCATGGGACCCAACCTTATGATCCAGGAATGAGGTACTGTCGAGCTAACGACGTTAAACAAATGCACTGGTCGGGAGGTAACCCGGCATCTATCTTACTTTCAGTCATTTTATTTTATGTCATTTAGTTTTTGCCTTTAGTCATTCTCACCTTTCTTATATATATTTGCTTGCAATCGGCTTTTGAACTAAGTTGTGCTGTAAGGCACGCCTTCGTTCAAAAGTGTGGGGTGAGAACCGCCTTTGTACATAGTTAATTAACATGCTTTCTTTTTTCCTTTTCCCTTAATATTATCTTTTTGAAAATATGAACTTGAGAATGAGAAAAAGATAGATCTAAATTCATGCATTTACCTTGTGAAATCTCAACTGTATAAAAACTTAGGATGTAACTTCTCATTTGTCCCTTTGTGCTGAGATATACATGGGATGTGGAGTTGATATAAAATGCCCTAGAGAGGCTTGGCAAGCACTCGAAGGATCGAATCTCACTATATGGTTTACGAAGTCAGTGGAGGCTGCACTTCGGGTTTCATTGAAGATTGAAGTCATCTCCGCCGTGTAGCGTTTATGCAAGAGGCGGGACGTGAATCAAACCTTCCTATCTCTAGTCCTAGTAGCCGAGAAAATAGATGAGCGACCCTCATCTTGACCCGCGCGAAATGGCGAAGATGAGAAAGAGCGGGGAGGTATTTCCATATGCTCGCGGGCGATGATTGGACCTCCCAAAAAGGTTGAGAAAATGGACAAGCAAATCACAAAAGAGCAAAGCTCGAAGAAGCAAATCAAATGCCAAAGGGCAGTATGTGAAGGTTTTAACCGAAACAAAAGTGAAGAACCTCCAATTCAAAATTAAAGGCTGAAGGCCAATTCACTTCAAAAGCTGTCCCTCACCAAAAGGAAATCAAAGAACTAAACTCATTGAAACCCGAATCAAGTCACGTTCTAGAGAAAGCTACAAGAAAACCATATAGTGCGAGTCGGTCCCGAGAATGCAGTCCAGGAGCCTGAAAATGGCTATCTCCCGAAACATCCGAATTAATTTGCATCTCGGCTCGAAGGTACAAGTATCAAGTTTCTTCTAAGTATTTACACGGTTTAGATTGGTAACAAATAAGTATTGCATGAATAGGATAAATCTAGTCCCATGTTCTCACTTTCCTATTTAAAGTTTTTACTTGGATTGTGTGTGCATCTTTCAAAAAGCATTGTTCGGGACGAACAAGTATAAGTGTGGGGTGATCTGATGGACCATATTTAGATGAATCATTAAGATAGTTAAACCCACCAAATTAGACACTTTATCTTGACAACTTTTACTTGTTAGTTTCACTTTTGTTCTACATGCTATTTCAAGGAGTAGAGATGAAACGAGCTAAAAAGGAGTTCTTGACGCTAAAAGTGGATTACAAGTCAGAAATGGCCATGCTCCAGCAGTACTCCGATCAAGCCACAACTAAGTCCCAATGACTTGTTCCAACAAAGATCAAGAACACAAGTGAAATGCCAAGTATAAGTGCCTTGTCCTTTGATGTCAACCAAGAAGCAACCAAGGGGCAACCAAAGTCTAACCGGAGTTGGGAGGCAACCAATGGCTTTTGGAGAACAAAATATCACAACCCACTCAACTCACTTCCTCCTCCACCAAAGGCCGGCGGCTTCCATGGGAGAGTGACACATGGGCGGTGGCTTTGGGGTGTTGCCACCTCATGGCCGGCGGCTTTTGAGCCCTCCTCTCCCCCTTTGCCATGTGTTCTCCTCCTCTTCTCCCCCATGCCTATAAATACTACATCTCCTCTTCCTTGAAAAAATGTCTTTGGTCCCAAGTTCTAGTACCAAGTTCTAATCTCATAGCCTTAGTTTGGGTCCTTTGATCACTTGTTGCTTGGATAGAAATCTCTCTACAATCCATCCCACAATCCTTGTAAACACTTTACTTTGAATCAAAAGCTCCAAGTTTGTTCTTGAGTTTTACTTTCAAAAACCTTTACTTTCCTGTCTTTCAAAATCAAAACCTTTACTTTCCTTGTCTTTGATTTCAAAACCTTTACTTTTCTAAGCACTTAGCTATGATATCCACCTCTATGGATACTCGTAGCTAAACCCTTCATTCGGTTGAAGGGGTGTGCTTGTATCATAAAATGTTTTAGACCCTTCTCTTAGTGCCTCTTTGTGTTCAACTTGTTCTATGTGCCATATATTAGGTCAGGACGCTATTGGTTGATTGGAGGCTCGAAGAGCAAAGCTCTTCCATGGGTCCGTGAACTTCCGTGGATAAGTGGAGGCTCGAAAGAGCACAGCTTATCTGTGGAGTTCAACCTCTTTTAAACACCATTTGGTTGATCGGAAATGATTGATCAAATGGATGCACATAAGCTAATATACTTCGAAAAGAGGAATTAGCCCAACTAGAACAAGAGTTCTATGTCTTGAAAAGGACTAGACGGTGTGGCAAGTCAAGTGCTAGAAATAGCCTTGATACATCTTTGAACACTTAGTATGATCATTAGAGGTCAATGATAAACGGACTAAGATACAAGGCCCCTAAACCCGAATCTTTCCATTGATTAAAACATCACCTGTCACTTTACTTTCAGTCTCATTATCAACTGCTTATTTTCAGTCATTTACTTTCAGCACTTTAATTTCCACACATTTACTTTCCAGCAATTTACTTTTCAGTAATTTACTTTCTGTCGCTTATTACAGACCCTTTCAATATCAGTCCATACCAAAAGTATGTTGATTAGTCGATATTGAATTGGACAGTTCCAGCACTTTACTTTTCAGTATTTACTTTCAGTCCTGCATTTACTTTCTTTACTTTCAATCATTTACTTTTCAGTACTAAAATCACAACCAACCCACAGTACTTTCAGTACTAAAATCACAACCAACCCCCAACTGTCTTATTTAATTTTCCATTTTCGAAAGAACAATTATCCCCTAATTCCCTTGGGTTCGACCCTGACAGCACTACCTTGTCGCGAGGCAATGTGTACAAAATAAATTTATATTCCGCTACTCGTGACCTTACTACTGGGTAGCAAGTGGTAAGTAGGGGTCGAACCCAAGGGAATTAAGGGGATAAGTTGTTCTTTGAGGGATCGTATAGGCGGGGAACGTGTTTTAGGTTGATTGAGGTTTTAGTGCGGAAAAGTAAGTGTTTTTTTGGTTGGTTTTGGTTTTTAGTTCGGAAAAGTAAATGACAGAAAAGTAAATACTGAAAATAAAAGACAAGACTTACATCGGTTGTTGCGTGATCGGCAAGTCTTGCGGAACGTCAGCAGTTGATATTGCGGTTTATACTAAAATTAAAGGTAAATGCAGGTGGTGTTTTAATCTAAGGAAAGCATTCGGTTTCGGGGGCCTTGTATCATAGCCTGTTTATCATTGACCCTTAGTGATCCCTTTTAAGTATTCAAAAGTGTATCAAGGCCATTCCAAGCACTCGATTTGCCACACTGTCTAGTCCATTCCAAGACGTAGAGCACTTGTTCTATTTAGACTAATACCCCATTCCAAGGTATATTAGCCTATGTGCATCCATTTGACCAGTCATTCCCGACCAACCAAATGGTGTTTTAGAAAGGTCAAACTCCTCAGATAAGCTTTGCCATTCCAAGCATCCACTTATCCGAGTATGTTTACGAACCCCACGGAAGATCTTTGCCATTCCAAGCATCCACTCAACCTTGGAAGTTCTAACCTAATATATGGCACATAGAACAAGTTTTGAATACAAAGAAGAGGCACTAAAAGTATGGCCTAAAACATTTTATGATACAAGTACACCCCTTCAACCGAATGAAGAGTTTAGCTACGAATATCCATAGAGGTGGATATCATAGCTAAGTACTCGAGGGTTTTTGAAAGATAGTAAGTAAAGGAGAATACTCAAGAACCAACAGGAGTATTCTCAAAAACTACTAGAATACTCAAGAACCAACAGGAGTATTATAGATTTCAAACAAAAGCTTACAAAGTAGTGCCCAAATCTAGAGAGAAGCTAGAGCTTTTTTTTATGGATGATGATACAAGGGAGGGAAGGTCTCCTTTTATAGGCGTGGAGGAGATGGGAGATGGCAACACTTGTCACAAGAGGAGAGGGAGAGCAAGGAGATGAAGACACATGGGGGAGGGGAGAAAGCCGGCGGTGGCTATGAGGTGTCTCCTCCCTTAGCCGCCGGCCACATAGAGGGAGGAGAATGAGTTTGAGGTTTGTGAGTCTTATCCCAAAAAGCCATCGGTCCTTTCAGCTCCGGACTGACTCTGGTTGCTCTTCGGTTGGATTTGTTTTGAGTGATTCCATGTCAGGATCATGAGATTTCTTCAGTCAGCATCTGGTCGTGACCTTGGAATGACTCGTAATATATGTTCAGCTTAAAAACTCCTCCTTAGCCTGTATTCTCTCTAGACTCCAAAATACCATGTAGATAAATATCGGAACTAACAAGCAAAAGTTAAATAGACAAACAGTCTAATTTGGTGGGTTTAACCGTGTTTATGATTCATATAATTATGGTCCATCAGACCCCTACTTACTGCTTTACTACCCAATAGTAAAGTCACGAGTAGCGGACTTATAAATTAATTTTGTACACATTGCCTCGCGATAAGGCAGTGTTGTCAACGACCACACTTAGAAACATTGAATTAGATTGTTAGTAGTCGATGATAACAAGTCACAATACGAAGCCTAGTCTGAATATTCTCTCTGATTGATAACCACTCGTTTGTTTCCTATTTTTGCACTGTTTCCAAATCTCTCACAACCCAATTGCCTTTTATTTTACAGAACAATAGTAACCGCTCTAGCTCTCTAGGGTTCGACCACTTGCTTGCCGCTATACTAGCTAAGAGTAAGTGGACTTTATAAATTTCAATTTTCAGGTACCGACGACGATTTGTCAAATTTTGGCGCCGTTGCCGGGGAGCTATGCACGATGAAATTGTTCTTTCCTAATTCTATTCTTCTGTTTTTATTTCCTTTTCTTTTAGTTTCCGTTTTGTTCTTTGCTACTCGTGTGCTATGTCTCACGCAGGTAGCCAGGTCGGTGACAACAACGAGGAAGTCGAGCAAGTTATTCGGGACACGGAAGGGCTACTCCCATAAGACCTGAATCAGATGAGACAGAATGGAGAGATCAGGGGGGCTACCCCAGCGAACCAAAGACCACCGTTCCAACCACAACCATACCAACCCTACCCACAATACCCACCACAACCATATCAGCCATACCCACAACAACCGTATCAACCATATCCACAAAACCAGCCACTTCCACCACCACAATACCCTCCACACCAGCAGTATCAACAACCTCCACGGCCTCCACCACAGCCGGTCGTTAGAGAGGATCATCACGAGGAGTATGACGATGAAGAGCCCACCATGGGAGAGCTATCGGCCCCCAACTTCGCAACCAGTCTTAGTGCATCTACGAAGGGCCGGACCTCGAAGCCATAGCCATCAACACGGCGGTTGTGCACCACCTACCAAAGTTCTCAGGGAGCAAGGGGGAATCGGCCACAGCTCATCTGCAACGCTACCATGGGATATGCCAAAACCTAAGGCCATACAGAGTCAAAGTCGGGGCCTTCAAATTAAAAGCTTTCTATTTTTCACTCATCGACTCTGCTAACGACTGGTTTCTATCTTTGCCTTCAGGTAGCATCCATACATGGGACCAGATGCAGAAGAAGTTCTTTAACAAGTACTATCCAGCAGGCCGAGCGATGTAGGTCCAAAGGCAATTGCAAGAGCTACGACGAGGACCCAACGAGACGATGTACGAGTACGTGGAGAAGTTCAACGCCCTAGAGCAGAGCTGCTGCAACCTCGGACTTTCAGAGAAGCTGATTGTGGAGTATATGCTCGATGGACTGAGGAGACTCGACCGAAAGCTTCTAGATGCCTCACCTGGAGGAACGATCATGAACCTGTCCCCAGCCGGAGTACGGAGGAAGATCATGGAGGTGGCCGAGAACGCAAGGTTCCAGGATGAGTCCAACAAAGAAGAAGAATATAGCAGGACCATGAACGTCTCAAAGGTCGAGCCCCCATCCAGTTCCATGGCCGAAGAAATCAAACAGCTCAAGGAGATGATGCAACAGGTCATAAGGAGGCAGGTGATCCAAGTCAAGCCTTGCGAGTTCTGTGGAGCCACAAGCCACAGAACAGACGAGTGCCCAACTATATTGGAGGACGACCAGGGTGAAGTGAATGCAATAGGCGACTACCAAAACTTTGGCAACCGGACCGAGCCAGCCCGACAATGTGGCGTAGCGGCGACCAGGCAAGGGGCGAATGGGTAGCACTGGCGAAACGACAATCAGAACAATCAGGCCCAAAGAGAGCCAGCACAGCAAGCCGCACCTCAGTAGGCCCAGCAGTACTATCGGCCCCCATATCGTCAACAACAAGGAGGGCACAATGGGTCGGGCCAGTACCAGCAGAGATCGAGCAAGTCATTGGAAGACATCGTGAAGGACCTAGCCACCTCAGTGCATCAATTTCAGGCTAAAACAAATGGGGCAATCGCCGACCTGTCCAAGCAGATGTCTAACTTGGTCCAGGACTTGTCCGAGCTGAGGAAAGACCCGGGGAGGCTACCGTCCCAAACAGTGCCCAATCCAAAAGGAAATGTGATGGGACGTATTTATATGATTCATCAAGTACACAAAACCCACCAAATAAGACATTTGGTCATACGAACATGTTCTTGTTGATGTCGTTTTTGTGTATATAGGCATTTTGGAGTCTAAAGAGGAATCACGCTCAAAAAGGGAGATTTGTCCTAAAATGCAGCACAAGTCATTTCTGGCCGGGCCTGCGCCCAAGGAGTGCCGGGCTGAACCGAGAAAACCGAGGCCGCGCCCAGAAAAGCCAGGCCTCACCCGAGAAAACCAGGACGCTTCCAAGGAAGCCAACCGGGCCGTCCGAGAAATGCCGGACGCGCCCAGGAGCCAGTGCCAAGAAGTACCGGGCCTGCCGAGTTCTGCGTCTGGGAGTGCCGAGGCCCGCGTCCGAGAAACCAGGTCCCCGACCAGGCATCGCCCAGGCCACGCTCGAGCTGTCTTGCACTGAATTCAAGTTACCCAGGCAAACGAGCTGATTTGACGAATCCACCTCAAGCAAAGTGATCAAAATGGAAAATAAGGTGGACAATGTTAGAAAACCAAGGAGAATGCTAGGGCAGATTGGTAGTTGGCCCAATTCCAAAGCAAAGGCCCCGCGCGAATAGGCACCGAAACCAAGTCGCTCGACCAAACCATGGAATCTGGCAATTCTGGCTCGGCCAAAGTATTTTAAATGCAAAATGACTCGGACAATCTCACTTCCCAGACAAAATGCCCGAGTGGAACCGGCCGATGCCCGAGCATTGTTCGAGGAGCCCATGCCCGACAGAGAGAACGTGGGCCACGAGCAGGTCCCGGCTGGATTGGCCCCATGATGGAGCACCCACTCACTACGAGCCATGAGGTGCCGCCAGGAAAGAGTAACGACCCAGGTGCCTTCACAGCCACCTGTGGTATTGGTGAGGCTCAGATACATCACTGCTTAATTGATTTGGGTGCTGCTGTTAATGTCATGCCTTATTCTCTATATTGTTCGTTTAAACTTGGCCCTTTAAAACTGCTTAAATTGTTAATAGAACTAGGGGATAAGTCATGTACTTGGCCTGTTGGATTGCTTGAAGACCTAACCCTTTGAGTAGAAGATCTTGTTGTTCCTGTAGATTTCTATGTCTTGCAGATGGGAGATGCTAGAGACGATGATCCTCCAACACTTATATTGGGACGGCCATTCCTCTTCTCCACCAAGACCAGAATTGACATGGGCACGGGCCTATTATCACTAGCATTCGGTGGAAAGACATCAGATTTCTACATCTATGGGGATGACGACTGTCCATGCACGAGGAAGCCGCCGGACATAGTAAACACCTCAGATCTTGGTGCCCTAGTCCCTGCCCTACCAAAGGAGACCATGTATACAACCGGGCCAGTAGCTATAAGCAAGATGTCCTCAACAACCCGGGAGTATGTGAAGGCGAACCCGCCTGATCGATGGAGAGCAGATCCAAGCACATCTATACACGATGATTTTGGGCAGATTGAAGAAGTAGCTGAGGCAAAGTTTGACCTCACACGCCCATGGGATCCTAACTTGTGATCCCTAAAGAGGTACCGTCGAGCCAACGACGTAAAACAAAGGCGTTCGCCAGGAGGCAGTCAGTCATTCTTTCATTTTTCTTAGTTTTATTTATGTCGTTTATGTTTAGTTAAGTTTTGAGTCATATTCATCACATTGTACTTGGGAAAGAAGATGATTTTCATGCAAGGAACAAATGCGCACCATGCATTCGCACGCTTATACCATGCGTTCGCATGGTCGCCTGCAGGCTGGGAGAATGAGCGCGCAGAGTAAGTCGTGCGATCGCACAAGAATTTCATGCGACTGGTCGCAATTGTGCGATCGCACAAAGCACACCATGAGAGCGCACAAGGCCATATGTGCAAACGCACGAAGATTTCAGGCCACTGGTTAAGATTGTGCGATCGCACAAGGTAATCCATGCGAGCGCATGACCAGGTTTCGGCGAGAGGGAACCGGGCCGCGCTCGATTTTTTTTCTGGACCTCGTCCGACTCTGACCAGCTACCGACCGAACCCAAGTGGAGTATTGTTCCAACCCTTTTCTCTACTTTTCCATGTTGTTTGCATGCATTGTGTGTTTAGAGTCTAAGTCGTGCCGTGAGGACACGGCTTATTTCAAAAGTGTGGGGTGGGAGAGTCAGTCGTTGTGTCAGCATGTTTACTTTCCTGCACCTGCATAGAGTCAGCACGTTTCCCTCAAATTTTAAATTTTTTTGTACAAGTTCTTCTCTATTTCCTAGATTTGCGGTATTGAATGTTGATGATGTGAAATAGATAGAGCCGATTACATGCATGTCTTTGGTGAAATTAGAATTGTGCGATTACATGTGAACTTAACCCATTACGTGCCTTTGTAAGTTGAGATAAACAGGGATGTGGAGTTGATAGAAACGTCCTAGAGAGACTTGACGAAGCATTCAAAGGACCGAATTTCAAGTTATGTGGTTATATGGATTTCGTGGAGGCTAGCACTTCGAGGCAACATGGTTTGAGTCTGCTCCGCCACTGCGGTACTTGTGCGGTCAGGTGGGACGGGAAAACATCAAACCGTACTAACTCTAGTCCAAGTAGCCGGGAAAATAGACGAGCGACCCTCGGCTTGACTCGCGTCAAAAGGACGAGGATGAGTGAGAGCAGGAAGGTATTTGCATAGGCTTGCAGGCGATGATTGGACCTTCAGAAGAATCAAGGACGAGCAGTTCACAATCAGTAGCAAAAAGAGAAAAATCAGTCAATTGTGAAGTTTTACACGCAACAAAAGTGAAGTACACCGCTGTTACATCAAAAACCAAGTCACTACAAAAACTGTCCGAAAAGAACTCAAGCACCTTGAAGCTCGAATCAAACACATGCAAGAAAAAGCAATGAAGTATAACCATATAGCAAGAGTTCGGATCCGAGAGTGCAGTTCATGGGTCTAAAGAGGACTATCTCCCAGACATTCGAATTGATTTGAATCTCGACCCAAAGGTAACACGTATCAAGTTATTTCCATGTTTGAGTACGATACTTTTAGTAACGAGATATGCATGGAAAAGTGAAGTCTAGATTAGCAAATCATATTCATGTAGCAATATCTAAGATTCCGAAGGAATTGTGATGTTTCAGTTTATTTTCCTGACTTGACCTAGTCCTTGTTCGGGACGAACAAGTTTAAGTTTGGGTGGTTTGATGAGACGTATTTATACGACTCATCGAGTCATCAAATCCCACCAATTCCGGCACTTTATCATGCAAACAGTTACTTTTTAGTGTTGTTTTGCATTTCAGGTGTTTCGAAAGCTCTAGGAGGAAACGAGCTTAAAAGATGATATTTCGTGTCAGAAACATCGCAGTTGAAGATCAAAGCCAGAGGAGCGTTTGACCACCTGAATCGACCGGCTCATCGTGAACAGTATTTTTCGGTCGTGAACAGTAATTCTGGGATGAACAGTACTTCGGGTCGTGAACAATAATTCCGGGATGAACAGTAACATCGGACGGAACAGTAATTTCGAGAAAAATCCTAATTCCATGTGTGGCGGTTCTGGAAGCTTCTAGAAGACTTGTTGGCCAAGTAAACTTGCTAGCCAAGTAAACTTACAAACCAAGCAAAGTCGGTTTTAGGACATGTTTCCTAAAACCATTTTTGGACAGACTTCAACTTGGAAGCTTTGAGGCCTGAGTTTTCTCTATAAATACAACCTCATATCAAGGGTTTCAAATCATCCCTCAAGCATCGAAGACCAGAGCTTCTCTCTCTAGGCTTCTAATGAGCTAATAGCCGATTGATCTTCCTCTCTCGGAGTGTGTATGTGCGTTTAACTTATATGATCGATGTAGAATTGAGAACCCCAGCTATGTATTTATTGGTGGCTGGGGATCTTTCCAAATTCGGATAGGAAATCCAATCCTAACTGCCTTAGTGATGGAGCGTATTTATATGACTCATAAAGTACTACTAAACCCCCAAATTAGAGACTTTGTCTTAATCACTTTTACTTGTTAGTTCCATTTTTGTTCGACAGGTGATTTTGAGCTTTGGAGAGGAAACATGCCTAAAAGGGGAGATTTGAGCCCAAAAAGCACACCAATCATTTCTGGCCGAGAACTCGCAACTAGGGCCCGAGGAAAATCAACCAGGGCCCGAGCAAAACCAACCAGGGACCGAGGACCCCAGTCGAGGACCGAGAGAGCTCAGCCGGGTACCCAGGCCCAGTACCGAGAACCTCAGGTCCCTGACCGAGAACCAGAACCGAGAAGACCAGGTCCCCACCCAGGTCCCTGTCCGAGAGCCAGCGCCGAGAAAACCGGGCCCGTCTGAGAATGCGAGGTCCCTATCTCGGGCCTGTCCGAGAAAACCAGGTCCCCGCCCAGGCATCGCCAGGCCACACCCGAGCTGTCTAGCACTGAATTCAAGTTAACCGGGCAAACGAGCTGATCTGACAAATCCACCTCGAGAAAAGTGATCAAAATGGAAAATAAGGTGGACAATGTCGGAAAACCAAGGAGAATGCTCGGGCAGATTGGCAGTTGGCCCAATTCCAAAGCAAAGGCCCTGCGCGCATAGGCACCGAAACCAAGTCGCTCGACCAAACTATGGAATCTGGCAAATCTGGCTCAACCAAAGTGTTTTAAATGCCCAATAACTTGGATAATCTCACTTCTCAGACAAAACGCCCGAGTGGAACCAACTCAAGCCCGGTCAAGGCCAAAATAGGGCAATTTCGGCCGTTTTGGGATTTCGACCATGTTCCGGGTAGAATTTGGCTTAGCATCCTTCTTGAGATGATCTTAGAATGACTTTATCGTTCAGAATACACTCTCCAAAATCCAAGAAGCTCCGAACAGAGCTCCGGGCAAATTCCGACCATATTCCGACGAACCTCCGGCGATTCTCCGATCAAGCTCAATCCAACCACAGCCATGCTCCGGTCATTTCTTGCTCCGGCCACACTCCGGCGAAGTCCAACCAAATTCAAACTAATTCTTGTCCGGTTGGCCATACTATTCACTTCGGTTTGGTTTTGGAATCCGGTTGGGCTTCAACTAAAACCAAGTCGGTTGGTTCCTTCTCAACAAGATAGTTGGCTTTGGATGACACCAACACAAGTGGGCAATTCGTGGCTCATGGAAGAGATAAGAGCAAGAGGTGGCTTTGGCTTAAAATATCCCAAATGGTGTCATAAGAAGAGCCAATCAAATGCCTTAGCTTTTGGGATATTTCTCAATGCAAACTTAGCCTCCAAGTCTTCATTAGCCTATAAATAGAGGCCTTAAGCCTTAGAATTCGTGTGCCACAAACCTTAGAGAGTTGAGAGCTTATCTCTCTTCTCTTCATTTTCAATGCAAACACACTTTGTTCTTACTTTGTTCTTGATTTTCAAAGCTTTTGTTCACTTGTTCTTGAGCTTCAAGCTCTTACTTTCTAGCAGCACACTTTACTTTCCCTTGTCTTGATTTGGAGCTCCTCTCCCTTACTTACTTGTTGTTCTCTTTCACTTGTTCTTGTTTCGGTTTCTTGTTGTTTTCCTTGTTTTCTTTTCGGTTTGCTTTACTTTTCTTGCACTTAGCTATGGTATCCACTTCTATGGATATTCATAGCTAAACCCTTCATTCTGTTAAAGGGGTGTTCTTGTATCATGGAAACGTTTTAGACCCTTTTCTTAGTGCTTCTATTGTGTTCAAACTTGTTCTATGTGCCATATATTAGGTTAGAACATACATGGTTGAGTGGAGGCTCGAAAGAGCAAAGCTCTTCCATGGGGTTCGTGAACATACATGGTTGAGTGGAAGCTCGAAAGAGCAAAGCTTTTCCATGGAGTTCAACCTCTTTTAAACACCACATGGTTGATCGGAAATGATTGATCAAGTGGATGCACATAGGCTAAGATACTTCGAAAGGAGGAATTAGCCTATCTAGAACAAGTGCTCTATGTCTTCAAAAGGACTAGACGGTGTGGCAAGTCGAGTGCTAGAAATGGCCTTGATACATCTTTGAACACTTAGAACGATCATAAGAGGTCAATGATGAACGGAACTATGATACAAGGCCCCTACACCGAATCCTTCCCTTAATCAATTCACCACTTGTCAATTTACTTTCAGTCTCACTATCAACTGCTTACTTTCAATACTTTACTTTTACGCACTTTACTTTACACACTTTACTTTTCAGTACTTTACTTTACGCACTTTACTTTTCAGCACTTTACTTTCCGCACTTATTTTCAGTACCTTTACTTTTCAATCTTTACATTTCCGTACGCTTACAACAGACTTGCTCAACATTAATCCAACATAACTTTAGCACGTATTGCGCTTGAAATATAGCGTGCGACAAACCAAAAGTATGTTGTTTGGTTGATATTGAACTCGACTGTTCCAGCACTTTACTTTCCGCACTTTACTTTTCAGTCATTTACTTTCCGCACATTTACTTTCAGTCTTTATTTTCCGCTTACTACAGACGTTTTCAACATCAATCCAACATAACTTTGGCACGTATTGCGCTTGAAATATACCGTGCGACAAACCAAAAGTATGTTGTTTGGTTGATATTGAACTCGACTGTTCCAACAATTTACTTTTCAGCACTTACTTTCAGTCTTTTCTTTCAGCACTTTAATTTCTTGCACTCTACTTTCAGTACCTTTACTTTTACGCTATTTACTTTTCTGTCTAAACCCATAAAACCCAATCTGTATTTACTTTCTTTTTAAAGAACAACCATTCCACACTGACTCCCTTGGGTTCGACCCCTACTTACCGCTTTACTACCCAATAAAGTCACGAGTAGTGGACTTATAAATTAATTTTTCACATTGCCTCACGACAAGGCTCTGTCAAATTGGCGCCGTTGCCGGGGAGTTGTGCCTCAGAATAGTTGTTCTCTTTATTTTCTTTTGTTTCTGTCGTTGCATGATTCACAATGTCTTCCTTGATGATTCGGTATCTCCCCTAGTTTGGAGGTGCCATCGGAGAGGACCCTGTGAAACATTGCCAAAAATTTCACTCCATCTGTGGCCGCATGAAGCCTAGAGACGAGTCATTAGAGGAATTTAAACTGAAGTGTTTTAAGTTTTCACTAACAGACTTTGCACTATATTGGTATGACTCGTCTTGTGCAGATTATGAAAATGATTATCTTGTGCTGCGAGCCCGTTTCCTAGAAGAATTTTCACCGCCATCCTTCCAACTTGAAGTCTGCGAGAAGATCATCAACCTTGAGCAATCCCGGGACGAGACCTTGGACGAGTATTATACGTACTTCGATACCATTGTTTCGAGCTGCGCGCACCATGGACTCACGGACTTGTTTCTTCTGCAAAGGTTTCTTGGTGGGATGATGCCACTTGAATGGAATAGGATTAGTATTGCGGCGGGAGGTTCGGTAATGAAGCTAACCATGACTCAAATTTGGGACCTCATTGATGATTTGGCCGAGAGCTCAAAATGAGGAGCCGCATGCATCGAGCCAGCCAAGGATGAGGACTCTTGGATGGCCAAAGAAGAACTGCCCAAATCATGCCCGGTCCTCATTACCAATCTACCCAAGGAAGTCCCGGCCCTACTTGACGAGACAACAGAAGTCCCGGACTTCACTGCCAAACCAGCCGAGACATGCCCGGACCTCACTGCTGAACTGACCGAGAAAATCACTGCAGGCCCGGTCCTCACTGAAGAGCTGCTCGAGAAAGACCCGGTCCTTGTGGCCGAGAAGCCCTTACCTAACCCTTCATGTTTAATGCAGTTCACATCCACCGAAGATCATGTGACCAATGATGATGAGGTGCAAGGGGAGTTGGAGGCAAAACATGAGACAGAAGAGCCGAAGATGGAGCACTCACTCACCACGAGCCGGGAAAACTCACTCGTCCAATGACGGCCAATCATCTCTGCCACAAAGAAGAGGGTTGGCAAGGGCGCATGTTTGAGGTCGCTAGGCAGAATATTGAACTTCCAGAATTGCAAAGGTGCCGACCACTCAAACATGAAGAAGCGGCCAAGACATGGGCCAAAGGAATGGAAGTCGAGAAGGAGGAACAAGAGAGCATGACTCGATGGACCAGCAGCTATGGTCAAGGGAGCCTCACCTTCTTGGAGCTATGTAAGGATGAACCTGCCGGGCCTATGGAGAACCAAACCGAGCACATCACTCTGCAAGTTCTTTGGGCAGAGCAAAAGAGCAATCGAGAAGAAGTTCAACCTCAAGCACCCATGGGACCCCAACTTATGATCCAAAAGTGAGGTATCGTCGAGCCAATGACGTTAAACAAAGGCACTTGTCGGGAGGTAACCCGACATGTCTATCATTTTCTTCATTTTATTTCCTACTTTTCATTTTACTTACTTTTTTATGTTTTGAACCAAGTCGTGCTGTGAGGCACTGCTTCGTTCAAAAGTGTTGGGGTGTTTGAGTAGTAGTCTTGTACATAGTAGATAGCATTTTTGAAAATATACACTTTCATGATGTGAAAATAGATAGACCCGATTCATGCATTTCCTTGTGAAAACTTGATTGTGTAAGCACATGTGTATTTAACTTCCTACTTGTCCTTGTGTGCTGAGATAAATGTAGGATGTGAAGTTGAAAGAAATGCCCTAGAGAGGCTTGACAAGCACTCAAGAGACCGGATCCTTACTACACGGTTATGTGAAAATTGTGGAGGCTACACTTCGGGCTTCTTGGTGAAGAGTGGACTCCGCCATGCAGCGTCTATGCTAGAGGCGGGACGGGAATCAAACCGTCCATTCTCTAGTCCAAAGTAGCCGGGAAAAGAGATGAGCGACCCTCATCTTGACCCGCGCAAAAAAGGCAAGGATGAGAAAGAGCGGGGAGGTATTTCCATATGCTCTCGGGCGATGATTGGACCTCCAAAAAGTGAAGAAATGGACGAGCAATCATCAAAGGAGCAAAGCTCAAAGAAGAAGAGAAAAAATCAGCCAATATGATGAAACCAAACCAACCCGAAGCAAAAAGTGAAGTACTCAAAGAGTCAAATCAAAAGCCGAAGACCAAACCTCACTACAAAAAGTTGTCCAACCACACAAAGAAAATTAGAAGAGCTCAACCCATTCGTCCGAATCAATCACGTGCTAGAAGAAGCAAGTAACATAACCATATAGTAAGATCGGATCCAAGAGTGCAGTTCAAGGGCCTAAAAAAAGTGGCTATCTCCCAATCATCCAAATTGATTTGCATCTCGGCTCAAGGGTAACAAGTATCTAGTTACTTTCACATGTGAGCATGATTACGTTTGGAAGCAAGTAAGTTATGCATGCTAAGGTAAACTCTAGTTTTGCATCTCACATTCACATTTAGGACTTAGGGTGTTGTTCCTCTCTTTGACTAGACTTGTTCGGGACGAACAAGAATAAGTGTGGGGGTATTTGATGGAGCGTATTTATACGACTCATAAAGTACTACTAAACCCCCAAATTAGACACTTTGTCTTAATCACTTTGACTTGTTAGTTCCATTTTTGTTCTACAAGTGATTTTGAGCTTTAGAGAGGAAACATGCCTAAAAGGGGAGATTTGAGCCCAAAAAGCACACCAAGCATTAATGGCCGAGAAGTCGCAACTAGGGCCGGAGGAAAATCAACCAGGGCCCGAGCAAAACCAACCAGGGACCGAGGACCCCAGTCGAGGACCGAGAGAGCTCAGCCGGGTACCCAGGCCCAGTACCGAGAACCAGAACCGAGAAGACCAGGTCCCCGCCCAGGTCGCTGTCCGAGAGCCAGCGCCGAGAAAACTAGGCCCGTCCGAGAATGCCAAGTCCTTGTCCCGGGCCCGTCCGAGAAAACCAGGTCCCCGCCCAGGCATCGCCCTGGCCACACCCGAGCTACCTAGCACTGAATTCAAGTTATCCGGGCAAACGAGCTGCTCTGACAAATCCACCTCAAGCAAAGTGATCAAAATGGAAAATAAGGTGGACAATGTTGGAAAACCAAGGAGAATGCTCGGGCAGATTGGCAGTTGGCCCAATTCCAAAGCAAAGGCCCTGCGCATAGGCACCGAAACCAAGTTGCTCGACCAAACCATGGAATCTGGCAAATCTGGCTCAACCAAAGTGTTTTAAATGCCCAATAACTTGGACGATCTCACTTCTCAGACAAAACGCCCGAGTGGAACCAGCTCAAGCCCGGTCAAGGCCAAAATAAGGCAATTTCGATCGTTTTGGGATTTTGACCATGTTCCGGGCAGAATTTGGCTTAGCATCCTTCTTTAGATCATCTTAGAATGACTTTGTTGTTCAGAATACACTCTTCAAAATCCAAGAAGCTCCGACCAAAGCTCCGGGCAGATTCCGGCCATATTCTGGCGAACCTCCGGCGATGCTCCGATCAAGCTCAATCCAACCACAACCATGCTCCGGTCATTTCTTGCTCCGGCCACACTCCGGAAAAGTCCAACCAAATCCAAACTAATTCTTGTCCGGTTGGCCATACTATTCACTTTGGTTTGGTTTTGGAATCCGGTTGGGCTTCAACTAAAACCAAGTCGGTTGGTTCCTTCTCAACAAGCTAGTTGGCTTTGGATGACACCAACACAAGTGGGCAATTCGTGGCTCATGGAAGAGATAAGAGCAAGAGGTGGCTTTGGCTTAAAATATCCCAAATGGTGTCATAAGAAGAGCCAATCAAATGCCTTATCTTTTGGGATATTTCTCAATGCAAACTTAGCCTCCAAGTCTTCATTAGCCTATAAATAGAGGCCTTAAGCCTTAGAATTCGTGTGCCACAAACCTTATAGAGTTGAGAGCTTATCTCTCTTCTCTTCATTTTCAATGCAAACACACTTTGTTCTTACTTTGTTCTTGATTTTCAAAGCTTTTGTTCACTTGTTCTTGAGCTTCAAGCTCTTACTTTCCAGCAGCACACTTTACTTTCCCTTGTCTTGATTTGGAGCTCCTCTCCCTTACTTTCTTGTTGTTCTCTTTCACTTGTTCTTGTTTCGGTTTCTTGTTGTTTTCCTTGTTTTCTTTTCGGTTTGCTTTACTTTTCTTGCACTTAGCTATGGTATCCACTTCTATGGATATTCGTAGCTAAACCCTTCATTCGGTTGAAGGGGTGTGCTTGTATCATGCAAACGTTTTAGACCCTTTTCTTAGTGCTTCTATTGTGTTCAAACTTGTTCTATGTGCCATATATTAGGTTAGAACATACATGGTTGAGTTGAGGTTCGAAAGAGCAAAGCTCTTCCATGGGGTTCGTGAACATACATGGTTGAGTGGAGGCTCGAAAGAGCAAAGCTTTTCCATGGATTTCAACCTCTTTTAAACACCACTTGGTTGATCGGAAATGATTGATCAAGTGGATGCACATAGGCTAAGATACTTCGTAAGGAGGAATTAGCCTATCTAGAACAAGTGCTCTATGTCTTGAAAAGGACTAGACGGTGTGGCAAGTCGAGTGCTAGAAATGGCCTTGATACATCTTTGAACACTTAGAACGATCATTAGAGGTCAATGATGAACGGAACTATGATACAAGGCCCCTACACCGAATCTTTCCCTTAATCAATTCACCACTTGTCAATTTACTTTCAGTCTCACTATCAACTGCTTACTTTCAGTACTTTACTTTTACGCACTTTACTTTACGCACTTTACTTTTCAGTACTTTACTTTACGCACTTTACTTTTCATCACTTTACTTTCCGCACTTATTTTCAGTACCTTTACTTTTCATTCTTTACATTTCCGTACGCTTACAATAGACTGGCTCAACATCAATCCAACATAACTTTGGCACGTATTGCGCTTGAAATATAGCGTGCGACAAACCAAAAGTATGTTGTTTGGTTGATATTGAACTCGACTGTTCCAGCACTTTACTTTCCGCACTTTACTTTTCAGTCATTTACTTTCCGCACACTTACTTTTAGTCTTTACTTTCTGCTTACTACAGACTGGCTCAACATCAATCCAACATAACTTTGGCACGTATTGCGCTTGAAATATAGCGTGCGACAAACCAAAAGTATGTTGTTTGTTTGATATTGAACTCGACTGTTCCAGCAATTTATTTTTCAGAACTTACTTTCAGTCTTTACTTTCAGCACTTTGATTTCTCGCACTTTACTCTCAGTACCTTTACTTTTACGCAGTTTACTTTTCTTTCTAAACCCATAAAACCCAATCTATATTTACTTTCTTTTTTCTTTCTTTTTAAAGAACAACCATTCCACACTGACTCCCTTGGGTTCGACCCCTACTTACCGCTTTACTACCCAATAGTGAAGTCACGAGTAGCGGACTTATAAATTAATTTTTCACATTGCTTCACGACAAGGCTCTGTCAAATTGGCGCCGTTGCCGGGGAGTTGTGCATCGGAATAGTTGTTCTCTTTATTTTCTTTTGTTTCTGTCGTTGCATGATTCACAATGTCTTCCTTGATGATTCGGTATCTCCCCCAGTTTGGAGGTGCCATCGGAGAGGACCCTGTGAAACATTGCCAAAAATTTCACTCCATCTGTGGCTGCATGAAGCCTAGAGACGAGTCATTAGAGGAATTTAAACTGAAGTGTTTTAAGTTTTCCCTAACAGACGTTGCACTATATTGGTATGACTCGTCTTGTGCAGATTATGAAAATGATTATCTTGTGCTGCGAGCCCATTTCCTAGAGGAATTTTCACCGCCATCCTTCCAACTTGAAGTCTGCGAGAAGATGATCAACCTTGAGCAATCCCGGGACGAGACCTTGGACGAGTATTATACGTACTTCGATACCGTTGGTGGGATGATGCCACTTGAATGGAATAGGCTTAGTATTGCGACGGGAGGTTCGGTAATGAAGCTAACCATGACTCAAATCTGGGACCTCATTGATGATTTGGTCGAGAGCTCAAAACGAGGAGCCGCATGCACCGAGCCTGCCAAGGATGAGGACTCTCGGATGGCCAAAGAAGAACTGCCCAAATCAGGCCCGATCCTCATTACCAATCTACCCAAGGAAGTTCCAGCCCTACTTGACGAGACAATAGAAGTCCCAGACTTCACTGCCAAACCAGCCGAGACATGGCCGGACCTCACTGCCGAACTGACCGAGAAAATCACGGTAGGCCCGGTCCTCACTGAAGAGCTGCTCGAGAAAGACCCGGTCCTTATGGCCAAGAAGCCCCTACCTAACCCTTCATGTTTATTGCAGATCACATCCACCGAAGATCATGTGACCAATGATGATGAGGTGCAAGGGGAGTTGGAGGCAAAACATGAGCCAGAAGAGCCGAAGATGGAGCACTCACTCACCACGAGCCCGGAAAACTCACTCGTCCAAGGACGGCCAATCATCTCTGCCACAAAGAAGAGGGTTAGCAAGGTCACATGTTTGAGGTCGCTAGGCAGAATACTGAACTTCCAGAATTGCAAAGGTGCCGACCACTCAAACATGAAGAAGCGGCCAAGACATGGGCCAAAGAAATGGAAGCCGGGAAGGAGGAACAAGAGAGCACGACTCGATGGACCAGCAGCTATGGTCAAGGGAGCCTCACCTTCTCGGAGCTATGTTAGGATGAACCTACCGGACCTATGGAGAACCAAACCGAGCACATCACTCCGCAAGTTCTTTGGGCAGAGCAAAAGAGCAACCGAGAAGAAGTTCGACCTTAAGCACCCATGGGATACCAACTTATGATCCATGAGTGAGGTACCGTCGAGCCAATGACGTTAAACAAAGGCACTTGCCGGGAGGTAACCCGGCATGTCTATCATTTTCTTCATTTTATTTCCTACTTTTCATTTTACTTACTTTTTTGTGTTTTGAACCAAGTCGTGCTGTGAGGCACGACTTCGTTCAAAAGTGTGGGGGGTATTTGAGTAGTAGTCTTGTACATAGTAGACAGCATGTTTTGAAAATATACACTTTCATGATGTGAAAATAGATAGACCCGATTCATGCATTTCCTTGTGAAAACTTGATTGTGTAAGCACATGTGTATTTAACTTCCTACTTGTCCTTGTGTGCTGAGATAAATGTAGGATGTGGAGTTGAAAGAAATGCCCTAGAGAGGCTTGACAAGCACTCAACGGACCGGATCCTTACTATACGGTTATGTGAAAATTGTGGAGGCTACACTTCGGGATTCTTGGTGAAGAGTGGACTCTGCCATGCAGCGTCTATGCAAGAGGCGGGACGGGAATCAAACCGTCCATTCTCTAGTCCAAAGTAGCCGGGAAAAGAGATGAGCGACCCTAATCTTGACCCGCGCAAAAAAGGCAAGGATGAGAAAGAGCGGGGAGGTATTTCCATATGCTCTCGGGCGATGATTGGACCTCCCAAAAGTGAAGAAATGGACGAGCAATCATCAAAGCAGCAAAGCTCAAAGAAGAAAAGAAAAAATCAGCCAATATGATGAAACCAAACCAACCCGAAGCAAAAAGTGAAGTACTCAAAGAGTCAAATCAAAGGCCGAAGGCCAAAAGTCACTACAAAAAGCTATCCAACCACACAAGAAAATCAGAAGAGCTCAACCCATTAGCCCGAATCAATCACGTGCTGGAAGAAGCAAGTAACATAACCATATAGTAAGATCGGATCCGAGAGTGCAGTTCAAGGGCCTAAAAAAAGTGGCTATCTCCCAATCATCCAAATTGATTTGCATCTCGGCTCAAGGGTAACAAGTATCTAGTTACTTTCATATGTGAGCATGATTTCGTTTTGAAGCAAGGAAGTTATGCATGCTAAGGTAAACTCTAGTTTTGCATCTCACATTAACATTTAGTACTTAGGGTATTGTTCCTCTCTTTGACTAGACTTGTTCGGGACGAACAAGAATAAGTGTGGGGGTATTTGATGGAGCGTATTTATACGACTCATAAAGTACTACTAAAACCCCAGATTAGACACTTTGTCTTAATCACTTTTACTTGTTAGTTCCATTTTTGTTCTACAGGTGATTTTGAGCTTTAGAGAGGAAACATGCCTAAAAGGGGAGATTTGAGCCCAAAAAGCACACCAAGCATTTCTGGCCGAGAAGTCGCAACTAGGGCACGAGGAAAATCAACCAGGGCCCGAGGAAAATCAACCAGGGCCCGAGCAAAACCAACCAGGGATCGAGAACCCCAGTCGAGGACCGAGAGAGCTCAGCCGGGTACCCAGGCCTAGTACCGAGAACCTCATGTCCCTGACCGAGAACCAGAACCGAGAAGACCAGGTCCCCGCCCAGGTCCCTGTCCGAGAGCCAGCGCCGAGAAAACCGGGCCCGTCCGAGAATGCTAGGTCCCTGTCCCGGGCCCGTCCGAGAAAATTAGGTCCCCGCTCAGGCATCGCCCAGGCCACACCCGAGCTGTCTAGCACTGAATTCAAGTTACCCGGGCAAACGAGCTGATCTGACGAATCCACCTCGAGCAAAGTGATCAAAATGGAAAATAAGGTGGACAATGTCGGAAAACCAAGGAGAATGCTCGGGCAAATTGGCAGTTGGCCCAATTCCAAAGCAAAGGCCCTGCCAAATCTGGCTCAACCAAAGTGTTTTAAATGCCCAATAACTTGGAAAATCTCACTTCTCAGACAAAACGCTCGAGTGGAACCAGCTCAAGCCCGGTCAGGGCCAAAATAGGGCAATTTCGGTCGTTTTGGGATTTTGACCATGTTCCGGGAAGAATTTGGCTTAGCATCCTTCTTGAGATCATCTTAGAATGACTTTGTCGTTTAGAATACACTCTCCAAAATCCAAGAAGCTCCGACCAAAGCTCTGGGCAGATTCCGGCCATATTCTGGCGAACTCCGACAAACCTCCGGCGATGCTCCGATCAAGCTCAATCCAACCACAACCATGCACCGGTCATTTCTTGCTCCGGCCACACTCCGGCGAAGTCCAACCAAATCCAAACTAATTCTTGTCCGTTTCGCCATACTATTCACTTTGGTTTGGTTTTTGAATCCTGTTGGGCTTCAACTATAACCAAGTCGATTGGTTCCTTCTCAACAAGCTAGTTGGCTTTGGATGACACCAACACAAGTGGGCAATTCGTGGCTCATGGAAGAGATAAGAGCAAGAGGTGGCTTTGGCTTAAAATATCCCAAATGGTGTCATAAGAAGAACCAATCAAATGCCTTAGCTTTTGGGATATTTCTCAATGCAAACTTAGCCTCCAAGTCTTCATTAGCCAATAAACAGAGGCCTTAAGCCTTAGAATTCGTGTGCCACAAACCTTAGAGAGTTGAGAGCTTATCTCTCTTCTCTTCATTTTCAATGCAAACACACTTTGTTCTTACTTTGTTCTTGATTTTCAAAGCTTTTGTTCACTTGTTCTTGAGCTTCAAGCTCTTACTTTCCAGCAGCACACTTTACTTTCCCTTGTCTTGATTTGGAGCTCCTCTCCCTTACTTACTTGTTGTTCTCTTTCACTTGTTCTTGTTTCGGTTTCTTGTTGTTTTCCTTGTTTTCTTTTCGGTTTGCTTTACTTTTCTTGCACTTAGCTATGGTATCCACTTCTCTGGATATTCGTAGCTAAACCCTTCATTCAGTTGAAGGGGTGTGCTTGTATCATGCAAACGTTTTAGACCCTTTTCTTAGTGCTTCTATTGTGTTCAAACTTGTTCTATGTGCCATATATTAGGTTAGAACATACATGGTTGATAGGAGGCTCGAAAGAGCAACGCTCTTCCATGGGGTTTGTGAACATACATGGTTGAGTGGAGGCTCGAAAGAGCAAAGCTTTTCCATGGAGTTCAACCTCTTTTAAACACCACTTGGTTGATCGGAAATGATTGATCAAGTGGATGCACATATGCTAAGATACTTTGAAAGGAGGAATTAGCCTATCTAGAACAAGTGCTCTATGTCTTGAAAAGGACTAGACGGTGTGGCAAGTCGAGTGCTAGAAATGGCCTTGATACATCTTTGAACACTTAAAACGATCATTAGAGGTCAATGATGAACGGAACTATGATACAAGGCCCCTACACCGAATCCTTCCCTTAATCAATTCACCACTTGTCAATTTACTTTCAGTCTCACTATCAACTGCTTACTTTCAGTACTTTACTTTTACCCACTGACGGAGCCCACCGCACTGTCTTTAAGGTGCGATGTTCTCTGTGCAAAAATAAATTTATATCTCCGATACTCGCGACTTTACTATTTTGGGTACTAAGTGGTAAGTACGGGTCGAAACCAAGGGAATTAGTGGATAGTTGTTCTTTCGAAAAGGAAAAGTAAATAAAACAGTTGGGGGGTTGGTTTTAGTTTTAGTACTGAAAGATAAAGTGCTGGAACAGTCGATTTCAAGATCAACCGCAGACACACGTTTGATACTGGCCGCACGCTGTGATTCAAGCGTGTTGCGTACCAAAGGTTATGCCGGGCAGATCTTGATAAAGTCTGTAGTAAAAGTAAAGTGCAGAAAGAAATTGCTTGATGGACAAGACTTGCGGAAAGTAAGCAGTTGATATGGACTGAAAGTAAGCAGTTGATATGAGACTGAAAGTAAAGTAACAAGTGATATTACAATTGAAGGAAAGATTCAGTTTTAGGGGCCTTGTATCATAATCTGTTTATCATTGACATCTAATGATCATACTATGTGTTCAAAGATGTATCACGGCTATTTCTAGCACATGACTTGCCACATCATTTAGAACACTTGTTCTATTTAGACTAATTCCTCCTTTCGAAGTATCTTAGCCTTATGTGCATCCATTTGATCTTCATATACGATCAACCAAATGGTTTTTTAAAAGAGGTTGAACTCCTCAGATAAGCTTCGCTCGTTAAAGCCTCCACTTACCCGAGTAAGTTCATGAACCCCACGGAAGAGCTTTGCCCGTTAAAGCATCCACTCAACCTTGGAAGTTCTAACCTAATATGTGGCACATAGAACAAGTTTGAAATTATGTCCCCTGTTCAAGCTTGTGTCCAGGGTACTGTTGCGATAGACCTGGGACTCTTTACACAACAGTTCAACGTACAGAGATTGAACTCTTATCACAACAATTTCAGTAAACAGATAAAAGCAATAGAGACTCACATACTGATAACCCAGTTCGGCTCCGCCTACTCTGGGGGGTTTCCCACACCCGAAAAAGGGACAGCAAATCTTTATTACGAGTATAGGAATTCCACAAGGACTTACACTTACACCTTGTAATAGCCTATCCTCAATACTCCGTCTCTCAGATTTGCAACCGAGGTTCACCGCAATTCCCCTCGATCCCCTTCGTTCAGAACCTGCAGTCTGAACGTTCTCGACCTTCTCCAGAAGCTCGGATGCTTTCTCTCGAAAGCTTGTTCACCTTTGTTGTGTGCGGTAGTTGATACGCTTCAGGCAGTCTGTGTTGCACTTGAACAGACTGCACTTGCACCGGTATATTCTTAATGAGAAAACACAGCCGGTCGTTGCTTTCTTCTTCTCCAATCAGCAGGATATGCTCGTGTGTAATTGATCTTTGAAAGCGATAATAATTAGGGTTGCTCTTGCATTGTATTTATATGCTCGAGCGAAACCCTAATTCACCCAAGATAATCCCATCAAATATTTAGGAAATATTCCTAGATATTTGATGAATATCTTTTGAATCGGTTGGAAGATAATCCGAAGTCTTCTTGCCCAAGTAAGCTTTGCCGCCTTGATGTAAATATTCATTCAAATATCTATTACTCGAATAAGTCGCTGGCCGTCTTCAGCTTGACGAGATCTTCGTAGTCCAATATCTTCGGGCGATGGAGCATTGCTATGTCGCAACTGGACTAGGCAGTCCCAAATACAAAAACTTTGAAAGGCTGGTAGTAAAAGGTCCATCACCCCCTCCGGGGTATTGGAAGGAAAAAATCCCGAAACAAAGGAGTCCTGACCAGAACACAACATCCGGCAAGAAGTCAGGAAGAAGCAACACTGGAACGGTGGCAAAGTTCGACCTCAGCCACCCATGGGACCCAAACCAATGAACCACAAACGAGGTATCGTCGAGCCAATGACGTTAAACAAATGCACTGGTCGGGAGGTAACCCGACACTATCTTACTTTTCCGCACTTTAATTTCTGTCTTTTAAATTCAGTATTTAGTTTTAAGCTTGCATGACTTTTGAACTAAGGCACGCCTTCGTTCAAAAGTGTGGGGTGAGATCCACCTCTGTACATAAATAACATGCGGCTGTTTTTCTTTTTTAATAAGTACCTTTTTGAAAATATGAACTTAAGAATGTGAAAAAGATAAATCATAATTCATGCATTAACCTTGTGAAAATTCAAACTGTTTAAAAACTTAGAATGTAACTTTCCATTTGTCCTTTGTGCTGAGATAACTAGGGATGTGGAGTTGATATAAACTGCCCTAGAGAGGCTTGGCAAGCAATCAAAGGATCAGATCAAACTATATGGTTTTCGAAGTCAGTGGAGGCTGCACTTCGGGTTTTCAGTGAATAATTGAAGTCAACTCCGCCAAAAAGCATCTATGCAAAGGCGAGGACGGGAATCAGACCGTCCTCTCTCTAGTCAAAATAGCCGAGAAAATAGATGAGCGACCCTCATCTTGACCCGCGCAAAACGACAAAGACAAGAGGAGCGGGGAGGTATTTCCATAGGCTTGCGGGCGATGATTGGACCTCCCAAAAAGGCTTGAGAAAATGGACTAGCAGTCACAAAAAGGCGAAAAGCTCAATGACGCAAATCAAGAGGCCAAAGGCCCAAAATTGTGAAGGTTTTAACCGAGCAAAAGTGAAGCACTCAAAAAGTCAAATCAAAGGCCAAAGGCCGATTCACTACAACAACAAAAGCAGTCCCTCGCCAAAGAAAAAAAAATCAAAAAGGCTCAACTCACTGAAACCCGAACCGAATCACGTGCATGAGAAAGCTACAAGGAAACCATATAGTAAGAGACGATCCCAAGATTGCAGTCCAGGAGACAAAAAAGGGCTATCTCCCGAGACATCCAATATAATTTGCATCTCAGCACAGAGGTACAAGTATTAAGTTTCTTCTATTTATTTACGCAGTTTAATTTGGTAATAAGTAAGCAATGCATGAATTAGGTTAGATCGAGTACCACAGTCTAATTTTCATATTCCAAAGCCAAACTTAGAACTTACGCCCTTTAATAGCCTTGTTCGGGACGAACAACTAAAAGAATGGGGTAATCTGATGGACCATAATTATACGAGTCAGAAACACAGTTAAACTCACCAAATTAGACTGTTTGTCTATCTAACTTCTACGTGTTAGTCCCAATATATTTCCACAGGGCATTTTAGAGACTGAAGTGAAAACACGCTAAGGAGAGGATTTTATGCTGAAAAGATAACAAGAGTCAATCCAAGGTCAAGATCATATGCCGACTGAAGAAATATCAAGGATCCTGACGTTGAATTGACCATAACAAATTAATCAGAGGAATCAGGAGTGGAGTCAAGACAGCCCGGGGAAGAAACACATTGACAGTTTTGTGAAAAGACTGCACAAAACTATACAAAACTCACATTTGGGCAAGATGACCGACCACTTGAAGAAGTGGTGGCCAAAGGAGGAGCTCCTCCTCCTTCCACCACCGGCGACCGGCGGCTCCTCCACCCATGGTGACCGGCGGCTTTGCTCCTCCTCCACATGGCACCTCCTCCTTCCTCCTCTTCTCCTCCCTTGGATCAAAAGACATGTGCATCCATCTCCACCACCCATCTCCTCCCATTTTGGCTATAAAAGGAGGAGCTCCTCCCCTCATTTCAAACACACCTCAATCTCAAATTCACTTCTCTCTCTAGAAGTTGTAACATTTGTAATGTTGTAATCTTGGCTTTGGAAATAAAGGATAGCTCCCTTGGCGCTTCAACGGTTGTAAGTAATTCTTAGTATTTATTCAACTGTTTTATTTCCTTAGTTATAATGTTTAGCGCGATGAATAGTAGCTAAACTGGTAGTTCGGTCTAAGGGGCGCTCTTGTATTATAAAATGTTTTAGACTATTAACTTAGTGTCTAGTCTAAGTATTCAAAACTTATTCTATGTGCCATATATTAAGTCAGAACGTCCAAGGTAGAGTGGATGCTTGGAATGGCAAAACTCTACAGCGGGGTTCGTAAACTTGTACGGATAAGTGGATGCTTGGAATGGCAAAGCTTATCTGAGAAGTTTGACTCATCTTAAACACCATTTGGTTGATCGGGAATGATTGATCAAATGGATGCACATAGGCTAATATAACCGGGAATGGAGTATTAGTCTAAATAGAATAAGTGTTCTACGTCCTTGGAATAGGCTAGACGGTGTACGCAAATCGAGTGCTTGGAATGGCCTTGATACACCGTTTGAATACTTAGGAGAGTCACTAAAGGTCAATGATAAAGAGGATATAGTACAAGTCCCCTGAAACCGAACATTTCTCTTTAATTATAAACTGTAATTTACTTTCCAGTATTAAAATCAACCAACCAACCAATCAATCAATCAAAATAGCTGGTAGCTTTAAAACCAACCAACCGACCTTAAACACGCTCCCACGCTGCGTAATCTCCCCGAAGAACAATTATTCCTCTGGTTCCCTTGGGTTCGACCCCTACTTAGCAAGTACTACCCAGTAGTATAGTTGCGAGTAGCGGACTATTATAAATTTATTTGCACAATCGCTTTGACGACGAGCGGTTCTGTCAATAATCCCATCAAATATTTAGGAAATATTCCTAGATATTTGATGAATATCTTTTGAATCGGTTGGAAGATAATCCGAAGTCTTCTTGCCCAAGTAAGCTTTGCCGCCTTGATGTAAATATTCATTCAAATATCTATTGCTCGAATAAGTCGCTGGCCGTCTTCAGCTTGACGAGATCTTCGTAGTCCAATATCTTCCGGGAACTATCCTTGCATCCTATCCACGCTGTGTACGAGTGTTAGGATATGTTCGAACTCCTCCTGAACACCTGCTCAAACTGTCTAAGCTACGTTTTGCCAAACACATGCCACTTACGGGAACATCAAAGTTTTGAACACAAAGAGGTATTTAAGAGAAGGTCTAAAACATTGTATGATACAAGCACTCCCCTTCAACCGAATGAAGAGTTTAGCTATGAATATCCATGGAAGAGGACATCATAGCTAAGTGCTTGAAACTAAAGGTTTTCAAAAGACAGGAAAGTAAAGTTTTTGAAAGTAAAGACAGGAAAGTAAAAGGAGAATACTCGAGAACCGACAAGAGTAAACTCAAGAACAGTAAAAGAAAAGCTTGAGTACTACAAGAACTGACAAGAGTACTCAAGAACAACTGTAAAGCTTTTGATATCAAAGAGAAGTGTTTACATGGATTGTGCTCTCAATCTAGAGAGATAAGTGATTGTGGATTTTAGGATGATTTACAAGTGAAGAGGGCATGGGTATTTATAGGCTAAGGGAAGTGTGGGATGTTGAGGAGGATGCAACACTTGGCACAAGATGAGAGGGAGAGCAAGGAGCCGCCGAGTGAGGTGGAGGGGAGGGGGAGCCGCCCCCCCATGTGTCATCTCCTTGGCAAAAGCCGCCGGCTATAGGTGGCGGGGAGTGGTTGTGAGGTGTTTTGTGATCTTTTCACAAAAGCCATCGGGTCCTTTAAGCTCCGGACTGACTCTGGTTGCCCTTCGGTTGGACTTGTTTTGAGTGATTCCATGTCAGGTTTATGAAAGTTGTACAGTCGGAATCCGATTGTGGCCTGGAGTGTCTTGTAATCCATTTTCAGCTTTAAAACTCCTCCTTAGCTTGTATTCTCTCTAGACTTCAAAATATCCTGTAGATAAATATCAGAACTAACAAGCAAAAGTTAAATAGACAAAGAGTCTAATTTGGTGGGTTTAACTGTCTTAATGAATCATATAAATATGGTCCATCAGATCACCCCACACTTTTAGTTGTTCGTCCCGAACAATGCTTTTTAAAGAGATGCGCACACAATCCAAGTAAAACTTCAAAATAGGAAAGTGAGACTGTGGGACTAGATTTTTCCTATTCATGCATTACTTACTTATTACCAAACTAAACTGTGTAAATACTTAGAAGAAACTTGATACTTGTACCTTCGAGCCGAGATGCAAATTAATTCGGATGTTTCGGGAGATAGCCCTTTTCAGGGTCCTGGAGTGCATTCTCTGGACCGACTCACTCTATATGGTAATCTTGTCGCTTTCTCTAGCACATGATTCGGTTCGGGTTTCACTGAGTTGAGCATTTTGATTTCCTTTTGGTGAGGGACAGCTTTTGAAGTGAATTGGCCTTTAGCCTTTGGCCTTTTGATGTTGAATTGGAGTTTCTTCACTTTTGTTCGGTTAAAACCTTCACAATTTTGGCTTTTGGCCTTTGATTAGCTTCTTTGAGCTTTTGCTTCTTTGTGACTTGCTAGTCCATTTTCTCAACCTTTCTTTGGGAGGTCCAATCGTCGCCCGAGAGCATATGGAAATACCTCCCCGCTCTTTCTCATCCTTGCCGTTTCGCGCGGGTCAAAATGAGGGTCGCTCATCTGTTTTCCCGATTACTAGGACTAGAGATAGGACGGTTTGATTCCCGTCCCGCCTCTTGCATAAACGCTGCACGGCGGAGATGACTCCGATCTTCTTGAAACCCGAAGTGCAGCCTCCATAGACTTCGTAAACCATATAGTGAAATTCAGTCCTTTGATTGCTTGCCAAGCCTCTCTATGGCAGTTTATGTCAACTCCACATCCCCTGTATATCTCAGCACAAAGGGACAAATGAGAAGTTACATCCTAAGTTTTTAAACAGTTGAATTTTCAGCAGGTAAATGCATGAATTTAGATCTATCTTTTCCACATTCTCAAGTTCATATTTTCAAAAAGATAATATTAACGGAAAAGGAAAAAGAAAAACATGTTAATTAACTATATACAAAGGTGGTTCTCACCCCACACTTTTGAACGAAGGCGTGCCTCACAACACGACTTAGTTCAAAAGTCATGCAAGCAAATATATACAGGAAAAAGTGAGAATGATTTAGGGCAAAAAACTAAATGACTGAAATTAAATGACTGAATGTAAGATAGATGTCGGGTTACCTCCCGACCAGTGCATTTGTTTAACGTCGTTAGCTCATTCTTGGATCATAAAGTGGGATCCCATGGGTGGCTGATGGACCATAATTGTATGAATCATAAACACAGTTAAGCCCACCAAATTAGACTCTTTGTCTATTTAACTTTTGCTTGTTAGTTTCGATATTTATCTACAGGGTATTTTGGAGTCTAGAGAGAATACGAGCTAAAAAGGACTTTTAAAGCTGAATATGAATTACGAATCATTCCAGGTCACGACCAAATTCTGACTTTCAAGAACCGGACGTGGAATCACTCAAAACAAGTCCAACCGAAGGGCAACCAGAGTCAGTCCGGAGCTGAAAGCACCGATGGCTTTTGGGAAAAAGATCACAAAACACATCCACCCACTCCCTTGCCACCTATGGCCGGCGGCTAAAGCTCTCTTCTCCTCCCTTCTCCCCACAAGCCCGGCGGCTTTGCCATGGAGAAGACAAGTGTCCCGGTGGCTTTTGGCTTCCCCTCCCATCTTGAGCCATGTGTCTTCATCTCCTTGCCTCCCTTAGCCTATAAAAGGAACCCTCCTCTCTTTGTAAAATCATCCCATCTCATTCCAACATCTCATACCACAAGTAGTGAGAGAAGCTCTCACTTCTCTCTAGATTCACAACACCATCCTTGTAATCACTTTACTTTGGAATCGAAGCTTTAGCACTTTCAACGTTTTTTTGTAAGTATTCTCGTCTTTACTTTACTGTCTTTTCAATTCAGCAACTTTACTTTACTGTCTTTTCAATTCAGCAACTTTACTTTACTGTCTTTCAAAAACCTTTACTTTTCAACGCACTTAGCTATGATGTCCTGTTCCATGGATATTCGTAGCTAAACCTTTCATTCGGTTGAAGGGGAGTGCTTGTATCATACAATGTTTTAGGCCCTACTCTTAGTGCCTGTATGTGTTCAAAACTTGTTCTATGTGCCACATATTAGGTTAGAACTTCCAAGGTTGAGTGGATGCTTTAATGGGCAAAGCTCTTCCGTGGGGTTCGTGAACATACTCGGGTAAGTGGATGCTTTAACGGGCAAAGCTTATCTGAGAAGTTCGACCTCTTTTAAAAACCATTTGGTTGATCGTAACTGAAGATCAAATGGATGCACATAAGGCTAAGATACTTCGAAAGGAGGAATTAGTCTAAATAGAACAAGTGTTCTAAACGATGTTGCAAGTCTTGTGCTAGAAATAGCCTTGATTCATCTTTGAACACTTAGTATGATCATTATAGGTCAATGATAAACAAAATATGATACAAGGCCCCTGAAACCGAATCTTTCCTTTAAATTGCAATATCAACTGTTACTTTACCTTTCAGTACTAAAAACCAAAACCAAACCCCCAACTGTTTTATTTAATTCCCCCTCTTTGAAAGAACAATTAATCACCTAATTCCCTTGGGTTCGACCCGTACTTACCACTGACTACCCAAAATAGTTAAGTCGCGAGTATCGGAGATATAAATTTGCTTTTGCATAGAGAACATCGCACCTTAACGACAGTGCGGTGGGCTTCGTCAAAACTGGCGCCGTTGCCGGGGAATTAGCTTCCGATTAGCTGTTCTTTTCTTTTCTTTCTCTCTCTCGATTCTCGAAATCACTTCTACGCAACCATGTCTCGTGAAGAAAGCCACCATGACTATCAGGATGATGACGAGATGAATCTGTTCGATCGAAATAATGAAGCGCCGCCTCAATTTGTTGACGATCCAGAACAACTCATGCAAAACCATAGAGCTCGTAATAGGGAGGCCATTCGAAGAAACCAAGGACCACCTGAGGACCGAAATGGAGCTGGTCCAGTATAGCGCCCTAGATATCCATCACCCCCGCAATATCGACGAGAGCCAAGGCGAGAACCCGTCTTTGATAACTACTACGGGGATAACAACAACTTCCGCGAACCTACTATGGGAGAACTATCGGCACCAGATTTCAGAAACCAGCCGTGGTGCATTTACAAAGGCCCTGAACTGGAAAACATCGCCATCAACACTTCAGTGGCCCATAACTTGCCCAAGTTCTCAGGAACTCGTGGAGAATCAGCAACGACTCATCTCCAACGCTTACATGGCATTTGCCAAAACCTAAAACCCAATGGGGTGAACGTAGACGACTTCAAGCTAAAGGCGTTCTACTTTTCCCTCACTGACTCAGCGAACGACTGGTTCCTTTCATTGCCTTCCGGTAGCATCAGAACATGGGCTCAGATGCAGAAGAAGTTCTTAGACAGATACTACCCAGCAGGAAGAGCAATGCAAGTAAGAAGGCAATTGCAGGACATCAAGCAGGGGCCCAATGAAACCATGTACGACTACCTGGAAAAGTTCAATCGCCTGGAGAGAAGCTGTTGTACCCTTGGACTGCCCGAGAAACTCATCATCGAATACCTCATTGATGGATTGAGACCGTTAGACAAAATGCTCCTGGATGCCTCAGCTGGAGGATCCATGATGAATCTATCACTGATTGGCATAAGGAATCTCATCACCAACGTTGCTGAAAATGCCCGATTCAGAGAAGAGACAACTCGGCAGGAAGAATTCTCCCGAACAAAGAATGTGGCAAGGGCTGAAGAAACACCGATGAACTCTATGCCAGAGGAGATGAAACAAATAAAGGAAATGATGATTCAAATCCTACGAAGGCAGCCAGTTCATATAAAGCCTTGTAAGTTCTGTAGTTCTACGGACCACAAGACTGACGCATGCCCAACACTGATAGTAGAGGAACCGGAAGAAATGAATGCAGTGGTAGGATACCAAGGATACAACAACAACCACAACAGTAAAGCAGGACCAATCCGGCAGTATAATCAAGCGACCAACCCGAGCTAGCAAAACAACAGCTATCCTCAGAAGGAAACACAACAAGCCGCACCACAATTAGCTCAGTCATTTTACCAACCACCCCACCGGCAATACAACCAGAACGCTCCATCAGCTGGCCAATATCAACAAAGAGGATCAAATCAATACCCGACAAGCCAACATCCGCAGAAGGGAACAAATCAATACCAACCCAGCACAAACAATCAGCAAGGACCGAGCAAGTCGCTTGAAGACACAATGAAGGAGCTCGGAGGAAGCATAAATCAATTGGGGACTTCGCTACACCAATATCAGGCGAAAACTGACGGGGCAATTTCAGATTTGACCAAACAAATATCCCAGCTCGCCACCTCAATGTCCGCACTCATTAATGAACCTGGCAGACTTCCTTCACAAACCATCCAAAACCCAAAGGCGAATGTCAGCATGATAAGGAAGTCAAACATGAAGGTAGCACTGGAAGAAACAGCACAATCCACAACTTACAAACTTACAAACAAACACTTCACCCGTAGGCACCGTCCTGATTGGAATCAAGAAGAAGACCGACCCAATGATGGCAGAACGTGGGTCACGCATGCTGACAATCGACGTTATACATTCACGGTTAGCATGACACCTCCACCGATTACACACTTTGACATACCGGCATCTGGCTGGGATGACAATGACTCTAATGGTCTCAGATGGGATTCCCCAACTAACATCTATGCATCAGAGCAAAACATTTACCTAGAAGATCAGGAGTTAAAAGGGCCCGATCATACAAATCTAGAGCCAAAGGATGAGCAGAATGGCCCGATAGTGGAAAGATCCCTCACTTCGGATCAGAAGTCACAACCGGAAAGGGATAAGGACCCAGGGGCCTTCACGCTCACCTGTGGTATTGGAGAAGCCCAGATTCACAAGTGCTTAATCGATTTTGGGGCTGCCGTCAACGCCATGCCTTACTCCTTATATTACTTATTGGGGCTTGGCCCATTGAAACCACCAAGGTCAAATATCGAGTTGGGAGACAAATCATGTATCCAACCGGTTGGAATGCTTGAAGATCTAATACTCGATGTAGGGGAGCTCGTAGTTGCTGCGGACTTTTATGTAATTAAAACAAAAGAGACCAGCGGAGACGGACCGCCAACGCTTATATTGGGACGACCTTTTCTCTACGCCACCAAGGCATGGATCGACATGGGCAAGGGCTTGTTATCACTTACATTTGGCGGTAAAAATTCAGATTTCTACATCGATGATTATGATGGCCGCCCAGGAACATGGACACCACCAGACAATGTGCTTATCTCAGATCTCAGTACACAGACTTCCGACCTTCCAAAAGAAACCAAGAGGGTGACCAAACCAGCAGCAACGATCGAAAGATCCTCACCTTCTCGAAAGAACCAAAAGAGTCGGAAGAGTTGGAAAGAAAAACCACCGAAACAAGGAAGTCCGAGCACATCATCTCACAAGGAATCAGGAAAAGTCAAGGCTAGAATCAACGCAGGAACTACGGCAAAATTCAACCTGAGCCGCCCATGGGATCCAAACTTGTGATCCCTAAGTGTCGAGCCAACGACGTTAAACAAAGGCACTGGTCGGGAGGTAACCCGATACCTATCTTACTTTCAGTAATTTTATTTTCTGTCATTTAGTTTTTACCGTAAGTCGCTCTCACCCACTTTTTGTATAGAAGGAATGTCTAACATGTAGGAATCGATTTTTGGAGCAAGATCAGATCAGCCAGGCAGCTTCCGAGAATTACCGGGCCTGCGCTGAGAGTTCAAGGCCCCAGCCAAACTCCCTCGATTATCCAGCTCCGAGGCATGTCGTTCCACGACACGACACAGTAAAAGGGAGTTCAGTTCTTCTCTTTTCCTTAATGTCATTTCCTTCTCTTGTATATATTTGCATGACTTTTGAACTAAGGCACACCTTCGTTCAAAAGTGTGGGGTGAGAACCGCCTGTGTATATAGTTAACATGTTTTTATTTTTCCTTTTTCCTTAATATTATCTTTTTGAAAATATGAACTTGAGAAAGTGAAAAAGATCGATCATAATTCATGCATTTACCTTGTGAAAATTCAACTGTTTAAAAACTTAGAATGTAACTTCTCATTTGTCCCTTTGTGCTGAGATATACAGGGGATGTGGAGTTGACATAAACTGCCCTAGAGAGGCTTGGCAAGCACTCGAAGGATCGAATCTAACTATATGGTTTTCGAAGTCAGTGGAGGCTGCACTTCGGGTTTCAGTGAAGATTGAAGTCATCTCTGCCGTGCAGCGTTTATGCAAGAGGTGAGGACGGGAATCAGACCGTCCTATCTCTAGTCAAAGTAGCCGAGAAAATAGATGAGTGACAGAACCGCTCGTCGTCAAAGCGATTGTGCAAATAAATTTATAATAGTCCGCTACTCGCAACTATACTACTGGGTAGTACTTGGTAAGTAGGGGTCGAACCCAAGGGAACCAGGGGAATAATTGTTCTTCGAGGGGATTACGCAGCGTGGGAGCGTGTTTAAGGTCGGTTGGTTGGTTTTAAAGCTACCAGCTATTTTGATTGATTGATTGGTTGGTTGGTTGATTTTAATACTGGAAAGTAAATTACAGTTGATAATTAAAGAGAAATGTTCGGTTTCAGGGGACTTGTATTATATCCTGTTTATCATTGACCTTTAGTGACTCTCCTAAGTATTCAAACGGTGTATCAAGGCCATTCCAAGCACTCGATTTGCGTACACTGTCTAGCCTATTCCAAGGACGTAGAACACTTATTCTATTTAGACTAATACTCCATTCCCGGTTATATTAGCCTACGTGCATCCATTTGATCAATCATTCCCGATCAACCAAATGGTGTTTAAGATGAGTCAAACTTCTCAGATAAGCTTTGCCATTCCAAGCATCCACTTATCCGTACAAGTTTACGAACCCCGCTGTAGAGTTTTGCCATTCCAAGCATCCACTCTACCTTGGACGTTCTGACTTAATATATGGCACATAGAATAAGTTTTGAATACTTAGACTAGACACTAAGTTAATAGTCTAAAACTTTTTATAATACAAGAGCGCCCCTTAGACCGAACTACAAGTTTAGCTACTATTCATCGCGCTAACCATTATAAATAAGGAAATAAAACAGTTGAATAAATACTAAGAATTACTTACAACCGTTGAAGCGCCAAGGGAGCTATCCTTTATTTCCAAAGCCAAGATTACAACATTACAAATGTTACAACTTCTAGAGAGAGAAGTGAAATGAGATTGAGGTGTGTTTTTGGAGGAGGAGGAGCTCCTCCTTTTATAGCCCAAAGGGGAGGAGATGGGTGGTGGAGATGGGTGGCAAGTGTTGCATTTTGATTGGAGGAGAAATCAAGGGAGGAGATGGCCACATGTGGAGGAAGGAGAGGAGGCCGGCGGCTTTGGGAGGAGGAGGTGGCGCCGCCGGTTGCCGGTCACCCAAGGGGGAGGAGCTCCTCCCTTGGCCACCACTTCATCAAGTGGCCGGTCATCCTTGCCCAATGTGTGAGTTTGTACAGTTTTGTGTAGTCTTTTCACAAAACTGTAAATGTGTTTCTTCCCCGGGCTGTCTTGACTCCACTCCTGATTCTTCTGATTAATTTGTTATGGTCAATTCAACGTCAGGATCCTTGATATTTCTTCAGTCGGCATATGATCTTGACCTTGGATTGACTCTTGTTATCTTTTCAGCATAAAATCCTCTCCTTAGCGTGTTTTCACTTCAGTCTCTAAAATGCCCTGTGAAAATATATCGGGACTAACACGTAGAAGTTAGATAGACTAACAGTCTAATTTGGTGGGTTTAACTGCATTTATGTTTCATACAATTATGGTCCATCAGATTACCCCAAACTTTTAGTTGTTCGTCCCGAACAATGCTATTAAAGGGCGTAAGTTCTAAGTTTGGCTTTGGAATATGAAAATTAGACTGTGGTACTCGATCTATCCTAATTCATGCATTGCTTACTTATTACCAAATTAAACTGCGTAAATAAATAGAAGAAACTTAATACTTGTACCTCCGTGCTGAGATGCAAATTATATTGGATGTCTCGGGAGATAGCCCTTTTTAGGCTCCTGGACTGCAATCTTGGGATCGTCTCTTACTATATGGTTTCCTTGTAGCTTTCTCATGCACGTGATTCGGTTCGGGTTTCAGTGAGTTGAGCCTTTTTGATTTTTTTTTTCTTTGGCGAGGGACTGCTTTTGTTGTTGTAGTGAATCGGCCTTTGGCCTTTGATTTGACTTTTTGAGTGCTTCACTTTTGCTCGGTTAAAACCTTCACAATTTTGGGCCTTTGGCCTCTTGATTTGCTTCATTGAGCTTTTTGCCTTTTTGTGACTGCTAGTCCATTTTCTCAAGCCTTTTTGGGAGGTCCAATCATAGCCCGCAAGCCTATGGAAATACCTCCCCGCTCCTCTTGTCTTTGTTGTTTTGCGCGGGTCAAGATGAGGGTCGCTCATCTATTTTCTCGGCTATTTTGACTAGAGAGAGGACGGTCTGATTCCCGTCCTCGCCTTTGCATAGATGCTTTTTGGCGGAGTTGACTTCAATTATTCACTGAAAACCCGAAGTGCAGCCTCCACTGACTTCGAAAACCATATAGTTTGATCTGATCCTTTGATTGCTTGCCAAGCCTCTCTAGGGCAGTTTATATCAACTCCACATCCCTAGTTATCTCAGCACAAAGGACAAATGGAAAGTTACATTCTAATTTTTTAAACAGTTGAATTTTCACAAGGTTAATGCATGAATTACGATTTATCTTTTTCACATTCTTAAGTTCATATTTTCAAAAAGATACTATTACTAAAAAGAAAAAACAGCTGCATGTTATTTATGTACACAGGTGGTTCTCACCCCACACTTTTGAACGAAGGCGTGCCTTAGTTCAAAAGTCATGCAAGCTTAAAACTAAATACTGAATTTAAAAGACAGAAATTAAAGTGCGGAAAAGTAAGATAGTGTCGGGTTACCTCCCGACCAGTGCACTTGTTTAACGTCGTTGGCTCGACGATACCTCGTTTGTGGTTCATTGGTTTGGGTCCCATGGGTGGCTGAGGTCGAACTTTGCCACCGTTCCAGTGTTGCTTCTTCCTGACTTCTTGCCGGATGTTGTGTTCTGGTCAGGACTCCTTTGTTTCGGGATTTTTTCCTTCCAATACCCCGGAGGGGGTGATGGACCTTTCACTACCAGCCTTTCGAAGTTTTTGTATTTGGGACTGCCTAGTCCAGTTGCGGCATAGCAATGCTCCATCGAGGGGTCATTCTGCAGAGGTGCTTTTCCCATTCTCCTTTGAGCTTCTTCTTGGATCGCATAGTTCGCGGCGACTTGCTCATTAATTAAGGGGAAAAGTCGGGAAGGCCTCATGAGGCTTGGTTCTGCCTCGTTATGTTGGTTCATGAAGAACTGATCGTAGATAGTTTCAGCTGCCTGGGTAATGATAGTCGGGTATGGCTTGGGCAGTTCGTCAGTGGTGTTCTGGACTCCTACTTCGTTGCTTCCAGTGCTTTCCATGTCTGATTCCTCAGACGGTTCAGGAGTCTCTTCTGACGGTTCGGTGGTTTCTTCTTCATCAGCCTCAGGATCAGCTTCTTCTGTCTGCATTTCCTCATCAGTTTGGGGTACTCGTCTTGTGGTAGCGGCTAGGCCGATTATAAGGCACCACATGTCTGCAACGGTGAAGTTTGTTGCAGACCTTCTCATAGCTTCGTTAACTCTTCCCAGCTCTTCGGCCCTCATCCCACAAAGAAATTTTTGGAGAAGAACTCTCTTCGTAAATCCATTGTGCGGGCAGCTTGAGACGATGGCATCGTAGTTCATGTAGTATTCGTCCAAAGTCTCATCCCGGGATTGATGAAGGCTCATGATCTTCTCACGGGTTTCTTGGCGTAAGGAAGGAGGGGAGAATTCCTTCAGGAACGGAACGCAGAGATCTACGAAACGTTCTGCACTGCAAGCGGTGGATGTGTAGTACCATATCGTGGCGAAGTCGGTTAGAGAGAATTTAAAGCATTTCAGCTTAAATTCCTCTAATACTTCGTTCTCCGGTTTGATGTGATGGCAGACGTGGTGGAAGTTTCGGCAGTGCTGTACAGGGTCTTCTCCCTCCGTTCCTCCAAACAGGGGCAGAAATCGCGTTGTCCATGCATGCGTAATGGGTGCTGTCATAGAGAAAAGAAAGAAAAAAGAAAAGGGAGGGAAAGAACAACTATTCGACGACTGATTCCCCGGCAACGGCGCCAATTTGACAGAACCGCTCGTCGTCAAAGCGATTGTGCAAATAAATTTATAATAGTCCGCTACTCGCAACTATACTACTGGGTAGTACCTGGTAAGTAGGGGTCGAACCCAAGGGAACCAGGGGAATAATTGTTCTTCGGGGGGATTACGCAGCGTGGGAGCGTGTTTAAGGTCGGTTGGTTGGTTTTAAAGCTACCAGCTATTTTGATTGATTGATTGGTTGGTTGGTTGATTTTAATACTGGAAAGTAAATTACAGTTGATAATTAAAGAGAAATGTTCGGTTTCAGGGGACTTGTATTATATCCTGTTTATCATTGACCTTTAGTGACTCTCCTAAGTATTCAAACGGTGTATCAAGGCCATTCCAAGCACTCGATTTGCGTACACTGTCTAGCCTATTCCAAGGACGTAGAACACTTATTCTATTTAGACTAATACTCCATTCCCGGTTATATTAGCCTATGTGCATCCATTTGATCAATCATTCCCGATCAACCAAATGGTGTTTAAGATGAGTCAAACTTCTCAGATAAGCTTTGCCATTCCAAGCATCCACTTATCCGTACAAGTTTACGAACCCCGCTGTAGAGTTTTGCCATTCCAAGCATCCACTCTACCTTGGACGTTATGACTTAATATATGGCACATAGAATAAGTTTTGAATACTTAGAGTAGACACCAAGTTAATAGTCTGAAACATTTTATAATACAAGAGCGCCTCTTAGACCAAACTACAAGTTTAGCTACTATTCATCGCGCTAAACATTATAACTAAGGAAATAAAACAGTTGAATAAATACTAAGAATTACTTACAACCGTTGAAGCGCCAAGGGAGCTATCCTTTATTTCCAAAGCCAAGATTACAACATTACAAATGTTACAACTTCTAGAGAGAGAAGTGAAATGAGATTGAGGTGTGTTTTTGGAGGAGGAGGAGCTCCTCCTTTTATAGCCCAAAGGGGAGGAGATGGGTGGTGGAGATGGGTGGAAAGTGTTGCATTTTGATTGGAGGAGAAATCAAGGGAGGAGATGGCCACATGTGGAGGAAGGAGAGGAGGCCGGCGGCTTTGGGAGGAGGAGGTGGCGCCGCCGGTTGCCGGTCACCCAAGGGGGAGGAGCTCCTCCCTTGGCCACCACTTCATCAAGTGGCTGGTCATCCTTGCCCAATGTGTGAGTTTGTACAGTTTTGTGTAGTCTTTTCACAAAACTGTAAATGTGTTTCTTCCCCGGGCTGTCTTGACTCCACTCCTGATTCTTCTGATTAATTTGTTATGGTCAATTCAACGTCAGGATCCTTGATATTTCTTCAGTCGGCATATGATCTTGACCTTGGATTGACTCTTGTTATCTTTTCAGCATAAAATCCTCTCCTTAGCGTGTTTTCACTTCAGTCTCTAAAATGCCCTTTGAAAATATATCGGGACTAACACGTAGAAGTTAGATAGACTAACAGTCTAATTTAGTGGGTTTTACTGCATTTATGTTTCATACAATTATGGTCCATCAATGAGCGACCCTCATCTTGACCCGCGCGAAACGGCAAGGATGAGAGGAGCGGGGAGGTATTTCCATATGCTCGCGGGCGATGATTGGACATCCCAAAAAGGTTGAGAAAATGGACATGCAAATCACAAGGAGCAAAGCTCGAAGAAACAAAACAAAGGCCAAAGGCCCAAAATTGTGAAGGTTTTAACCGAACAAAAGTGAAGTACTCAAAGAGTCAAATCGAAGGCCAAAGGCCGATTCACTACAAAAGCTGTCCCTCGCCAAAAAGAAATCAAATTGCTCAACTCAGTGAAACCCGAACCGAATCACGTGCTAGAAAAATATACAAGGAAACCATATATTACGAGTCGGTCCCGAGAATGCAGTCCAGGAGCCTGAAAAGGGCTATCTCCCGAAACATCCAAATTAATTTGCATCTCGGCACGAAGGTACAAGTATCAAGTTTCTTCTAAGTATTTACACGGTTTAATTTGGTAATAAGTAAGTAATGCATGAATTAGGATAAATCTAGTCCCACAATCTCACTTTCATATTTAAAGTTTTTACTTGGATTGTGTGTGCCGCCCTTTAAAAAGCATTGTTCGGGACGAACAACTAAAAGTGTGGGGTGATGTGATGGACCATAATTGTATGAATCATAAACACAGTTAAACCCACCAAATTAGACTCTTTATCTATTTAACTTTTGCTTGTTAGTTCCGATATTTATCTACAGGGTATTTTGGAGTCTAGAGAGAATACGAACTAAAAAGGACTTTTAAAGCTGAATATGAATTACGAGTCATTCCAGGTCACGACCAAATTCTGACTTTCAAGAACCGGACGTGGAATCACTCAAAACAAGTCCAACCGAAGAGCAACCAGAGTCAGTCCGGAGCTGAAAGCACCGATGGCTTTTGGGAAAAAGATCACAAAACACATCCACCCACTCCCTTGCCACCTATGGCCGGCGGCTAAAGCTCTCTTCTCCTCCCTTCTCCCCACAAGCCCGGCGGCTTTGCCATGGAGAAGACAAGTGTCCCGGTGGCTTTTGGTTTCCCCTCCCATCTTGAGCCATGTGTCTTCATCTCCTTGCCTCCCTTAGCCTATAAAAGGAACCCTCCTCTCTTTGTAAAATCATCCCATCTCATTCCAACATCTCATACCACAAGTAGTGAGAGAAGCTCTCACTTCTCTCTAGATTCACAACACCATCCTTGTAATCACTTTACTTTGGAATCGAAGCTTTAGCACTTTCAACGTTTTTTTGTAAGTATTCTCGTCTTTACTTTAATGTCTTTTCAATTCAGCAACTTTACTTTACTGTCTTTTCAATTCAGCAACTTTACTTTACTGTCTTTCAAAAACATTTACTTTTCAACGCACTTAGCTATGATGTCCTGTTCCATGGATATTCGTAGCTAAACCTTTCATTCGGTTGAAGGGGAGTGCTTGTATCATAAAATGTTTTAGGCCCTACTCTTAGTGCCTCTATGTGTTCAAAACTTGTTCTATGTGCCACATATTAGGTTAGACCTTCCAAGGTTGAGTGGATGCTTTAATGGGCAAAGCTCTTCCGTGGGGTTCGTGAACATACTCGGGTAAGTGGATGCTTTAACGGGCAAAGCTTATCTGAGAAGTTCGACCTCTTTTAAAAACCATTTGGTTGATCGTAACTGAAGATCAAATGGATGCACATAAGGCTAAGATACTTCGAAAGGAGGAATTAGTCTAAATAGAACAAGTGTTCTAAACGATGTTGCAAGTCTTGTGCTAGAAATAGCCTTGATCAATCTTTGAACACTTAGTATGATCATTAGAGGTCAATGATAAACAGAATATGATACAAGGCCCCTGAAACCGAATCTTTCCTTTAAATTGCAATATCAACTGTTACTTTACCTTTCAGTACTAAAAACCAAAACCAACCCCCAACTGTTTTATTTAATTCCCCTCTTCGAAAGAACAATTAATCACCTAATTCCCTTGGGTTCGACCCGTACTTACCACTGACTACCCAAAATAGTTAAGTCGCGAGTATCGGAGATATAAATTTGCTTTTGCACAGAGAACATCGCACCTTAATGACAGTGCGGTGGGCTCCGTCAGTGGCTCAGGTCGAATTTCTTTTCGGCTGCCCTTTTACTTTGTCCAAAGAACTTGTGGAGTGATGGGCTCGGTTTGGTTCTCCATTGGTTTGGCAAGTTCTTCTTTTCATAGCTCCGAGAAGGTGAGGCTCCCTTTACCATAGCTGCTGGTCCATGGAGTCGTGTTCTCTTACTTCTCTTTCCGGGTTTCCATTCTTTGGGCCCATGTCTTTGCCGCTTCTTCATGTATGGCCGGTTGGCATTCTTTGCAATTGTGGAAGTTCTGAATTGTGCCATTGAACACGAGCGACCTTAAGCAAGTTCCCATGCCAATCCTCTTCTTTGTGGCAGCGACGAATGGTCATCCTAGAACGAGTGAGTTTTCAGGGCCGCTTTGTTGAGTTGTGGTGATTGAGAGCTCCATTGATGGCTTTTCTTGACCTTGTACCTCCTCCAACTCCCCTTGCACCTCAGCATTGATTACTTCATTTTCAGGGGCTATGATCCACATACATACCGAAGGGACAGGTTGGGGGACTTCTACCACAAGAGCCATGTCTGTCTCGGGCAGCTCGGGCGCTTCGGCCAGCTCGGCAGGGAGGACAATGCTTTTCTCGGATAGTTTGGCAGTGAGGTCTGGGCACATCTCAGGCATTATGGCAGCGAGCATCGGGACTGTCTCGGGTAACTCGGCAATGAGTTCCGGGACTTCCTCGGGCAGATTGGTGATGAGGACCGGTTCAAGTGGCTCGGCCAGTTTGGCAATGAGGACCGGGCCTGATTTGGGCAAATTGGGGACCGGGCCTGTCTTGGCCGATTCTTCTTCGGTCATTTGTGAGTCCTCATCCTATGTCGGCTCCGTGGGCTCCAATATTGGCTCCTTTAGAGCTGCCTCCACGTCCATTACTGCCCTTGTACTGATGTCTTCTCTCGGCTTTGCTGCGGGCAAGCTTGCAATGGGCGTGATGTCGGGCTTGTTCTGCTCTGATTCCACTTCCACCGTCGGTGCTTTATCATCAGTTTGGTACATCGGCCCTCGTTTTGTGCTCTCTGCCAAATCGTCTATGAGGTCACAAGTTTCAGCCATGGTTAGGTTCATATCCGAACTCCCCATCGCATCATTGAGCCTTTTCCACTCATGCGGCAGCATCCCGCCAAGAAATCTTTGAAGAAGATCGTCGTTGGTGAATCCATGGTGCGAGCAGCTCGAAACAATGGTATCGAAGTACGTATAATACTCGTCCAAGGTCTCATCCCGGGATTGCTCAAGGTTCATGATTGACGGAGCCCACTGCACTGTCGTTAAGGTGCAATGTTCTCTGTACAAAAATAAATTTATATCTCCGCTACTCGCGACTTCACTACTGGGTAGCAAGTGGTAAGTAGGGGTCGAACCCAAGGGAATTGGTGGATTAGTTGTTCTTTAATGAAGCTAATGCATAAATGAAATGTGATTGGGGTTGGGTTTGAGTGTGCTTTGAGAACTGAAAGTAAATTACAACAGTTGGTAATGGACTGTAAGGAAAGGATTCGGTTTAGGGGTTTCATATCATATCATCGTTCATCATTAACCTCTAACGATCATACTAAGTGTTCAAAGATGAATCAAGGTTATTTCTAGCACAAGACTTGCAACATCGTCTAGCCCATTTCAAGGTCATAGAGCACTTGTTCTATTTAGACTAATTCCTCCTTTCGAAGTATCTTAGCCTTATGTGCATCCATTTGATCTTCAGTTACGAGAAATCAAATGGTTTTTAAAAGAGGTCGAACTCCTCAGATAAGCTTTGCCCGTTAAAGCATCCACTTACCCGAGTATGTTCACGAACCCCACGGAAGAGCTTTGCCCGTTAAAGCATCCACTCAACCTTGGAAGTTCTAACCTAATATGTGGCACATAGAACAAGTTTTGAAACACTAAGTAGCATTAAGCATAGAGTCTAGAACGGTTTATGATATAAATACTCCCTCTATCGAATACAAGCTTTAGCTACTTGTATTCATGTCAAGGAATATAAGCAAACCATGGCTTTGAACAAGGATACCGAAAAGGAGAATAACTTTAAAGTAAGAACAATATATACGGAAAGTAAAGGACAAGTCAGGAAAGAGAAAGCCGTGGCTTTTGTACCTACAATAAGTGGAGGAGAGGAGCTCCTAAGCAAGATCCAAGCAAGGAAAAGTAGCTCCAAAATGAAGAACAAAGCAAGAAAAAGTGAAGAACAAGTGTGTATTGAAAATGAAGAGAAGAGAGTTAAGCTCTCTATCTCTCTAAGGAATTCGAACTACAAGTGAAGGGATGATTATTACATGAGGGCATGGCCTCTATTTATAGGGAAATGGATACTTGGGAGCTAAGTTTTGGGGATGAAATATCTATGGGGGAACCATTGGATTGGAGCACACTTGCATTCATCCAAGCCATCCATTTCTCCTCCAACCACAAGCCTCCACACTCCTCCACACACATGCATCTTGCTCAGCCGCCCCCCCTAGGTGGCACTTCCCAAAAGCCATCGGAAGATATTTGTTTCTCAAAAGCCATCGGTTTGACCAGAATCTGACTGGAGCTTCTTGGATTTTGGAGAGTGTATTCTGAACGGCAAAGTCATTCTAAGATGATCTCAAGAAGGAACCTAAGCCAAATTCTGCTTGGAACATGGTCGAAATCCCAAAACGGTCGAAATTGCCCTAGTTTGGCTTTTACCGGGCTTGGTGCCTTTGCATTGCGTTCTTGTCTAACCGCATATTTGAGTGATTCCAAGTTGGTTCCATGAAAGTTGTACAGTCGGAATCTGATTGTGGCCTCGAGTGTCTTGTAATCCATTTTCAGCTTTAAAACTCCTCCTTAGCTTGTATTCTCTCTAGACTTCAAAATACCCTGTAGATAAATATCGGAACTAACAAGCAAAAGTTAAATAGACAAAGAGTCTAATTTGGTGGGTTTAATTGTGTTTATGATTCATACAATTATGGTCCATCAATGATCTTCTTGCAGACTTTAAGTTGGAAGGATGGCGGTGAAAACTCCTCTAGGAAACGGGCTCGCAGCACAAGATAATCATTTTCATAATCTGCACATGAGTAATACCAATCTAATGCCGAGTCAGTTAAAGAAAATTTGAAGCATGTCAGCTTAAACTCCTCTAACGTCTCATTCTCAGGTTTCATGTGGCGGCATATGTGGTGAAAATTATGGAAATGTATCACCGGGTCCTCTTCAATGGTACCTCCGAATTGGGGGAGACAGCTAAGCATTTTAAACATAAGGTTGCTGCCCCCAACTTTCCAAGGTTCTATGTCGTAGTATGAAGACATGGCAAATTATGTACAACAGAAAAAAGAACAACTATCCATTTGCTAATTCCCCGGCAACGGCGCCAATTTTGACAGAGTCCACCGCACTGTCGTTAAGGTGCGATGTTCTCTGTGCAAAAATAAATTTATATCTCCGATACTCGCGACTTTACAATTTTGAGTAGTAAGTGGTAAGTATGGGTCGAACCCAAGAGAATTAGTGGATAGTTGTTCTTTCGAAAAGGAAAAATAAATAAAATAGTTGGGGGGTTGGTTTTGGTTTTAGTACTGAAAGATAAAGTGCTGGAACAGTCGATTTCAAGATCAACCGCAGACACACGTTTGATACTGGCCGCACGCTGTGTTTCAAGCGTGTTGCGTACCAAAGGTTATGCCGGGCTGATGTTGATAAAGTCTGTAGTAAAAGTAAAGTTCAGAAAGTAATTGCTTGATGGACAAGACTTGCGGAAAGTAAGCAGTTGATATGGACTGAAAGTAAGCAGTTGATATGAGACTGAAAGTAAAGTAACAGGTGATATTACAATTAAAGGAAAGATTCGGTTTTAGGGGCCTTGTATCATAATCTGTTTATCATTGACCTCTAATGATCATACTATGTGTTCAAAGATGTATCACGGCTATTTCTAGCACATGACTTGCCACATCATTTAGAACACTTGTTCTATTTAGACTAATTCCTCCTTTCGAAGTATCTTAGCCTTATGTGCATCCATTTGATCTTCAGTTACGATCAACCAAATGGTTTTTTAAAAGAGGTTGAACTCCTCAGATAAGCTTCGCTCGTTAAAGCCTCCACTTACCCGAGTATGTTCACGAACCCCACGGAAGAGCTTTGCCCGTTAAAGCATCCACTCAACCTTGGAAGTTCTAACCTAATATGTGGCACATAGAACAAGTTTTGAACACAAAGAGGCATTTAAGAGAAGGGTCTAAAACATTGTATGATACAAGCACTCCCCTTCAACCGAATGAAGAGTTTAGCTACGAATATCCATGGAAGAGGACATCATAGCTAAGTGCTTGAAAGTAAAGGTTTTCAAAAGACAGGAAAGTAAAGTTTTTGAAAGTAAAGACAGGAAAGTAAAAGGAGAATACTCGAGAACCGACAGGAGTAAACTCAAGAACAGTAAAAGAAAAGCTTGAGTACTACAAGAACCGACAAGAGTACTCAAGAACAACTCTAAAGCTTTTGATATCAAAGAGAAGTGTTTACATGGATTGTGCTCTCAATCTAGAGAGATAAGTGATTGTGGATTTTAGGATGATTTACAAGTGAAGAGGGCCTGGGTATTTATAGGCTAAGGGAAGTGTGGGATGTGGAGGAGGATGCAACACTTGGCACAAGATGAGAGGGAGAGCAAGGAGCCGCCGGGTGAGGTGGAGGGGAGGGGGAGCCGCCCCCCCATGTGTCATCTCCTTGGCAAAAGCCGCCGGCTATAGATGGAGGGAAGTGGTTGTGAGGTGTTTTGTGATCTTTTCACAAAAGCCATCGGGTCCTTTCAGCTCCGGACTGACTCTGGTTGCCCTTCGGTTGGACTTGTTTTGAGTGATTCCATGTCAGGTTTATGAAAGTTGTACAGTCGAAATCCGATTGTGGCCTGGAGTGTCTTGTAATCCATTTTCAGCTTTAAAACTCCTCCTTAGCTTGTATTCTCTCTAGACTTCAAAATACCCTGTAGATAAATATCGGAACTAACAAGCAAAAGTTAAATAGACAAAGAGGCTAATTTGGTGGGTTTAACTGTCTTAATGAATCATATAAATATGGTCCATCACCCACTTTACTTTACGCACTTTACTTTTCAGTACTTTACTTACGCACTTTACTTTTCAGCACTTTACTTTCCGCACTTATTTTCAGTACCTTTACTTTTCAGTCTTTACATTTCCGTACGCTTACTATAGACTTGCTCAACATCAATCCAACATAACTTTGGCACGTATTGCGCTTGAAATATAGCGTGCGACAAACCAAAAGAATGTTGTTTGGTTGATATTGAACTCGACTGTTCCAGCAATTTACTTTTCAGCACTTACTTTGAGTCTTTACTTTCAGCACTTTAATTTCTCGCACTTTACTTTTAGTACCTTTACTTTTACGCAATTTACTTTTCTGTCTAAACCCATAAAACCCAATCTGTATTTACTTTCTTTTTTCTTTCTTTTTAAAGAGTAACCATTCCACACTGACTCCCTTGGGTTCGACCCCTACTTACCGCTTTACTACCCAATAGTGATGTCACGAGTAGCGGACTTATAAATTAATTTTGCACATTGCCTCACGACAAGGCTCTGTCAAATTGGCGCCGTTGCCGGGGAGTTGTGCATCGGAATAGTTGTTCTCTTTATTTTCTTTTGTTTCTGTCGTTGCATGATTCACAATGTCTTCCTTGATGATTCGGTATCTCCCCCGATTTTGAGGTGCCATCGGAGAGGACCCTGTGAAACATTGCCAAAAATTTCACTCCATCTGTGGCCGCATGAAGCCTAGAGACGAGTCATTAGAGGAATTTAAACTGAAGTGTTTTAAGTTTTCTCTAACAGACTTTGCACTATATTGGTATGACTCGTCTTGTGCAGATTATGAAAATGATTATCTTGTGCTGCGAGCCCGTTTCCTATAGGAATTTTCACCGCCATCCTTCCAACTTGAAGTCTGCGAGAAAATCATCAACCTTGAGCAATCCCGGGATGAGACCTCGGACGAGTATTATACGTACTTCGATACCGTTGTTTCGAGCTGCCCGCACCATGGACTCACGGACTTGTTTCTTCTGCAAAGGTTTCTTGGTGGGATGATGCCACTTGAATGGAATAGGCTTAGTATTGCGGCGAGAGGTTCGGTAATGAAGCTAACCATGACTCAAATCTGGAACCTCATTGATGATTTGGCCGAGAGCTCAAACGAGGAGCCGCATGCACCGAGCCAGCCAAGGATGAGGACTCTCGGATGGCCAAAGAAGAACTGCCCAAATCAGGCCCGGTCTGCATGCTTTAACCGCCACGCTTGGACAAGCCGAAGAATTGCATGGACGTGGTGGAGCGCGGCCTGGTTACGGCCTCGGACGGTGGTTGCGGGCCTCGGACGCTATCGGTACTGCTAATGTCTCCACAAAAAACGCGGTACCCATTGAGTCCCGACTTCGCCTATTGATTTGACCATCTAAATGACCTCGAATGCTCTCGGTGTGAACTAGACAGTTGTAGGGAATTCAGTTATCTACGCAACGGCATGTGACTCATATTTTTCTGATCAGCGGTCCATTCCCAGCACTCCGTCGACTGTCAAAAGGTCTAATTTGAAACTGTGATGTTTTTGGCACAAAATGCCATCTTTGATGCGCGTTTCCTCCCAGAGCTTCCAAAACACCTAAAATGCAAAACAACACTAAAAAGTAAATGTTCGCAAAATAAAGTGTCGGAATTGGTGGGATTTGCTGACTCGATAAGTCGTATAAATACGGCTCATCACAACCCTCTCGAAGGGTCCAGAAGAATCATTTGATCTCTTTTATCATTGGTGACCCTCCAGAAGGAAGAAGAACCCGAGGTAACTCCACTGTGAATTATCATGATATGGTCAACTGCTCGTGCTTCCAATCCAGCGTTGAACCAAAGAATATTAAGAAAGCCATAGTTTATGAGTATTGGGTGATGGTGATGCAAGAAGAACTTAGAGAATTCACACGGAATGATGTGTGGGATCTTGTTCCACGTCCAGATGATGTCAGTGTTATTGGAACTAAGTGGATCTTTAAGAACAAATCTGAGGGACATGGGAACATTTCCAGTAACAAAGCGCGACTAGTTGCTCGAGGATATACTCAAATTGAAGGAGTTGACTTTGATGAGACATTCGCTCCAATGGCTTGAGTGGAGGCTATTCGCCAACTACTTGCGCTTACACGTCACTTGAAGTTTAAGCTATACCAGATGTATGTCAAGATTTCCTTTCTGAATTAGCTACTTAATGAAGAAGTCTACAAGGCTCAACCCAAGGGATTTGAAGATCCTCATCACCCTGATCATGTGTATCGACTCAAAAAGGCTTTGTATGGATTGAAACAAGCGCCTAGCATGTGGCACGAGAGGCTTACAGTGTATTTGATCAATCATGGCTATGCCCGAGGGGGGGTAAACAAGACTCTTTTCGTCAAACACACTAGGTCAGATTTTATTATTGCGCAATTGTATGTTGGTCATATCGTGTTTTGGATCCAATGCTTAGAAGTTGGTGGAACAATTTGTTGCACAAATGCAAAGCGAGTTCAAAATGAGCATGGTGGGAGAATTGACGTACTTTCTAGGTCTACAAGTCTAACAGAAGGTCGATGGAATCTTTATTTTAAGAAGTAAATATGCTTGAAATCTGATCAAGAAGTTTGAGTTGAAGAAGGCCAGTCACAAGAGAACTCGTGCCGCCACTCATGTAAAGATCACCAAGAATGAGGCTGGAACAACTATTGATCAGAACCTGTACAGTAGTAAGTTTGGAAGCTTGCTCTACTTGAGTACCAGCAGACCAGACATTGCATATGATGTAGGAGTATGCGCGAGATATCAAGCAAATCCTAAGGAGAGTCATTTGTTCAATGTTGAAGAGGATCATAAAGTGTGTGGGTGGAACTGTTGACTATGGCCTTTGGTACACTAAGGATACAAATGCTTGTTTTGTAGGTTACTGTGATGCTGACTTGGCTGGTAATGTTGAAGATAGCAAAAGAACGTCTGGAGGTTGCTTCTTCTTAGGCAACAACTTGGTGTCTTAGTTCAACAAAAAGCAAAATAGTATATCTCTATCTACGAATGAAGCAGAATATATAGCAGCAGGAAGTTGTTATGCACGGATGTTCTGGATGAAGCGGATGTTGGGAAAATATGGAGTATAAAAAGATGTTATGACTCTTTATTGTGTCAATATGAGCACAATAAACATCTCCAAGAATCCAGTACGTCATTCCAGAACATAGCACATTGATATTAGGCACTACTTTATTCATGAACATGTGTAAAAGAAGGTGATTACTTTAGACCATGTGACAACTGATAAACAACTATCTGACATCTTCACCAAACTCTTGGACAATGCCGAATTTGAGACACTAAAATCCTCATTGGGTGTTTGTGTTACTGAGAACTAATTCCCCCAACTCGTGTTTATCAGCCTGTTTTGGAAAGATCATATTTTTTTTGGGCTGATAGGTGATCGTAGGAAGTTGGTGCTAGGAGAAAAGATATTGATTGCCTAAATGGAGTGCATAGTTACTAAAGTTTATTGGAAGTTAATCAAGATGGAAAGTGGACTGACGGTTAAAGAAACGTGGCTGTTTTGGAAAGACAGTGTGTTAAAGTGAAAAACAGCTAGTTTAAAATTTTAAATTTCAAAATCCTTAGTTCGTCCTTGTTATCTCTCTAGCGAAACCCTAGCTCTGTGCCATCTGAAATCTTCCCCTGGTAGATGAGATGTTGTTCTGGTCGAGATCCAGAGCAAATCCTAAAACAACTTATGCGCTAAAACAAGTAATGCGGAAATAAAACGACACGCAAAGTTGTTACCCAGTTCGGCGTTAACGATCCTACGTCTGGGGGGCGTTCTCTAGCCTGGTGGACAGCAATTCACTATTAATGAGTATTGCGAGTACAGGGTTTACCGTTTACTGAATCCTTCTTAAACAACCTAAGCCTCGGACACTCTAGTAATTGCAATCTAGGTCTCCCCCTAGATCTTTGCTCCCGCTCCGTATCCACCAGAATGATTCTTCGAAAGAATCAGCGCCTTCTCCCGAATGCGCTGTAACAGAACTTCAGTGCGTGAACCTTCAGCTTCGTCCTTCGATCAATCTGTTGAGCACCAATGCAGATTGATCCGAGCGCCTTCGAGTAACCAGTGACGGTTAGTTCTCCAGCCGATTACGTGCGTCGTGAATAACCAGTTACGATTAGTTCACCGCTGTTTGCCTCCTCCTCCCTTCAATGAGTATGAGCGTGATTAATATCTTCGTAAGTGCTCACTAATACCTAAGCATTAGCCTTACTTATATAGGCGATGGAAACCCTAGATCGAATAGGATTTCTAAGCTAAACCACCTCTATCTATTCGGAAATCTTTCCTAATCTTTTGCGCATATATCTTGAAGATAATCCTCCAATAACTATTTTCAATCTTGATTAGGCGATCTTCAATTATCTTCATAGCAGGATAGCTTTATGCGCAAGCAACCTCCAAACCGACTTCTTAATATCTTCGATATGGATATGCACCGACTTGCCAAAACTGATCTCGGAAATATCCTCTAGCAAGTTGCGCTACGTCGGCTGAGACAAGTTTCCAAATCTGAATTTGGAAACTTCCAACTTCTGTCCATGCACCTGCAACCGCCTTAATCTTCCAACGGTCGACTGTGTTTCCAAATCTGAATTTGGAAACATTCCATCTGCTTTAACTTGTTCCAGGACAGTTGTCTCTTCCAGTCTTGAACAACAGCTAGAACAACTATAATAAGTTTTGCCAAACAACATGCCATAAAACTAACAATCTCCCCCTTGGCATTTTTGGAAAAACTACCTATTTAAAGCTACCTGTACTACCAATACAGTTGAATCTTTGAGGAGATTTCAAACTCCCAAGCTGTGCTACGAACTAAGCTAACAACTGAATCTTTGAGGAGATTTCAAACTCCGAACACAATAAAATCTCAACGAATCTTTTAAGGAGATTTCAAACTCCAAACATGTCAAACAGACTAGCACGAACGAATCTTTGAAGGAGCTTTCAAACTCCAAATTTACTCCCCCTTTTTGCCATAAAGTGACAAGGGAAGACCACGACTTCACAAGATGCAGATAATAAAAAGATACCTTGAAGATCCTTTGAAACTCATTCTATCCATACTGCCTCCAAGTCAACCTATCACGTATAGATGTGTGAGAACCGGTTGACCACCCTGATACGAAACAACTTAGTTGTCAATGACACACAGACCCAGAGAGGATCTAAGTGTCTCAAACTGAAGATTGTCCAAAGCCTTTGTGAATATGTGATGGACCATAATTGTATGAATCATAAACACAGTTAAACCCACCAAATTAGAATGTTAGTCTATTTAACTTTTGCTTGTTAGTTCCGATATTTATCTACAGGGTATTTTGGAGTCTAGAGAGAATACAGGCTAAGGAGGAGTTTTTAAGTGGAAAATATATTACGAGTCATTCCAAGGTCACGAGCAGATGCCGACTGAAGAAATCTCAAGATCCTGACATGGAATCACTCAAAACAAGTCCAACCGAAGGGCAACCAGAGTCAGACCGGAGCTGAAAGGACCGATGACTTTTGGGGAAAAGATCACAAAGCTCACACTCCCCCCTCCTCCTCCTCACATGGGCGGCTAAATGAAGAAGCCACATGTGGCCGGCGGCTTAAGGGGAGGCTCCTCCTCACATGGGCGGCTAAGGGGAGTTGCCACCTCACCCCGATGGCTTTTGAAGCCTCCTCTCATCCCTTGCCAAGTGTTGCCTCCTCCTTGCTCATCCTTGCCTATAAATACAAGCCATTCCCTTTGTAATCTTCATCCAATCTTCATTCCAAAACATCACTTATCTCTCTAGATTTTGGCACTTTTGTAAGCTTTTGTTTGAAATCTATAATACTCCTGTTGGTTCTTGAGTATTCTAGTAGTTTTTGAGTTTACTCCTGTTGGTTCTTGAGTATTCTCCTTTACTTACTGTCTTTCAAAAACCCTCGAGTACTTAGCTATGGTATCCACCTCTATGGATATTCGTACCTAAACTCTTCATTCGGTTGAAGGGGTGTACTTGTATCATAAAATGTTTTAGGCCATACTCTTAGTGCCTCTTCTTTGTATTCAAAACTTGTTCTATGTGCCACATATTAGGTCAGAACTTCCAAGGTTGAGTGGATGCTTGAAATGGCAAAACTCTTCCGTGGGGTTCGTGAACATACTCGGGTAAGTGGATGCTTGAAATGGCAAAGCTTATCTGAGGAGTTCGACCTCTTTTAAACACCATTTGGTTTGATCGGAAATGATTAATCAAATGGATGCACATAGGCTAGTATACCTTGAAATGGGGTGCTAGTCTAAATAGAACAAGTGATCTACGACCTTGAAATGGGCTAGACAGTGTGTGCAAATCGAGCGCTTGAAATGGCCTTGATACACGTTTGAATACTTAGTAGGATCACTAAAGGTCAATGATAAACAGGCTATGATACAAGGCCTCCGAAACCGAATGCTTTCCTTAGATTAAAACACCACCTGCATTTACTTTCAATTTTAGTATAAACCGCAATATCAACTGCTGACGTTCCGCAAGACTTGCCGATCACGCAACAACCGCTGTAAGTCTTCTCTTTTATTTTCAGTATTTACTTTTCTGTCCTTTACTTTTCCGCACTAAAAACCAAAACCAACCAAAAAAACACTTACTTTTCCGCACTAAAACCTCAATCAACCTAAAACACGCTCCCTCCCTGTACGATCCCTCAAAGAACAACTTATTCCCCTAATTCCCTTGGGTTCGACCCCTACTTACCACTTGCTACCCAGTAGTGAAGTCGCGAGTAGCGGACTTATAAATTTATTTGTACATTTGCTCTGACGACAAGCATCTGTGAAATTGGCGCCGTTGCCGAGGATTTAGCAAATGGATAGTTGTTTTTTTTGTTGTTGTACATAACTCGCCATGTCTTCATACTACGACATAGAACCTTGGGAAGTTGGCGGAAGCAACCTTATGTTTGAAATGCTTAGCTGTCTCCCCAAATTCGGAGGTACCATTGAAGAGGACCCTGTGATACATTGCCAACAGTTTCACCACATCTGCCGCCACCTGAAACCTGAGAATGAGACGTTAGAGGAGTTTAAGCTGAAATGCTTCAAATTTTCTTTAACTGACTCGGCAATAGAGTGGTATTACTCATGTGCAGAGTATGAAAGCTTTTATGAAAATCTTCGAGCCAAATTTCTAAAAGAGTTTTCCCTGTCAAATTATGGCACCAATCCCTGTCAAAGAGCCCAGCCATCTTTCGAACTTGAAATTCGCGAGAAGATCAACAACCTAAAGCAATCCCGGGACGAAACTTTGGATGAGTACTTATGGTACTTCGATTCCCTTGTAACGAGCTGCCCGCACCATGGATTCACGAACTTAGATCTTCTTCAAAGGTTTCTAGGTGGAATGATGCCACAAGAGTGGAATAGGCTTAATGATGCGGCGGGAGGTTCGGTGAATAACTTAGCCATGGCTGATCTGTGGGACCTGATAAATGATTTGGCCGCGAGGTCAAGATCAAGACAAGAACTGGCCAACACGATTTACCAAATCCAGGCCGACATCGAGGAAACATGGGCAAATATTGAGGCAATTCAAAAGATGCTCAAGCTAAGAGTCATCGAAGAAGAGCCCACGGAACCAGCAGAGGATGAGAATCCACGGATGATCGAAGAAGAACCGGCCAAGAAAGGCCCAGTCCTCACCACCAAGCCAACGGAAGTCCCGGAACTCATTACCGAGTTGCCCGAGACAGTCCCGATGCTCGCTGCCAAAATGCCCGAGACGTGCCCAGACCTCACTGCCGAACTATCCGAGAAAGGCATTGTCCTCCCTGCTGAGCTGGCCGAAGCGCCCGAGCTGCCTGAGACAGACCTTGCCCTTGTGGTGGAAGTCCCCCAACTTGTCCCCTCGGTTTGTATTCGGATCATAGCCCCTGAAGATGAAGTAATCAATGATGAGGTGCAAGGCAAGTTGGAACATGAGCCAAAAGAGACGAAGATGGAGCACTCACTCGTCATGAACCAAGAAAAGCCGGCTGAAAACTCACTCGTTCTAGGATGGCCAATCATCTCTGCCACAAAGAAGAGGCTTGGCATGGGAACAAGCTCAAGGTCGCTCGTGTTCAATGGCACAATACTAAACTTCCAAAATTGCAAAGGTGCCACCCATTCAAACATGAAGAAACGGCCAAGAAATGGGTCAAAGGAATGGAAACCCGGAAGGAGAAGCAAGAGAGCTCGACTTGATGGACCAGCAGCTATGGTCAAGGAGTCCTCGCCTTCTCGGGGATATGTGAAAAAGAAGCCTCCGGATCAAGGGAGAGAAGAACTGAGCCCACTTCCATATGTGTTCTTTGGGCAAATCAAAAGGGCAGCGGAGAAGAAGTTTGACCTCACACACCCATGGGATCCAAACCAGTGATCCAGGAATGAGGTACTGTCGAGTCAACGACGTTAAACAAAGGCACTGGTCGGGAGGTTACCCGACACCTATCTTACTTTCAGTCATTTATTTTCTGTCATTTAGTTTTTACCAATAAGTCGCTCTCACCCACTTGGTGCATAGAATGAAATGACTATTTAGGAATCGGTTATGGGTGCAACATCAAGCCAGCCAGGCCTATGCCAAAAGTTCAAGGCCCCAGCCGAACTCCCTCGATTATCCAGCCTCATGCCATGTCGTTCGCTCGACACTTTAAAGGGAGTTCTGTTCTTCCCTTTTCCTTAATGTCAAATCCTTCTCATAATTGTCTGCTTGCATGGCTTTTAAACTAAGTCTTGCTGAAAGGCACGCCTTCGTTCAAAAGTGTGGGGTGAGAACCGCCTGTGTACATAACATGTTTTTCTTTTCCTTTTCCCTTAATATTATCTTTTTGAAAATATGAACTTGAGAATGTGAAAAAGATAGATCATAATTCATGCAATAACCTTATGAAAATTCAACTGTCTAAAAACTTAGAATGTAACTTCTCATTTGTCCCTTTGTGTTGAGATAAACAGGGGATGTGGAGTTGATAGAAAATGCCCTAGAGAGGCTTGGCAAGCAATCGAAGGACTGAATTTCGCTATATGGTTTACGAAGTCAGTGGAGGCTGCACTTCGGGTTTCAGTTTAGTCAGAGTCATCTCCGCCATGCAGCGTTTATGTAGAAAAAAGGCGGGATGGGAATCAAACCGTCCTATCTCTAGTCAAAGTAGCCGGGAAAATAAATGAGCGACCCTCATTTTGACCCGCGCGAAACGACAAGGATGAGAGAGAGCGGGGAGGTATTTCCATATGCTCGCGGGCGATGATTGGACCTCCCAAAAAGGCTTGAGAAAATGGACTATCAAGCCACAAAAAGGCAAAAGCTCAAAGAAGCAAATCAAGAGGCCAAAGGGCCAAAATTGTGAAGGTTTTAACCGAACAAAAGTGAAGTACTCAAAGAGTCAAATCAAAGGCCAAAGGCCGATTCACTACAAAAAAGCTGTCCCTCGCCAAAAAAGAAAATCAAAAAGGCTCAACTCAGTGAAACCCGAACCGAATCACACGCTAGAGAAAGCTACAAGGAAATCATATAGTGCAAGACAGTCCCGAGGTTGCAGTCCAGGAGCTTAAAAAGGGCTATCTCCCGAAACATCTGAATTGATTTGCATCTCGGCACGAAGGTACAAGTATCAAGTTTCTTCTATTTATTTACACAGTTTAATTTGGTAATAAGTAGTAATGCATGAATTAGGATAAATCTAGTCCCACAGTCTCACTTTCATATTTTAAAAGTTTACTTAGATAGTATGTGCCGCCCTTTAATAGCATTGTTCGGGACAAACAACTAAAAGTGTGGGGTGATCTGATGGACCATAATTGTATGAATCATAAACACAGTTAAACCCACCAAATTAGACTGTTTGTCTATTTAACTTTTGCTTGTTAGTTTCGATATTTATCTACAGGGTATTTTGGAGTCTAGAGAGAATACAGGCTAAGGAAGAGTTTTTAAGTGGAAAATATATTACGAGTCATTCCAAGGTCACGACCAGATGCCGACTGAAGAAATCTCAAGATCCTGACATGGAATCACTCAAAACAAGTCCAACCGAAGGGCAACCAGAGTCAGACCGAAGCGGAAAGGACCGATGGCTTTTGGGGAAAAGATCACAAAGCTCACACTCACCCCTCCTCCTCCTCACATGGGCGGCTAAATGAAGAAGCCACATGTGGCTTTGCCACATGTGGCCGGCGGCTTAAGGGGAGGCTTCTCCTCACATGGGCGGCTAAGGGGAGTTGCCACCTCACCCCGATGGCTTTTGAAGCCTCCTCTCATCCCTTGCCAAGTGTTACCTCCTCCTTGCTCATCCTTGCCTATAAATACAAGCCATTACCTTTGTAATCTTCATCCAATCTTCATTCCAAAACATCACTTATCTCTCTAGATTTTGGCACTTTTGTAAGCTTTTGTTTGAAATCTATAATACTCTTGTTGGTTCTTGAGTATTCTAGTAGTTTTTGAGTTTACTCCTGTTGGTTCTTGAGTATTCTCCTTTACTTACTGTCTTTCAAAAACCCTCGAGTACTTAGCTATGGTATCCACCTCTGTGGATATTCGTAGCTAAACTCTTCATTCGGTTGAAGGGGTGTACTTGTATCATAAAATGTTTTAGGCCATACTCTTAGTGCCTCTTCTTTGTATTCAAAACTTGTTCTATTTGCCACATATTAGGTCAGAACTTCCAAGGTTGAGTGGATGCTTGAAATGGCAAAACTCTTCCGTGGGGTTCGTGAACATACTCGGGTAAGTGGATGCTTGAAATGGCAAAGCTTATATGAGGAGTTCGACCTCTTTTAAACACCATTTGGTTTGATCGGAAATGATTAATCAAATGGATGCACATAGGATAGTATACCTTGAAATGGGGTGCTAGTCTAAATAGAACAAGTGATCTATGACCTTGAAAAGGGCTAGACAGTGTGTGCAAATCGAGCGCTTGAAATGGCCTTGATACACATTTGAATACTTAGTAGGATCACTAAAGGTCAATGATAAACAGACTATGATACAAGGCCCCCGAAACCGAATGCTTTCCTTAGATTAAAACACCACCTACATTTACTTTCAATTTTAGTATAAACCGCAATATCAACTGCTGACGTTTCGCAAGACTTGCCGATCACGCAACAACCGCTATAAGTCTTCTCTTTTATTTTCAGTATTTACTTTTCTGTCATTTACTTTTCGGCCTTAAAAACCAAAACCAACCAAAAAAACACTTACTTTTCCGCACTAAAACCTCAATCAACCTAAAACACGCTCCCTCCCTGTACGATCCCTCAAAGAACAACTTATTCCCCTAATTCCCTTGGGTTTGACCCCTACTTACCACTTGCTACCCAGTAGTGAAGTCGCGAGTAGCGGACTTATAAATTTATTTGTACATTTGCTCTGACGACAAGCATCTATCAATATGTCTGCAAGCGGTTTCTCCGTTGATACGTGGGTTAGGGTGAGTGTCTTCTTTTCTACAAGTTCCTGAATGAAATGATGCCTGATATCGATATGCTTTGTTCTAGAATGTTGTACCGGATTCTTAGATATGTTGATGGCACTCATGTTGTCACAGTAGAGAGTCATCATACCTTGTTTTACCCCGTATTCCTCTAGCATCTGTTTCATCCATACCATCTGGGTACAGCAACTTCCGGCTGCAATATATTCTGCTTCAGCTGTAGATAAGGATATACTATTCTGCTTCTTACTGAACCAAGATACCAGATTGTTTCCTAGAAAGAACATCCTGCAGAGGTACTTTTGCGATCCTCTGCATTCCCAGCCCAATCTGCATCACAATAGCCTACCAGACATGCGTTAGTATCCTTGGTGTACCATAGACCATAGTCGGCTGTTCCACAAACATATCTGATAATTCTCTTCACATTCATCAGGTGACTCTCATTGGGATTAGCTTGGTATCTGGCACAGACACCAACCGCATGAGCAATGTCCGGTCTACTGGCTGTTAGTATAGAAGACTGCCAATCATGCTTCTGTACAAGGTTTGATCCACCTTCGCACCAGCCTCATCTTTTGTGACCTTTACATGAGTTGCAGCGGGGGTTCTCTTATGTGTTGCTTTCTCCAGATCAAACTTCTTGATTAAGTTCCTTGCATACTTGCTTTGGGAAATAAAGATACCGTCCACCTTCTGTTTGACTTGTAATCCAAGGAAGTAACACATCTCTCCCACCATGCTCATCTGGAATTCGCTCTGCATTTGTTCAACAAACTTGTCTAACAACTTCTGACTGCTAGAGCCGAACACAATATCATCCACGTAAATCTGAGCAATGATAAAATCGGGCCCTGAGTGTTTCACAAACAGCATCTTATCGACTCCTCCTCGCACATAGCCATGAGTGACCAGGAACTCAGTAAGCCGCTCATACCAGGCTCTGGGCACCTGTTTGAGACCATAGAGAGCCTTCTTCAGGTGATACACATTTTCTGGATGGTGAGGGTCTTCGAACCCCTTTGGTTGAGCAACATAAACTTCTTCATTTAGCACCCCATTCAGAAACGCACTCTTTACGTCCATCTGAAACAACTTGAATTTTAGGTGGCACGCTAGAGCTAAAAGGAGTCGGATGGCTTCCAAACGAGCAACCGGAGCAAACGTCTCATCAAAGTCTACTCCTTCGATCTGAGTATAGCCTTGAGCAACAAGTCTTGCCTTGTTTCTGGTGATGTTCCCGTGTTCATCAGATTTGTTCTTGAAAATCCACTTCGTGCCAATAATGTTTACGTTATCAGGACGTGGAACAAGATCCCACACATCATTTCACTGAAACTCACCAAGTTCTTCTTGGATGGCAACAATCTAGTATTTGTCTTTGATGGCTTCCTAGATGTTCTTGGGTTCGATAGTAGATATGAAGCATGAAAAACCAGCCAAATCTCGAAAATTTACTTGTTTACCTCTAGTTGTGATGCCGTCAGTTAGATCACCGATCACCTCACTGATGGGATGATTCTTCTCGATGGCTCTTGAGGGATGAAAGACTCGTGGAGAATCAGGGGGTGTTGGAGGAGAATCCGTATTATCATTTTCTCCTGGCTGGTTGTCAGTCGATGCAGGAAGGTTGGGGTCTGCATCAGGGCTGACCGTTGTGGTGGGACAGGTCGTTTCATAATGTTTTGGAGGTGAAGGAACATCATCATCATCTGCAGCACTTGTCTCAGATGCTCCTGGCACAACATCTTGTACACCCACATTAATGGATTCCATGACGACTCCAGTGCGCTTATTGTAGACACGATATGCCCTGTTGTTAGAAGAATATCCAAGGAAGATTCCTTCATCACTTTTAGGGTCCAACTTCTACAGATATTCTCGATCTCTGAGAATAAAGCACTGGCTCCCGAAGACATGGAAGTACTTTACTGTAGGTTTTTTACCTTTCCACAACTCGTAGCAAGTCTTCTCTATTCCGGATCGAATCATGACTCGGTTAATGACATAGCATGCTGTATTCATTGCTTCCGCCCAAAACTTTAAAGGAACCTTCTTTGCGTGAAGCATAAAACGAGTCATCTCCTGAATGGTTCGATTCTTCCTTTCTACAACTCCATTTTGTTGAGGGGTAATAGGAGAAGAGAATTGTTGAGTGATCCCTCTTTTTGAACAGAACTCAGCAAGAGCAGCGTTCTCAAACTCTTTCCCATGATCACTTCATACTTTTATTATGTGCTCATCTTTATCCTCTCTTTCGCGTTCCAGTCGAGTGCAAAGTTGAACAAAGGCGTGAACATCATCTGATTTTTCTCGCAAGAAACAAGACCAGGTGAACCTGGTGAAATCGTCAACACAAACAAGAACAAACCTTTTCCCAGAATAGCTTTCCACTTGCATAGGCCCCATTAGATCAATGTGAAGTAGTTCCAGGGGTCTGCTTGTATTTATCTGAGTGGTGCTCTTGTGTGGAACTTTGATTTGTTTTCCAATCTGACAGTCTCCGCAAACAATGCTAAGTTCTCCTTGAACTCTGGGTACGCCTCGAACAAGCCCTTCTGATGTAATCTTCTGTAGTGTTCTAAGATTCACATGACCCATTCACTGATGCCATAAGTTCATATCTTCAGTTCTGCTCAGTAAGCATGTTGCTTCCGCATTGGGTTTACCAAGGTTGAGAAGATAGCAGTTATTCGATGACCTCCTTCCAGTGAGGACTGTTTCATTATTCTTGTTTAACACCACACACTCATCCTGCGAGAATTGAACGTGATGCTCTCCGTCGCACAACTGACTGATGCTAATTAGATTAGCCTGCAAACCTTTGACAAGAAGAACTTCTTTCAATCTGGGGAGACCTTGAACATTTAAAGTTCCTTTCTCAAGGACTCTGCTTTCAACATCATCACCAAACGTTACATTCGAACTTCCTTTGCACTCCTCTATATTAGTCAGACATTCGGAGTTGCCAGTCATATGTCTCGAACACCACTGTCAAAGTACCATTTTTCTTTCTTTAGATGAGTGGTAGTACTGAAGGCAACATAGCAAACTTCACTTCTTTTCTTAGCTCTCCAAATTTGCTTCATTCGTGGTTTCTGAACTTGTTTCACCTTTCTGAAGGACATATGAAACTCATGACATCTTGCCCTGATGTGTCCCACTTGATTACAGAAGAAACATCTTCGTCTGTCTCGCTGTCTTGTGGGATGCCGTGTGACAAGCCAAGATAATTTTCTTCGTGGGAAATGATTGGCTGGAGCAAATTCCGGTTCTGGCTTAGTAAAATATTTTCTTTGAGTACGATGTTCAGCTGGAACAAGTTGTGGTAGCAGTTGTGGCACAGCCTTAACAAAAGCCGTCTTTCCGGAGCTTGATCCTCGCGTAAATCCAAGCCCTTTATGACCACCCCTTATCCTTTGTGCTCCCAGAATAGAGTCTAGATCTTTTGTTCCAGAGTTCAGCATTTTGACTGTCTTTTTCAAGTGATTCAGCTCTTCTATTGTCGCCTCATGAGCAAGTTTGCCTGTTTCGATTTCACATTTGAGGGAATCAATAATATCAGTAAGATTTACCTCTCTTCTTTTCAGAGTATCATTTTCTTGCTTTAGGTCATCTGTAACTCCTGAATGATCTCCTTGGTAGTCTTTACTTCGAAGTTTCAGGGAAGATATAACTGCCAGTAACTTCGTTTTTTGAGAACTTAGCTCAGCTCTTTCGTTTGTTGCTTCCATCAACTGGGCTTTGAGAGCAGTAATTAGCTGCTGATGATTTAGGTTTAAGGTGCTAACCTCTTTCTTGAGCTTCTCCTTTTATGTTGTTAGATCTCCTAGTGAGTTCTGTAGTTCTGTTTTTCGCTTGATTTCAACCAGCCACTGTTGATATAGATCTTTGTAGTTGTTGGCAATTTCCTCGTCAGTAATTTCATCATTGTCACTGTAGCTAGAATATAGAATTTGGTCTTCAGGTGATTTCATGGTCTCCTCTTCTATGCTTTGGTCCTTTTTTGGTTTGACACAGCTGGTAAGAGCAACAAAGTGGTTGGTTTCCCCCTCAGAATCACTATCACTCCAATTCACAGCATACGCGTTCTTTTTCTTCTGTGTGTTAATACATTCTGCCCGGATATGACCAAAGCCTTCACATTCTCTACATTGGATCCCTTTGCCCTTGTTCTCGGATAAGGAGTCTTCAGCACTACTTTTCTTGTAATCTTTTTCTTCTTTCTGAAACTTGGTTCTGTTATTCTTCTGGAATCTTGAGTCAGATGACTGACTGGGCTCAGTCCCTTTACCGTACTGCCTTCTCATAAATTTCCCAAAGTTTTTGGCAAATGACAGGCTGTCGTTTGACCTGCAAATCTAAATTTATAATTTCCTTGACCTGAACTGTGGGTTAGGACAGTGGCAAGCAAGGGTCGAACCCAAGGGAGCTAGAGTGGTTACTACTTTGTTCTGAAAGAGAGAAAAACAAGAAAATTGGGTGAAAGTACTGGATTAGGAAACAACTGTAAATCACGAAAATAGCAAGGTTGTAAATATTAGAGAGAGATATTCAGATTAGGGTTTGATTGTGACTTGTTTTATCATCGACTTCTAATATTCTAATTCAATGTTTTAAGTGTGGTTGTCCCGACAAAGGTGACTTCCCAAGTAACCCGACAAAGGTGTTACGCCACGACCTAATTCCCCTAGGTTTAATTAACCCGACAACGGTGTTAATTGCCCTAGTCGTACTATCTATCCAAACGACAAAGTATTAGATAGATGATTAATATAGAAATATGCGCAACTAGGGTTCACGACAAAGTATACGTCTAGTCTAGCAATATTTCATAGAATTCATGCACGAGAATTAGTAAAACATGGAATATAGCATTAAGAACCAAGTCTCAAAAACATAGTCACAATATATTAAACCCTAATCCGAATGTAGAATTTAGTTACACATACTCATGAAAATAATGCAGTAATTAAAAGAACGAGGGAACTTCACTAAAACCGAGGAAGACTGAAGATTGGGCCGTGAGGGCTGAGTAATGGCTGAGCAAGGGCAGTGCACGGTGGCGCTAGGGCTGAGCAACGGTGGAGGAAGAGGTGGAGCAAAGCTAGGGTTTCGGCCGAGAGGGAGGAAATTTGTGGAGAGAGGAGCTCTCCACGTTGTGGGATGATTTGAAAGGCTTATGAGCTCCTCTATTTATAGGGTGGAGTAGGGCACGAAATTCCCTCTTGGACTAGGTCAAATCGGTGGCCCAAAAGACAAATTAGGAAAAGTTTCCAAATCCGACTTTGCTTGATCTCTAAGTTAACTTCTTGTGCAAGTCTTCCAGAGTCTTCCAGAACCTTCCAGGGACTTCCAGAACCTTCCAGGAGCTTCTAAACCGCCTAGGATGAAATTGGGAAATTTCCCAAAAATCACTGTTCACTGCCGGAGTTACTGTTCATCCATTCTGCGCATCTGTTTTGACTTCGGCTCTCGATTTGACCTTCCAAACGACCTCGGATGCTCTCGGTGTGAACTAGAGAGTTGTAGGGAATTGAGTCACCTACGCAACGGCATGTGTCTCGTATTTTTCTGATCATCGGTGCATTCCCAGTCCTCCGGTGAAGCTCCAAAGGTCAATCTGCCATTGTGATGTTTTTGGCATAAAATGCCGTCTTTTATGCACGTTTCCTCCTAGAGCTTCCAAATCACCTGAAATGCAAAACAACACTAAAAAGTAACTGTTCGCATAATTAAGTGCAGAAATTGGTGGGATTTAATGACTCGATGAGTCGTATAAATACGGCTCATCAAACCACCCCACACTTAAACTTGTTCGTCCCGAACAAGAACTAGGTCATAAGAGGAACGAATAATGTAAACACCACAATGCTTCGGTCATCATAGACGTGCTACATGGACATGAATCGATTACTCTAGATCTCGCCTGTTATGCATGCTTGCTACTAATATCTTTGTGCGAAAACATGGGTTAAAGATACGTGTTACCTTTGGGTCGAGATGCAAATCAATTCGGATGTATCTGGAGATAGCCCTGTTTAGACCCATGAACCCTCATTCTCGGACTCGAACTCGCTACTATATGGTTATGCTTTGCCGCTTTTTCTTGCACGTGATTGATTCGAGCTTCAAAGTGTTGAGTGTTTTTCGGCCAGCTAAAGTGTCATCTGATTTGGGATTTCAATGATGCTTTCACATGAGAAACGTGTGGACTATCACAATGGTGGTGGATTTGTTGCCTTGAAGTGCGGATTGTGACTTGCTCGAACCGTGGTTTCTTCTCCTTTTGACGCGAGTCAAGCCGAGGGTCGCTCGTCTATTTTCCCGGTTACTCGGATTAGAAACCTTCCTGCTCTCACTCATCCTCGTCCTTTTGACATGGGTCAAGTCAAGGGTCGCTTGCCTATTTTCTTGGCTACTTGGACTAGAGATTGGACGATGTGTGCCACCGTCCCGCCTAACCGCAAAAGTACCACAGTGGCGGAGCAGACTCGTACTATGTTGCCTCGAAGTGCTAGCCTCCACGAGCTCCACATAACCATACATCCTGAGTTCGGTCTTTGAATGATCTGTCTAGTCTCTCTAGGGCATTTCTATCAACTCCACATCCCTGTTTATCTCAACTAACAAAGGCACACAAAAATTTTAAAATCACATGTTAGTCGCACAAGTCAATTTTCACCAAAGACATGCATGTAATCGGCTCTATCTATTTCACCTAATCATTATCCAATACTGCAAGTCTAGGAAGTAGTGAAGTATCATGTACAAAAAATTTTAAAAATCATGGGAAACGTGCTGACTCTGTGCAGGGTGCAGTAAATAAACGTGCTAACTCGATAACTGACTCTCCCACCCCACACTTTTGAAATGAGCCGTGTCCTCACGGCACGACTCAAATCTAGACTCACAATGCATGCAATAAAAGGGAAATAAGAAGAGAGTAAAGTTGGGCAGGCACTTCCCTCGTGCGATGCGTGACGATCAGAAACAACTGATTATTCTCCTATGAGTCCTCGAAGAGCACCATTGGAGCTTGTATCACAACGTGAGTTCGTCACACAATGAAAGGTCTGCATCAATGACATTAAGACGAATAAAAGATTCCCAGGAGGTTGGAGGAGTCACAACGGTCTCACTTAAAACCCAACCTCCTTAGACCCGTAAGTCTTTGTGACAGAATCTTTAAACGCTCATGTTTCTCGACGCAACTTATTCAGGGTGTGAACTACTCACGTTGGATACAGTCTTATGCTAACATCTCTGATATGTTCGCCTCTGTCCCTGCATGAAAACCATCTTTTCTCCCGGGTACAATGTGATGATAAGACTCAAACAAACATAAACATAACAAGTAACTAAACTGAAATGCAAACTGTGCAGGGCTGCCTCCCTGCGAGCGCCTTTGTTTAACGTCGTTGGCTCGACAGTACCTCTTTAGGAATCACAAGTTAGGATCCCAAGGCTGCTCCAAATTAAACTTTTGTACTCCCTTGTGAAGCTTATAGCCTTCATCGAATGGTGCTCTCTTGTCTCCCCATCCTGGTTTCCACTCAAACGTGCCAAGCCTCGGTCGTTTCTTCATGTATGAGTGGTCGGCATGGAAGTTCGGTTTCTTGCCATCAGGAGACATCCAGCATGTTCTCTTGTCAACCTTCGTCTTTGTAGTAGATATGAATTGTCTTCCAAGAACAAGTGCTGGAGGATCTTTATCTCTAACATCTCCTATCTGCAAAACATAAGAGTCTACAGAAACGACAAGATCTCCAACAAGGAGTGTTAGATTTTTAAGGAAATTGTTAGAACGAACATGTGATGTATTCCCTAACTCTACCAATAGTTTAGGAAACTTCAATGGTCCTAGGCTCAGCAAACGGTATGGAGAATATGGCATGGTATTACTATCAGCACCCAAATCGATTAAACAGTGGTGTATGAGGGTCTTACCAACACCACGGGTGACTATCAAGGTTTCTGAGGTCTTACACTTTTCAGGGGGCTCCTCTTGAACTGTAACGAGTGAGTACTCCATCGTTGGCTTCTCTAGTTCATGCTTCGCCTCTAATTTTCCTTCAAGCTCATCCTTGTCGATCGTGTGGTCCTTAGGAGCAATCACCTGCATTGGGAATAGAAGATATGGGTCAGAAATTAGAGTTTCGTTAACTGCATCAGTGCAGTCCGCGGAGGTCTCTTGAATAAGTTCCGCGGACGTCTCTGTATTTTGCACTAATTCCTCAGACGTCCACGCCGTAATTGGTGAGGCGTCCGTGTTCTGCACTGAGGTAGAATCTTCGTTCAGCTCTTCTTCGGGTGTGATGCTCACGGCCTCTGACTTATTTTCTTCGTTCTCTGCCCCTGGTTCATTTATCATGGCCAATGCGGTGTCGCGCACAATCTGCACTGAATCAGCTTCCATTGTCTGCGCCTTATTATCCATTTTGTGCATTTGAGCATGTCTTTGCCTTGATCTTTCTTCCACATCATATATCAGGTTCCAGAGATCATACATGCCTACATTCATTACCGAACCACCTGCTGCAGCATCGAGCATATTACGTGTATGTGGCATCATCCCTTCAAGAAACCTCTGCATAAGAAATAAATCTGGGAATCCATGGTGTGGGCAGCTTTCTCGAAGGTCTTCAAAGCCCGCAGAGTACTCATAGAATAGTTCGCCCTTGAATTGCTTAAAGTTACGAAGCTTCACGCGGACACAATTTCGAAAGGACGGCGGAGTAAACTCCTCAAGAAATTGGGCTCGTAGATTCCAATAACTTCTTTCATAATTTGCACCTGATGAGTAAAACATATCATCAGCGGAGTCAGTTAAAGAAAACTTAAATTATCTAAGCTGGAACTCCTCCAATGGCTCGTCTTCAGGCTTGATGTAGTAGCAGATGGCGTGAAATGTTTGCTCATGTCTCACGGGGTCTTCTCCGATGGCACCTCCAAATTGGGGAATATTCCGCATCATCCAAAACGCGACCTTGCTGCCCTCGCATCCATCATCCATGTTGTCTTCATCGTTCCAAGGTTCTCTACTATAATAAGAGGGTGGGTTTTTGTCAAGGTTTTCAAGCTCGTACTGTTCTTCATCATAAACTCTACTACCTGCACGAGACATGTTGCAAGAGTAGCCAAGCACAAACTAGCAAGCACCGAATAGCAAACACGTACTAGCAACAAAGGGTCCCCAGGAAATTGGAGGAGTCACAATGGTCTCACTTAAAACCCAATTTCCTTAGACTCATAAGTCTTGGTGACAGAACCCTCTGAGAGCTAGAAATTGGAAATCGAATAACCGGAAAACAAGAAATCGAGAATAAAAATAAAAAAAGAGTTCGAATATAGCAATCACCGAATAAGGAAATAACCGAAATTAAAACAGAATAAACGAAAAAGGAAAGAGAGAACAAATTTCACCGTGCGTAGCTCCCCGGCAACGGCGCCAAAATTTGACAGGCGTCGTTGGTACCTGCAAATCTAAATTTATAATTTCCTTGACCTGAACTGTGGGTTAGGACAGTGGCAAGCAAGGGTCGAACCCAAGGGAGCTAGAGTGGTTACTACTTTGTTCTGAAAGAGAGAAAAACAAGAAAATTGGGTGAAAGTACTGGATTAGGAAACAACTGTAAATCACGAAAATAGCAAGGTTGTAAATATCAGAGAGAGAAATTTAGATTAGGGTTTGATTGTGACTTGTTTTATCATCGACTTCTAATATTCTAATTCAATGTTTTAAGTGTGGTTGTCCCGACAAAGGTGACTTCCCAAGTAACCCGACAATGGTGTTACGCCACGACCTAATTCCCCTAGGTTTAATTAACCCGACAAAGGTGTTAATTGCCCTAGTCGTACTACCTATCCAAACGACAAAGTATTAGATAGATGATTAATATAGAAATATGCGCAACTAGGGTTCACGACAAAGTATACGTCTAGTCTAACAATATTTCATAGAATTCATGCACGAGAATTAGTAAAACATGGAATATAGCATTAAGAACCAAGTCTCAAAAACATAGTCACAATATATTAAACCCTAATCCGAATGTAGAATTAAGTTACACATACTCATGAAAATAATGCAGTAATTAAAAGAACGAAGGAACTTCACTAAAACCGAGGAAGACTGAAGATCGGGCCGTGAGGGCTGAGTAATGGCTGAGCAAGGGCAGTGCACGGTGGCGCTAGGGCTGAGCAACGGTGGAGGAAGAGGTGGAGCAAAGCTAGGGTTTCGGCCGAGAGGGAGGAAATTTGTGGAGAGAGGAGCTCTCCACGTTGTGGGATGATTTGAAAGGATTATGAGCTCCTCTATTTATAGGGTGGAGTAGGGCACGAAATTCCCTCTTGGACTAGGTCAAATCGGTGGCCCAAAAGACAAATTAGGAAAAGTTTCCAAATCCGACTTTGCTTGATCTCTAAGTTAACTTCTTCTGCAAGTCTTCCAGAGTCTTCCAGAACCTTCCAGGGACTTCCAGAACCTTCCAGGAGCTTCTAAACCGCCTAGGATGAAATTGGGAAATTTCCCGAAAATCACTGTTCACTGCCGGAGTTACTGTTCATCCATTCTGCGCATCTGTTTTGACTTCGGCTCTCGATTTGACCTTCCAAACGACCTCGGATGCTCTCGGTGTGAACTAGAGAGTTGTAGGGAATTGAGTCACCTACGCAACGGCATGTGTCACGTATTTTTCTGATCATCGGTGCATTCCCAGTCCTCCGGTGAAGCTTCAAAGGTCAATCTGCCATTGTGATGTTGTTGGCATAAAATGCCGTCTTTTATGCACGTTTCCTCCTAGAGCTTCCAAATCACCTGAAATGCAAAACAACACTAAAAAGTAACTGTTCGCATAATTAAGTGCAGAAATTGGTGGGATTTAATGACTCGATGAGTCGTATAAATACGGCTCATCAGCAAACATGGCAAACTGTTGTTCTGACGCGTCGTTTGTCTTGTTTCTAACAACTTCACCCTTTAGACCGACGCTGGAGACTTTTGTAAGACGATCTTCTTCATTCATGTCCATCTCATGGGTCTGTAGGGATCCCATTAGTTCATCAAGTCTCATGGTTTTCACATCATGGGCTTCCTTAACAGCAAGAGCTTTCATGGCGAACCGCTTTGTGAGAGATCTCAACACCTTTCTCACCAGTGTTTCCTCGGTCATTGGTTCTCCAAGTGCCAATGCTTCGTTAGAGATGTCAAGGACCCGAGTATTGAAGTCAGCAATGCTCTCATCCTCCTGCATTCTCAGATTTTTGAATTTTGATGTGACCGTCTCCATTCTAGAGATTTTTACTTTGGTAGTACCTTCATGAGCAGTTCGTAGAATGTCCCAAGCCGTCTTTGCAGTTTCACATGTAGAGATCATCTTGAAATTCTTTCCATCAATTCCAGAGAATATGGCATTCATTGCTTTAGAGTTCGCCGATTCAGCTTTCTTTTGAACCTCAGTCCACTTGTCTTTACCAAGAAGGCTAACCTTACCTTCTTCGTCGGTAGCCACTGGGTGAGTCCATCCTTGTTCAACAGCTTCCCAGACTGATTCGTCTTGAGACTTTAGAAACGCCTTCATTCATACCCTCCAATAACCATATTTGTTTCCTTTGAGCAGAGGTGGTCGCGTGATGTTCTGCCCTTCTCTTAAATCCATCTCACCAGCCTTCGGATCTTACTCTGTGTGTCGAGTATTTTCTCTGATACCAATTGAAATCTTCCCCTGATAGATGAGATGTTGTTCTGGTTGAGATCCAGATCAAGTAATGTGGAAATAAAACGACACGCAAAGTTGTTACCCAGTTCGATGTTAACGAGCCTATGTCTGGGGGGCGTTCTCTAGCCCGGTGGACAGCAATTCACTATTAATGAGTATTGCGAGTACAGGGTTTACCGTTTACAGAATCCCTCTTAAACAACCTGAGCCTCGGACACTCTAGTAATTGCAATCTAGGTCTCCCCTTAGATCTTTGCTCCCGCTCCGTATCCACCAGAATGATTCTTCGAAAGAATCAGCGCCTTCTCCGGAATGCGCAGTAACAGAACTTCAGTGCGTGAACCTTCAGCTTCGTCCTTCGATCAATCTGTTGAGCACCAATGCAGATTGATCCGAGCGCCTTCGAGTAACCAGTGACGGTTAGTTCTCCAGCCGATTACGTGCGTCGTGAATAACCAGTTACGATTAGTTCACTGCCGTTTGCCTCCTCCTCCCTTCAATGAGTATGAGCGTGATTAATATCTCCGTAAGTGCTGACTAATACCTAAGCATTAGCCTTACTTATATAGGCGATGGAAACCCTAGATCGAATAGGATTTCTAAGTTAAACCGCCTCTATCTATTAGGAAATCTTTCCTAATCTTTTGCGCATATATCTTGAAGATAATCCTCCAATAACTATTTTCAATCTTGATTAGGCGATCTTCAATTATCTTCATAGCAGGATAGCTTTATGCGCAAGCAACCTCCAAACCGACTTCTTAATATCTTCAATATGGATATGCACCGACTTGCCAAAACTGATCTCGGAAATATCCTCAAGCAAGTTGCGCTACGTCGGCTGAGACAAGTTTCCAAATCTGAATTTGGAAACTTCCAACTTCTGTCCATGCACCTGCAACAACCTTAATCTTCCAACGGTCGACTGTGTTTCCAAATCTGAATTTGGAAACATTCCATCTGCTTCAACTTGTTCCAGGACAGTTGTCTCTTCCAGTCTTGAACAACAGCTAGAACAACTATAATAAGTTTTGCCAAACAACATGCCATAAAACCAACACCATCGACAAACTATTTTGGAAGATTTGCTGCACTTCACTCACAAACATGGTGTCTACTTGCATGAACAAGCTATCGAAGACTAATCGCATTCAAGCGGTGCCAAAGCTGATGACTGGAAAGAAAAATCAAGAAGTGGATCCGTCAAAGCCAAAGAGGATGTCATGGAGGATTTGCAAATAGAGGAACATGGAGTTGTTCCTGGTATTGTGCAGGACGAGCTCGCGAAGAAAAAGAAAAAAGTTGTGGCTGAACCAGATGACGTTCCAAAGGCTGACCAGGAGAAGTCGCCTGAGTCAGTGAAGATTGTCCCTAATGAAAGGGAAGAAATGCTAGCTTATATTGACGTGGAGGAGTTGGTTGCAGCTCCTAAGAAAAGGAAATATGTGGCTGCCTATCAGAAATAAGAAAGGGAGAGTTCGTGTAAGGGGAGTGGAACCCTCTAAGAAAAGAAAGAGGTCTAGTGGATCAACATTGGCTGCTGGCAAGCGTATTTGTAACCCTTTATAGTTGTCAAGTTATGAGTTATAGGGGTCAAGTTGCAGTCAAAAATAATTTATATACCTTAGTATGCCAAGGGGTCGATCCAAGGAACAACGTGTGTGACTAGCAGTTAACAAGCGACCTATTCAGGTATTCCAAATAATAAAAGAGGATTTGGTGTAAAGAAATTTCCTAAATTTAAATGCAATAAATGAAAGCGTTTTACGTGATCGGAGAAAGAATCCCAGAATCAAACTTCACCCGTGCCAACCCCACAAATCATACAATAATATCACACAATTTAATCATGCTATCGAGTATGGAAATAAACCAAAATAACACTAGAGAAGTCGCCCATCCATGGATCATTGTCTAGATTAATCTCAATCGTTGAACGCCGCCCTTCCATGGATTATCAACGATTTTGATTATTAACCCTAGGGTTTTTCAGACGATCAAGTCAACTGTTCTATTAATTCATGTACTACCAGTGTAGCTACCGTGACCCACCCATCTTTTGAGAATTAACCTAAATACGTTCTAGCATGCATGCATACATCCCATTCAATTAAAAACTTACAAGAACGATGAAATTAAGCACAATGAAATTGAATACTCGAATTTCATTAATGAAAAATGTTCAATTGATCATGTGAAAAGTTGGGTACAAGACACGGGATCCGTAGTATCCCGGAATAAGGAAGACTACTCACTACTCATGGTAAGATAACAAAAAATAGTGTCAAATTAGAAATCAAGGACAAGGAAACCGTGTTGATGATGTAGCTCATTGAGTCTTTGATCTCTCGTGATATTCTGCTCAGTCTTCTTCTCCAAATTAGGTCTGATTACCTCCAAGATCAAGCTCTCTTAAATACCTCCCAAATTTCTTATTTATTTTTGGAAATAATCAACGACACCGTGACACCCGTGACTTTTCAATGTGTCACGGTGCATGCAAAATTTCTTTGATCTATGAAGATGCCGTGACACCATTGTGTTCCAATATGTCATGGCAGTCTCGGTATGCTTGGAATTCACCTGAGCTTTTAAGCTACCGTGACACCCGTTACATCTGAGTATGTCACGGCAGTCACGAGACTTCCTTATGTTAAAATCTCTAGCCGTGACACCCGTGACACGCATAGGTTGTCCCGACCGTCACGACCTGTTGTTGGTGCAGAGCCTTTTTCCGTCGATCTTTTCGTTCTTACGGTACATCGAGTCTAAGGAGCAGTGATATGTCTTTGTGTCCTGAAAGGCCCGAGAAAGATATCAAATAGTGATCATTTGCTGGGAGAACGAGTGTTATCCTTCATCAAATAAAGTGAATAATTAGTCAGAGTATTGACCGATCAAAACACTCCACACTTAGGATTTTTTCGTCCTGAACAAATGTCAAACAAATGGCAGAATAAATACACTGGTCAATATAGTGCTCAATTACCATCTGTTTCTAAGCTACTCACTCAAGTGTCATGTGATCCATCCACTACTACAAAACAGGCTTTATGCATCGGTTTTTTTGCTATTATGCATCGGTTTTGATTCCGATGCATAATGAAGCGTTGCATAATGTCTGACATTATGCAACGCTTTTCTAAGAACTGATGCATAATGTATGTTTTTTTTTGTTTTTTTTTTTGCATTTTTGGCTTGTAAATTGCTCAAATCAACCTGAAAATTCGTAAATAAATTTCATAAATACACTTGCTCATATCCAAATCTTAAAATACTTTTTATTCAACCAAAATATAACATTTCATACATGGTGTCACTTTTAATGTACAACATTTATTTATTCAACAAAAGTTTCATTTATTTTTCTAGTAATGGAGAGCCTTCTTCTTCTTCCTTGAATCTTTTCCACACAATCATCGTCTAACGGGTTAGAACGGAACTGAACCTGAAACACAAAAGTGACTTTTGTGTAAGGTTTAACCAAAAGATTTGACATAACCAAGACACTTTTGTGTCCATGTAATCCAAAACAGGGAGTATAGGTATTTAATGGAAAAGGTACAAACGCAGATAAATTGTAGAAGTGTAAAAAAGAAAATATGTAGGTATTTAATACTAATTCATCAGACTCATTCATCCATCTGATAAGGTACATTCAAAAACCATATTCATGGTACAGACCTGATCACCTAGTTGAGCAGCAAGGACAAGGGCCGGTCCCCATAATTTACCTTGTTTTGCACATCCATCTGTAGGAGAACGGGGAAGTTTGATAAGCTGCATTAAATCAGCGATAAAATAATATTAACGAGGTGCAAGTGATAAATCGGGGACACAAACTGTGATGGAAGTTGATTAAACTTAATAGCATAGATGAAGTAGAAGCCACTAATTGAGCATTATAATTTATGGTAAGAAAGAACAAAAATCAATGGCACAGTGAGTTACATCGCCACATTGGTAAAATATATGGAATTACTGACCAAACATTATTATTTAACGAAAACAGATACAAAGAGATTTGAATGTATCCCTCCTAAGTCCTAAGTAAGTTACCTTGTTATGTTTGGTAACTGACTCCCAATCATCAATTAGTTGCTTTCTCAGAGAAGAAGGCATTTGAATCTTGATCAGCTTTATAACTGATGCATTATCCTTCTGCATTACAAATTATATAAAAAGTGATTCTATAGATATATTCTCTCAAATACAAAGCCACAAAATGACATACAGATATACATTCATATAATTTTTTTATGAACGCATTCAAATCTCAAGAACTTAGAAACTAATTTTACCTCAATAACGAAATCACTTTTTCTCTTCCTTCCTCTAGAGAGGCATTTGCATTTAATGGTGGAAGCAACAAATTTGGCAAGTGCCAATAAAGAAGCCAATAGAAGCTTGCATATAATCTCGGGTTATAATGAATTTTTGCAGTTTATGAAAATTTATGAATTCCTCATCATTTGTTGACATATAATGATATACAGCAATAGACCTCATCAACTATATTCCAAACACTCCTTATGAAGTACTGGCGCTGATAAGGTAAATATTATTGTTTAGGATGAGTGGCATAAACTAAGGAATATTCAGACTAAGGAAATGTTGATCGCAGCACTCAATAAAAAAAATTAATTTACCATGAGTCTTGGTGTCCTCTTGGCCTTCTCCTTTATGAGTCTCCCGAGCCGCGTGAAGAACCGGCCTGTCCCGCCGAGCATTTGAACCGCCCTGTCCCGCCGTGTGAAGAACCGCGCGGAGCCGCCGACTGCGTTGACGATTGGTCGAAAACATCGGAATTCGCGAAAGCGATGACGCCATTGAAGCTCTCTCCCCATCTCTCACTCTCTCTTCGATCGATTCCAGATCTGAGAAATACATATCCAGTGACGATCTCGACCTCCTCTCGAAACCCGGCAGCCCTCATCCCTGGACCTAACCTCCTCCCCACCCTCATCCATCGATCTCTCCTCTCCAGATCCCATCCACCATCGTCCCCGGATCTCGAGCTCCTCCGGGACTTCTTTCTGGAATCATGTCCCTCGCCTCTACATCGACGACGGCGTGGCCAGCTCCAGCAACTATCAGCGCATCGTCCGCGTGTCTATCTCGGTCGCGTTCATGGTCGAGATTAGGGTTGCGAGGGGCTGATGAGCTGTGGAGGGGATGGAGAAGGAAATCGGGTGAATGTGTGAAATACTGAAATCCAAATAAAAAGAGAAATTGAATTCTTATGCATCGGTTATAAGAGAACCGATGTATAATATTTGTTTTATGCATCGGTTTTTTAAGAACCGATGCATAATGTTTGGTTTATGCATCGGTTCAATCAAAATCGATGCATAAATCAAACATTATGCATCGGTTCATATAAAAACCGATGCATAATCTAAAACCGATGCTTAATCTAATTTTCAAACCGATGCATAATATGTCTTCTGTAGTAGTGATCCTAGCTAAAATGTAAATCATAACTCACTATCGTAGAGGACATGAATGCATTTAGCGTATGCATCAAGCCTTTAAACCTCTAGGCTGCCCTAGTAGCACGAGTATAGTCTCGTGACGGCTTTCAGGAATGAGACTGCCTACGAATCCCCTATACAACTGACTAACTAACTAATTGTATGCATGAGATGATGCTCAACGAGTCATAGTAAAGTCATGTCATACCTTGGATTCATCGCGTTACCTCAACTTTGCTTCAAACATCTTCATCAAAACGGTCAGACAATCATAGTTTAAACGAGACATGCATTCAAACAATCAGTACGCACGGCTAGCAAGCGACTAATCACTTGTCTAAATAGTTCTTTGACAACGAATCAAGAACAAGAATAGTTACATAAAACATTCTCGTCATTCACCTATGCTATCTAGGGATAGTCCACGGGCTCTTGGCGCAAAGCTCATTCTCAAGTGTCAAGGATTAGGCAATGACCCGTAAGAGAAGAGGAGCCTGCCTTAAGGAATTTTATGAAAAATAGTACAAAAACCACATCAAAATTTTAGTGCAAGGCAAGAGGATCGTCCCTTAGCTCCTAGTACATGAATTCTCAAAACAAGTCATGACTGCACGCAATGAAAAGGTGGAAATACACTACATCAAGCAAAAGGGGGCAGAAAGTTCACCTTTTTTTGATTTTATTTCTTACACAAGGGGTGACTTTTCTCACTTTGCCCTTGGTACTATATTTTTCTGCTTTTTTTTCAAAGACAACTATGCTTGAGGTCAAATTTTCACCCTCTTTTGCAATTTCTGAACTTTGTTCTTGATTGGGGCCTATTTTTTTTCCTTTGCCCTCTTTCGAAATTTTTCTGACTCCACACTTAAAACTTGACATAGTGTACAAATAGAGGCGGGTGCATGCAAATCATGACAAGTAAAGAGAAGTATATTTTCCAGTACTAAGGTCACTTAAAAAAGAGATGCAAATTAAGTTTTTAACATTTGGTACCGATGCCTACTAATATCAAGTCTCAAACATGCTTCAAGAAATACGTAGAACATGTGATAGACAAACGCTAGCAATGATACTTGATGGACCACAATTATACGAATCAAAAACACAGTAAAACCCCCCAAGTTAGACTGTTTGTCTATCTAACATCCATCTGTTAGTCCCGATATATTTCCACAGGGCATTTTAGAGACTGAAGTGAAAACACGCTAAGGAGAGGATTTTATGCTGAAAAGATAACAAGAGTCAATCCAAGGTCAAGATCATATGCCGACTGAAGAAATATCAAGGATCCTGACGTTGAATTGACCAGAATAAATTAATCAGAAGAATCAGGAGTGAAGTCAAGACAGTCCGGGGAAGGAACACACTGACAGTTTTGTGAAAAGACTGCACAAAACTGTACAAAATTCACATATGGCAAGATGACTTGGTGACTTGATGAAGAGGTGACCAAAGGAGGAAAACCTCCCCATTCCACCACCCACTACCGGCGGCGCCACCCCTCCTCCTCCTTGGTGACCGGCTACTTGCCTTGGAGGTGGAGGAAACAACCCATTGCTCCTCCACCACAACCGGCTACCGGCGGCTGAGCTCCACCACTCCTCCTCCGCCACTTGGTGGCTCCTCCTTGGCTCCTCCTTGCATCCTCCTCCTCCCTTGGATCAAACCAATCTCCACCACCCATCTCCACCCATTTTTCCTATAAAAGGAGGTGCTCCTCCTCCTCATAATCCATCCCAAAAATTGTAATCACTTCTCTCTCTACATTTTGTTACTTGTAAGTTTGGTTCGGTTTTGAAATAATACTCCTGTTTGTTCTTGAGTATTATACTGGAAATTATAATACTCTTGTCGGTTCTCGAGTATTATAATACTGTAGAGAATACTCATGTTGGTTCTTGAGTATTCAGTAGGAATTAGGAATACTCCTGTTGGTTCTTGAGTATTCCACCCCTTTCCCTCTTACTGTTTTCAAAAACCCCCGAGTATTTAGCTATGGTATCCATCTCTATGGATATTCGTAGCTAAACTCTTTATTCGGTGGAAGGTATTTTCTTGTATTATATAATGTTGTAATATCTTTTAGTTTCATTTCTTTGTATTCAAAACTTGTTCTATGTGCCATTTATAGTCAGAATTTCCAAGGTTGAGTGGATGCTACGAAAGGGCAAAACTCTTCCGTGGGGATTCGTGAACATACTCGGGTAAGTGGATGCTACGAAAGGGCAAAGCTTATCTGAGAAGTTCGACTCATCTAAAACACCACTTGGTCAATCGTAACTGTGAGATCAAGTGGATGCACAAAAGGCTAAGATACTTCGAAAGGAGGAATTAGTCTGAAATAGAACAAGGGTTGCTTTAAACGATTTTGCAAGTCTTGCGCTACGAAAGGGCCTCGATTCATCTTTGAATACTTAGAAAAGTTACTAACAGTTTATTATATACATGTTATAATACAAGAGTACCTGAAACCGAATGCTTTTCTTTACTGTTAAACCGCAATCACCAACTGCTGATCTACCGGAGGAATTACAATCACGCATCACCCACTGTAAGTCTTCTTTGTATTTACAGCATTTTAATTTCTGTATTTACTTTTCCGCAATCAAAACCAAAAACCCCCAAAAAAATCACGTAGTTAATTAGAGCGCTAAAATCTCAATCAATCATAAAACACGCTCCCCCCAGTTCAATCACCCTAAAAGAATAGCCTATTCCCCTAATTCCCTTGGGTTCGACCCCTACTTACCACTTACTACCCAGTAGTGTAGTCACAAGTAGCGGATATTATAAATTTATTTGTACAGAGGACACTGCACCTTAACGACAGTGCGGTGGCCCTCCGTCAATACTGCCACAAGAGAATACACAGAAGAATAAAACTATTTCAAGTCTTAGACTTCGAATCCAAAAGAATGACTATCAATCAAGGAGGATCATAGAAAACGAGGATTTTAATCGCAATACATAGACATTTGAGCATATGCAAGAATGAATGTGTGATATATGACATATGATCATGCACTACCCACTCCACACTTGAAAATGAGCTTAGTCCCTAAGCGAAGAAAGAACAGAAGAAAAGGGTGCATAGGAACTTCCCTCGTGTGTGATAGCTCGATATCCATAGAAATTAAGCGATGCCCGAGGAATGTAACGTGACTCATGAGCTGGTATATAGAGGTGAAAATACGTAGCTTCACAAGTGATAAGTTAGCATCGATTATTGTACTGAAACAATGGATAGTGAAATGAGCATATAATAGTGAAAGCGCACAAGAGAAGGTATGATAAATGATGCAAGCATAAAGTAGAGCATAGAAAATATCTCAAGCACCGAATAACATGTAGAAAATAGAGTCATGGCAGAAAGTCAGCATTCAGATAGTATCCATCATAAACAAAAGAAAAATATATGACAATAGACATCAAAAGGCATGTGGAAGTAAAGGTAGCAGGGGCAAAACAACATCCTCGTCATCCTCATCAGCATCGGCGAAGACATCATCAGAGGTGGCACCCATAGATACCTCACTTATATCATCTGGACTTAGATCAGCAGCAGTACGGTATCGTAGTCATTCCGGGGAGGGCTAAGGTCAACAGACATAGTAAAGATAGCCTCGAACGGGTCTAGGGTGGAGGACATAAAAGAGGGCGGTGGAGGAAAGTATGCGAAGTCCTGATGCCGGAAGAATGATGTCCATGCATCGTGTGCCCACTGTTGTGCCGCTCCTCTTCACTTTATTCCCCACAAAATCCCGTGGTGGGAAATCGTAGAATGGCACATACTTCCTCCTTAAGTAAGGTATAATAATGTCCACCAATCCAACATTTCCAATGAGTGACGCTTGAGGGGTCACCCACAATCTCAAAGGATGATAGAAATTCCGTAAGAAGAATAGTGTAAGTCACTGCTTGGTGGGTAAATCAAGGTCTGAAGCCACAAATAGTTCACGACATGGATCCAATAACGGAAGATTACCTAAAGTCGTATGACATGGACCGATAGTAGCTTTTACCTTCTTTAGAGGCATGATTTGCTCGAACCATCGAATGTGCTCGCGGTTATTAAACATTGTGCTCCACCTCACGGTTATTAAACATTGTGCTCCACGTGTGCTCGCGGTTATTAAACATTGTTCGACCATCATGAAAGGCTCATCTTTATAGCCCTCCCTTCGAAAATCCACAAACGTCATTATGAATTCATCAATGTGAACCGCAGAATGGTTAACCCATTTAGATTTAAAAATAGGTACTCGTAGATTGACAGGAGCAGATATTGGATTTCGATCTCTAGCGCTAGAAACGTGAGTGGTTTCAGCAACAAGTGTGACACCACTATTTTGCACAACGCTGCGTTCATCTTGATCTTTTGTGTCCGTTAATGTCAAAACTTCTCCACATGTATACACTTGGTCTCGGACCTGCCATAAGCCACTTCACTAAGTCGTCATCAGACTCTTCTTTTGAGATCGCTTGATTACTGAAAGCTTCATTAGTTCACAGCCATTTACAAAATGACCGACAGTGTTCTCTTTGCACCCACTACTCATTTTTCCCCCGGTGTGCACTCCTTACTATGTTTAAGTGCTGCTCGATGAAAGGCGTTGAAATTCTGTAACCTGTTCAAGCTACTATTCAAGGTGTAGACGAGACAGACCTGGAACACGTTGAAACAGTTTCGCACACAAACAGAATAGAGGCACACACAAATTGATACCCAGTTCGGCTTCGCCTACTCTGAGGGTTTCCCACATCCTAAAGGGACACAAATATTTATTACGAGATTAGAGCTTACACGTGGACTTATGCTTACTCTTCGTAATTTCCTTGCCTCTAATCCTCCGTCTCTCAGATTTGCAGTCTTGGTTTGCCTCAGCTTACCACGATCCCCTTTGTCCGAACCTTCTGTCCGAACGTGCTCGACCTTCTCTTGAAGCTCGGTCGCTTTCCCTCGAAAGCCGGTTGGTCTTTGTTGTGTGCTGCAGTAGGATCAACTCCAGTCAGTCTGAATAGCACACGGATCAGACTGAACTTGCATCGATGAATTTCTAGTGGGGAAAAACAAACGGCCGTCGCTTTCTTCTTCTCCAATCCCACGAATGCACTGAACAGGCTGTCGTCGTACCTGTGCAAAACAATTTATAATTTCCTCGCGATGAACTGTGGGTTAGCACAATGGCAAGCAAGGGTCGAACCCAAGGGAGCTAGATAGCTACTACTTTGTTCTGTAATGGAGAAAGACAAGAAACTAATGTGAGAGTAAAGGTTAGTGAACAAAAGCAAGGCACGACCATAAGAGTGGGTTTTATCAATCAGAGAAGATATTCAGGTTAGGGTTTTATTCAATTGTGACTACGTTTATCCGTGATTTCTAAATGTTTATTCTTGCTTCTTAGGGTTACTCCTGGTCTGGTTATAACCGTTTTAATTCTAGCAAACCTAATACTCCTGGTCTGGTTATATTAGGTTTCGTGCAACTACTTATTCTAACTGGGTCGGTATCAAATAGGCAGTGAGTGGATAGTAAGAATCACTAGGTTAAGTTGTACCCTTTCGGATCTCCCCTTAACCTAATAATTCAAACTGATAATTTGCACAAGAACTAAATAGAATGCAATAATAATAAGTAAGATCAGAATCTCAAAACAATAGTCACAATTATTTAACCCTAACCCGAATAATCGGATTAGTTACACATAGCCATGGAATAACAATACAATAAATAAAAGGAAACAAGGATTCTCACTAAAACCGAATGAAGAACAAGCTGGCCGTGCAAGGCTGAGAAGTGGCGGAAGCAAGGAGGAGTAAGGAATGAAGACCGGCTGTGCAAGGAGGAGCTCACGGCGGCTGATGGAGGAGATGGGCGGTGGACCAAGTTAGGTCTAGGGCACACGGCTAAGTGATGAATGGGATGGATTATGCCTTGCATTGCACCTCCTTATATAGGGATTTGAAAACCCTAAATCTTTGCTTGATGAGAAAGCTACTTGATCTTCTTGAAAACCCTAATATCACATGTAAATTGGGCCGGCTGCTGGATTTAGGGCTTGGACTTTCTTTTTCCGAAGTTACTGTTCACGGCCCGAAATCACTATTCACGCCGGAATTACTATTCACGCCGGAATCACTGTTCATGTCGGAGTTACTGTTCACGAGCAGAAAACACACTGTTCACGACGCTCCTCTGGCCTTGATCTTCAATTGCGATGTTTTGGGCATGAAATGCCGTCTTTTAAGCGCGATTCCTCCTAGAGCTTCCAAATCACCTGAAATGCAAAACAACACTAAAAAGTAACTGTTCGCATAATAAAGTGCTGGAATTGGTGGGATTTGATGACTCGATGAGTCGTATAAATACGGCTCATCAAACCACCCCACACTTAAACTTGTTCGTCCCGAACAAGAACTATGTCATAAGAGGAATGAATAATGTAAACACCACAATGCTTCGGTCATCCTAGACGTGCTACATGGACATGAATCGATTACTCTAGATCTCGCCTGTTATGCATGCTTGCTACTAATATCTTTGTGCGAAAACATGGGTTAAAGATACGTGTTACCTTTGGGTCGAGATGCAAATCAATTCGGATGTATCTGGAGATAGCCCTGTTTAGACCCATGAACCCTCATTCTCGGACTCGAACTCGCTGCTATATGATTATGTCTCGCTGCTTTTTCTTGCACGTGATAGATTCGGGCTCAAGTACTGGAGTGCTTTTCGGCCAGCTATAGCGTCATCTGATTTGGCATTCTCGATGACGCTTTTCACATGTGGGACGTGTGGACTATCACAATGGTGGTGGAATTTTTTCTTTGTGGTGCGGATTGTGACTTGCTCAAACCTACGTGCTCTCACTCATCATCGTCCTTTTGACTCGGGTCAAGCCAAGGGTCGCTTGTCTATTTTCCCGGCTACTTGGACTAGAGTTTGGACGGTGTGAAGTATTCCCGTCCCAACCAACCGCAAAGGTGCCGCAGTGGCGGAGCAGACTCGTACTATGTTGCCTCGAAGTGCTAGCCTCCACAAGCTCCACATAACCATATATCCTGAGTCCGGTCTTTGAATGATCTGTCAAGTCTCTCTAGGGCATTGCTATCAACTCCACATCCCTGTTTATCTCAACTAACAAAGGCTCGCAAAATTTTAAGATCACATGTTAGTGGCACAAATCAATTTTCACCAAAGACATGCATGTAATCGGCTCTATCTACTTCACCTAATCATTATCCAATACTGCAAGTCTAGGAAATAGTGAAGTAATCATGTACAAAAATTTTAAAAATGACTCGAAACGTGCTGACTCTGTGCAGGGTGCCGTAAATAAACGTGCTAACTCGATAACTGACTCTCCCACCCCACACTTTTGAAATGAGCCGTGTCCTCACGGCACGACTCAAATCTAGACTCACAATGCATGCAATAAAAGGGAAATAAGAAGAGAGTATAGTTGGACAGGCACTTCCCTCGTGCGATGCGTGACGATCAGAAACAACTGATTATTCTCCTATGAGTCCTCGAAGAGCACCATTGGAGCTTGTATCGCAACGTGAGTTCGTCACACAATGAAAGGTCTGCGTCAATGACATTAAGACGAATAAAAGATTCCCAGGAGGTTGGAGGAGTCACAACGGTCTCACTTAAAACCCAACCTCCTTAGACCCGTAAGTCTTTGTGACAGAATCTTTAAACGCTCATGTTTCTCGACGCAACTTATTCAGGGTGTGAACTACTCACGTTGGATACAGTCTTATGCTAACATCTCTGATATGTTCGCCTCTGTCCCTGCATGAAAACCATCTTTTCTCCCGAGTACAATGTGATGATAAGACTCAAACAAACATAAACATAGCAAGTAACTAAACTGAAATGCAAACTGTGCAGGGCTGCCTCCCTGCGAGCGTCTTTGTTTAACGTCGTTGGCTCGACAGTACCTCTTTAGGAATCACAAGTTAGGATCCCAAGGCTGCTCCAAATTAAACTTCTGTACTCCCTTGTGAAGCTTATAGCCTTCATCGAATGGTGCTCTCTTGTCTCTCCATCCTGGTTTCCACTCAAACGTGCCAAGCCTCGGTCGTTTCTTCATGTATGAGTGGTCGGCATGGAAGTTCGGTTTCTTGCCATCAGGAGACATCCAGCATGTTCTCCTGTCAACCTTCGCCTTTGTAGTAGATATGAATTGTCTTCCAAGAACAAGTGCTGGAGGATCTTTATCTCTAACATCTCCTATCTGCAAAACATAAGAGTCTACAGAAACGACAAGATCTCCAACATGGAGTGTTAGATTTTTAAGGAAATTGTTAGAACGAACATGTGATGTATTCCCTAACTCTACAAATAGTTTAGGAAACTTCAATGGCCCTAGGCTCAGCAAACGGTATGGAGAATATGGCATGGTATTACTATCAGCACCCAAATCGATTAAACAGTGGTGTATGAGGGTCTTACCAACACCACGGGTGACTATCAAGGTTTCTGAGGTCTTACACTTTTCAGGGGGCTCCTCTTGAACTGTAACGAGTGAGTACTCCATCGTTGGCTTCTCTAGTTCATGCTTCGCCTCTAATTTTCCTTCAAGCTCATCCTTGTCGATCGAGTGGTCCTTAGGAGCAATCACCTGTATTGGGAATAGAAGATATGGGTCAAAAATTAGAGTTTCGTTAACTGCATCAGTGCAGCCTGCGGAGGCCTCTTGAATAAGTTTCGCGGACGTCTCTGTATTTTGCACTAATTCCTCAGACGTCCGCGCCATAATTGGTGAGGCGTCCGTGTTCTGCACTGAGGTAGAATCTTCGTTCAGCTCTTCTTTGGGTGTGATGCTCACGGCCTCTGACTTATTTTCTTCGTTCTCTGCCCCTGGTTCATTTATCATGGCCAATGCGGTGTCGTGCACAATCTGCACTGAATCAGCTTCCATCGTCTGCGCCTTATTATCCATTTTGTGCATTTGAGCATGTCCTTGCCTTGATCTTTCTTCCACATCATATATCAGGTTCCAGAGGTCATACATGCCTACATTCATTACCGAACCACCTGCTGCAGCATCGAGCATATTACGTGTATGTGGCATCATCCCTTCAAGAAACCTCTGCATAAGAAATAAATCTGGGAATCCATGGTGTGGGCAGCTTTCTCAAAGGTCTTCAAAGCGCGCAGAGTACTCATAGAATAGTTCGCCCTTGAATTGCTTAAAGTTACTAAGCTTCACGCGGACACCAATTCGAAAGGACGGCGGAGTAAACTCCTCAAGAAATTGGGCTCGTAGATTCCAATAACTTCTTTCATAATTTGCACCTGATGAGTAAAACCAATCATCAGCGGAGTCAGTTAAAGAAAACTTAAAATATCTAAGCTGGAACTCCTCCAATGGCTCGTCTTCAGGCTTGATGTAGTAGCAGATGGCGTGAAATGTTTGCTCATGTCTCACGGGGTCTTCTCCGATGGCACCTCCAAATTGGGGAATATTCCGCATCATCCAAAACGCGACCTTGCTGCCCTCGCATCCATCATCCATGTTGTCTTCATCGTTCCAAGGTTCTCTACTATAATAAGATGGTGGGTTTTCGTCAAAGTTTTCTAGATCGAATTGTGCTTCCTCGTACTGTTCTTCATTGTTAACTATACTACCTGCAGGGGACATGGTGCAAGAATAGCAAGCACCGAATAGCAATACACCGAAATAGCAAGAACAGATTAGCAACAAAAGGTCCCCAGGAGATTGAAGGGGTCACAGCGGTCCCACTTAAAACCCAAAATCCTTAGACTCGTAAGTCTTGGTGACAGAACCCTCTGAGAGCTAGAAATTGGAAATCGAAAAGAATTGAAAACTGAAATCGAACAGTTGAATGGGGAATCACCGAAATAAGCAGCTTTCGAAATAAACAAAAAACAAAGAAAAATAAACGAAAAAGAAAAGAGAACAAAAGTTCACCGTGCGTAGCTCCCCGGCAACGGCGCCATTTTGAACAGGCTGTCGTCGTACCTGTGCAAAAACAATTTATAATTTCCTCGCGATGAACTGTGGGTTAGCACAATGGCAAGCAAGGGTCGAACCCAAGGGAGCTAGATAGCTACTACTTTGTTCTCTAATGGAGAAAGACAAGAAACTAATGTGAGAGTAAAGGTTAGTGAACAAAAGCAAGGCACGAAAATAAGAGTGGGTTTTATCAATCAGAGAAGATATTCAGGTTAGGGTTTTATTCAATTGTGACTACGTTTATCCTTGATTTCTAAATGTTTATTCTTGCTTCTTAGGGTTACTCCTGGTCTGGTTATAACCGTTTTAATTCTAGCAAACCTAATACTCCTGGTCTGGTTATATTAGGTTTCGTGCAACTACTTATTCTAACTGGGTCGGTATCAAATAAGCAGTGAGTGGATAGTAAGAATCACTAGGTTAAGTTGTACCCTTTCGGATCTCCCCTTAACCTAATAATTCAAACTGATAATTTGAACAAGAACTAAATAGAATGCAATAATAATAAGTAAGATCAGAATCTCAAAACAATAGTCACAATTATTTAACCCTAACCCGAATGAAGAACAAGCTGGCCGTGCAAGGCTGAGAAGTGGCGGAAGCAAGGAGGAGTAAGGAATGAAGACCGGCTGTGCAAGGAGGAGCTCACGGCGGCTGATGGAGGAGATGGGCGGCGGACCAAGTTAGGTCTAGGGCACACGGCTAAGTGATGAATGGGATGGATTTTGCCTTGCATTGCACCTCCTTATATAGGGATTTGAAAACCCTAAATCTTTGCTTGATGAGCAAGCTACTTGATCTTCTTGAAAACCCTAATATCACATGTAAATTGGGCCGGCTGCTGGATTTAGGGCTTGGACTTTCTTTTTCCGAAGTTACTGTTCACGGCCCGAAATCACTATTCACGCCGGAATCACTGTTCACGCCGGAATCACTGTTCATGTCGGAGTTACTGTTCACGAGCAGAAAACACACTGTTCACGACGCTCCTCTGGCCTTGATCTTCAATTGCGATGTTTTGGGCATGAAATGCCGTCTTTTAAGCGCGATTCCTCCTAGAGCTTCCAAATCACCTGAAATGCAAAACAACACTAAAAAGTAACTGTTCGCATAATAAAGTGCTGGAATTGGTGGGATTTGATGACTCGATGAGTCGTATAAATACAGCTCATCATGCACTCGTGTTTTTCTTTTTACTCAGGAAGCGATGCAGATTATGGACGCCCTAGCTATGTATTTATATGCGCGGGCGCTATCCAAAATCTGCTCTAGATATATCATCAAATATTTAGGAAATATTCCTAAATATTTCGATGCGTATCTCTATACAAATCGATTGGGACGATCATGAGATAACTTCCTCGACAAGTCAGCCACGCCGCCTTCAATTTGATGTGAAGATATTCATTCGAATATCTGAGGCTCGAAATCTTCGATGGCCGATTTTAGTTCGAAATAATCTTCAATCTTTTGAACCTTCTGGAAAACATCCTTGCGTTTGTGACAGGCGTCGTCGGTACCTGCAAATTTAATATTTATAAATCTCCTACAATTAGCTAGTGTAGCGGCAAGCAGGGTCGAACCCAAGGGAGCTGGTGTTGTTGAAGCTGTATCTAAAAGCAATAAAGAAAGGGGGGGTTTTGTGAGCAAGTGTAATAAAAAGCACATGAGGAAATAATAACGAAGATTCAATCAGAGAGAGAGCATTCAGCTTAGGGTTTCTATTGTGACATGTTTATCATCGACTGCTGAATATCTAATTTCAAGTTCCTAAGTGTGGTTACTTCGGTTTAGGCAATAATCCAAAGTATTCCGTTTCAGGCAATACACCACAATCTAATCTGGGTAAGGCATTAGACTTCTAGTTCTCCTAAATCTAATAATCCGGGATAGGCAATATTTAATCTAGGTGTTCTTACTCGTCTTTACGGGAAAGTCTCAAACGAGTATTAACGATAAGAACTGAATTATTCGGCTAAGCTTTACAGGTAAGTCTCAGCTTCGCTTCACAATTCAACCCTTAATATTAAGCACATGAACTAGGGAAACATAAAATTGCATTAAGAATAAAGTCTTCAAAACATAGTCACAATGTACGAAACCCAAAACCGAATTAAAGGTTTAGCTACTCATAGTCATGGAAAATAAACACAGATATTTTTTATGAAAGTAAGTAGAAATTCTTCTCTTCGTCGAAAGCTTCGCGTTTGTCTTCTCCAGAGCCGTCTCGAATAATTCTCTGATGATTTTTTTTGATTTTTGATACGGAAAACCCTAGCTTAAGCTTCTTATTTATAATAAACTGGGTTTCCAATTCTGGTTTTGGGCTAGAATTACCAAGTTTCGGACTTGCTGACGTCAGCCCTCGTCGTCTGGTCGCGTTCGGAAGTAACATTATCGGCGCGTTCGTAGGCAACATTAGCGTTAACGCTAATGTCTCCTGCGGACGCGATCCGCACTGAGCTCGGTCCCTTCTTCTGCGCGTCATTTTCGACTTCAACTCTGGATTTGACTTCCTTGATGACCTCGGATACTCTCGGTGTGAACTAAAGAGTCGTAGGGAATCGAGTCAGCTACGCAACGCCATGTAGTTCGTATTTTTCTGATCAACGGTCCATTCCCAGCACTCCGTCGAAGGTCCAAAGGTGTAATCTGAAACTGTGATGTTTTTTTGCATGAAAAGCCATCTTTTATGCGTGTTTCCTCCTAGAGCTTCCGAAACACCTGAAATGTAAAACCATACTAAAAAGTAAATGTTCGCATATAAAAGTGTCGAAATAGATGGGATTAGTTGACTCGACGAGTCGTATAAATACGACTCATCAAACCACCCCACACTTAAACTTGTTCATCCCGAACAAGAACTAAGTCATAGAAGGAAAATAAATGCAACACCACAATTTCTTCGACGTCCCAGATAATGCTACATGAATTTGCGTTGCTAGTCTAGACTCGCTTTTCTATGCATGACTCAGTCGCTACTAAAATCATCATGCTCAACATGGAAATAACTCGATACGTGTTACCTTTTGAGCCAAAATCCAAATCAATTTGGATGAGTGGGAGATAGTCCTCCTTAGACCCATGATCTGCATTCGCTGTTCCAAACTCTCGCTATATGGTTATACTTCATTGCTTTTTCTTGCACGTGATTCATTCGAGCTTCAAGGTTTGCTGAGCTTTTTTTTTGTTGGACAGCTTTTGTAGTGATTTTCTTTGGCCTTTGGCTCTTATGTGATACTGAAGTACTTCACTTTTCATTGCGTGTAGAACTTTCACAATTTGGCTGAATTTTTTTTTGTTGAGCTTTGCTCCTCTATTGTGAATTGCTTGTTCTTTCCTCTTTTCTTTGAAGGAGGTCCAATCATCGCCTGCAAGCATTTGGAAATACCTCCCCGCTCTTTCTCATCCTTGTCCTTTTCGACGCGCGTCAAGCCGAGGGTCGCTCGTCTATTTTCCCAGCTACTTCGGACCAGAGATAGGATGGTTTGTTACATCTCCGTCCCGCCTGTCTACATAAACGCTGCAGCGGCGGAGCTAACTCTGAACCATATCATCTCGAAGTGCCAGCCTCCATGAAATCCATATATACATACAGTTCGAATCCTGTCCTTTGAATGCTTTGTCAAGTCTCTCTAGGACATTTCTATCAACTCCACATCCCCGTTTATCTCAACTCAAAAGGACACGTATTGGGTTAAATTCACATGTAGTCACACAATTCAAATTTCGCGAGAAAAATGCATCTAATCAGCTTATCTATTTCACATCATCAAAATTCAATATTGTATATCTAGGAAATAGAGAGAAATTCATACTTCCAAAATTTTTTTTATTTAAAAAAAGGAAACGTGCAAACATTATGCAGGTACAAAAAATAAACGTGCTGACACAACACACTGACTCTCCCACCCCACACTTTTGAACCTAGCAGTGTCCTCACGGTACGACTTTAGTTCAAAGATAGCAGACAATGCAGACACACAAACAGACTGACTCTGACAAAGAGAAAAAAGAAACAAAGAAAAAGGAAAGGAAAATAGGTACTCCCCTAGTCGGAATCCGGCGATGATGCGGGATGAGGAATAGCAAACTCCGGAGGAACTGGATCTCCGAACTCCCATCCGGGCAGGGCAGGTACTGGTTGTGTCCCTGGTGGCAGAATGAACTGTAAAGCTCTAGCCAGATTGAAGGCCATGTCTCGTTGCTGGCTAGAAGGAACGGCTGCTGGTGGCTCCAGTGCCGTGGCACATCTCTGGCGAGCTGTGGAGGACTCTCCTGTCTCTCGAGTCCGTCTTCGGCGAGCAGCGGCTGATGAGGACTCAGGTCTGTCTCTAGGCACAAAAGCGCGACGTCGATCACTGGGCATAGCTGTGTGGTATATCGGGTCATCATGGTACATCCAGGCATACTGCTCCCTCCTGTGGGGACGCCTACGAATAGCATGTCCACTGGTGAAGTAGCCAATGTCAAATTTAGCGGGAGGGATGCGCTGATGAGTCTCCAAGCGTGGCTGCCCGTGCAGACGACGCAGCATAAGAGTGATCATGCCTCCACATGCTATCGGTCCTCTCGACGTCAAGCGACGCTCCCAGAAATGGCATGCTTAGTGGAAGAAGTCGAGCGGCTACCCTTGGTCAAAGGCATCCAAGCAGATCATATCGGGGAAGGTCACCTTATCGCCCTCGTTATCTCTAGCATATAGCGTGCCTCCTAGCACCCTATATAAGTAGTATAAGGCAGGGTCCCGAATACACTTCGCCATGGAATCGGATGGCTGAAATCTACCTCCGCCCTCTACCTTAATTCTGTTTCATGCATCTGATAATCGGAGCTCATTACGGACAAACTCCCCACGTGCTGGCCAACCAAATATGTCCTTCACATGTGCAGGGAGAGTATGGTAGAATACACTTCGGTGTCTATAGCGAATACCCTCATGGTCCTGTCTCCCTACTTAGTTGAAGGATGCTAAGAACTCGCACGTGTCCTCGATATCTGTCTCATGGCTGAGGGTGAGTGTAATTCTATCCCCTGTTCAAGCTAGTGTTCAAGGACCAGCTGAGGCAGAGCTTGAACTCCTCTCCCAATAATCCACCAGTCAGAGAAGATAGCTGGGACACACACAGTTACCTAGAACCGAACTCTACCGGGGAGTGTTCCAACAGTTGATTACCCAGTTCGGCCTCGCCTACTCTGGGGGGTTTCCCACACCCTATAATGGGACACAAATTGTATTACAAAGTTAGAGCTATAAGTGGTCTTACTCTTACACAACCCCGTGTTTGTAATCGCCTAGCCTCTAACTCTTCGTCTCTCGGACTTGCAATCTCGGTTCATCGCAGCTCCCCTCGATCCCCTGTGGGTAGGACGAGACTTCCCTCTCGGCCTTGTCTTGGACTTCTCGGAAGTCCAGTCGCCTTCTCTCAAAGACGTAGCTTGATAGCTGTGTGTGTGTGTGCACTTCGTTGTTCCTCAAGCACAGCCTGAACACCACACCGCACAGGCTGTTGCTTTAGCGCTGATCTTCCGATGTGGAATGGCTAGCCGTCGCTTCTCCCCCAATCTCACGAACTCTCGTGTTTATCTTCTCTCTCAGGAAAGCGACACTAATAAGAACGCCCTAGCATTGTTTTTATATGCTTTGGATGAAACCCTAATCCGATCAGAATATATCGTCAAATATTTCGGATCAAATATTTGCTGAATATTCAATCTATATCCATTCTTTGAAGATGACTTCTACCTCAAGCCATCCAAACTTCTCTCAGCCAATCTGAACATATTTGATCCTAATCTGATCTTTGGTGATGATTTGATTGGCTCCAATCAAATAACGTCGTCGACATCTTCGGGACTTCAATCAATTAATCTCGTCATCGACATCTTCATGAGATATCTTCTTCGCCAAGTTAGATAGGCGGTCTACAATTTTGGTAAGCAAAATATCTGTGTCTTTGCTGACCGACTCCAACCGAAAAGATCCTCAACCTTTAGTATCTTCAGAATGAACCGTATCTTGATCATACGTCTTCTGTACGCTGTACTTCTGTTCTAGTAAGTGTTTGAACTTGGGCTTGAACTGTCTAAAGCCGTTTTGCCAAAGACATGCCGATCATGGGAACATCAATCTCCCCATTGGCATTTTGGCAAAACCGAATCAATCTTTAGACAGCTACTCCCCCTTTTTGCCACAAACTGGCAAGGGGTCCAATCGAGTTCAACCAGCCAATCCATCAGTGTAGGCAGGCAGAAGGAGCACTTTAGACTCTTTGGTATCTGGAATCTTGTCAACTCCCCCTCGAATCATAGCCTGGGACAATGACACATACCTTGAGACTGTCGGACCAAGGGTCTTAGCGTCTGTTCGAACTCCTGAATGATCTCTACTTCCTTCAGTAGAATATAGTCAGATCTGCTACTGGGATGGGACTGTCATCTTATTAAGTAGTCTTTCACGGATGACCTTTCTTTTCTACACTCCCTTCCATTTAGCTGTTGCACCTGTACTGACGAACCACATTCCATGCTTAGATACTCCAGTTGATACACTAGGTGGAACAGATCCTGGAGCACTCCTCTTCCTTTTCTTGGATGTACTTGCTCCCCCTGCATCTGTTCTCGTGCTATCCTTCTGGGTGGATACATGATACCAAGTTGAGTCGAGCATGCTTGGATGGTCACTTTCTTCTTTGGTTTCTCCTTTTCAGCACTCCTTTCAGATCATCCAATGACTCTGAGTTTCGATTGCCCTCAAACACTCTACTATCTGATCTCCAGTCACCCGAAATTCGCCTTCAACAGATGCCTTCTCAGCAGCCTTGTCGGTGTCTGACTTTTCTGCATACTTGACAAGTTCATTTCCTTCATGAGTGATAGTCCCTTCCTTGTGCGAATCTTGGACAACCTTATCGAGGTCCTTGTGCATTTTACTAAACTCGTCATCTTTCTCAGAGGGGTCTGAATCTTCTGATCCTCACCAACATTGAAGCATCCTCATTATCTGACTTTCTTTGACACAAAGTCAGGAATAGCTGGGGGATCCACCATCACATGGGCATCCTCCATAAAATCATCATGCATCCTTTCGGTCCCTCAATTTACTCATTCTTTGGAATTGCACAAGAACTAGAGGACTCTTGAGGTAAAACTGTCTCACCACCTTACTGCATAGCTGAGACCGCATCATCTGGCACACTTGCCTCCATATCTACGACATGGGCTTCTGAAGACTGGTCAGCTTTTGTCTCAACATGAATTGAAACCTTCTCGTTTAGCAACTCATCAACAACATCATCAATATCCTTCAACGACACATCCAGTTCTTCATTCTCGCCGCATGCATGGGACTCTTCCATCATATTACCAGATTGCTTCGCTTGCAGTTCTCCACTTGCATCCTCATTCTTCTGGTTATCAGAACCACAGTCTTAGCCCTGCGGACTTTACCTTCTTCTACAGTACCGGTCACAGAAACTGCAGCAGGTTTCAATTCCTTCGGCTTTTCATTGACCGCTTCGTCACCTTTAGCTCACTGAAGCTTGACCAATCGTTCGTACTTCCTTCTTAACAGTATGAGAGCAGTAGCATGGGATGAGCAGAGGGGATTGCCTCATTTAGGGTTGAGAAATCGTCTGATTTTCCATCGCAGTCTGCACACTCTCTTCAAGTGGATTGGGGTCAACCTTTGGTGCCTTTGAGAATGGTTCTTTTCAGATCTGACACTGCCTCTTCTTCGCCTTCGTTTTATAATGGCATAGGACTGATTTCTGAAAGTATAAGAATGTAAATCTCCAGGTATGTATCTTCTGTTCCAACTTCCTGTTGATAAGTGGTCAGCCCAACTGCTGAGCTGGTGTTCTGCCTGTGACTGACCACTATCTGGAAAACTTAGTTCTTGATAACACACAGACCCAAGGAGGATCTGAGTGTTTCAAACTGAGCGGCATCAAGTGGTTTGGTGAATATGTCCGCCAATTGCTTGTCTGTTGTAACATGCGTAAGAGTAACCACCTTCTGTTCAACCAGCTCTCGGATGAAGTGATGTCTGATGTCTATGTGCTTCGTTCTGGAGTGTTGCACTGGGTTCTTTGAGATACTGATTGCGCTCATATTGTCATAGTACAGGGTCATTTCTTCTTGTTTAACTCCGTATTCAGACAACATCTGTTTCATCCATAGTAGTTGAGTGCAGCTGCTTCCTGCTGCTATGTATTATGCTTCAGCCGTAGACTGTGAGATGCTGTTTTGCTTTTTGCTGAACCACGAAACCAAGTTATTTCCTAAGAAGAAGCATCCTCCAGATGTGCTCTTTCGATCTTCAGCGTTTCCTGCCCAGTCTGCGTCGCAGTAGCCAACCAGATGTGGGTTGGTGTCCTTGGTATACCAGATTCAAAAATCAACAGTCCCGCATACATACTTTATGATTCTCTTAACTTGTAGGAGATGACTTTCCTTGGGATCTGCCTGGTATCTTACACAAACGCCAACGGCATATGCTATATCTGGTCTACTGGCTGTCAAGTACAGAAGACTTCCAATCATGCTCCTATACAGCGTCTGATCGACCTTTGTTCCAGCCTCGTCTTTGGTTATCTTTATGTGCGTAGCAGCCGGAGTTCGTTTGTGACTTGCCTACTCAAGATCAAATTTCTTTATCAGATTCTTGGCATACTTGCTTTATGAGATGAAAATGCCATCTTCCTTCTGAGTCACCTGGAGTCCTAGAAAGTAGTTCATTTCCCCAACCATACTCATTTGGAACTCCTTCTGCATCTGTTCGACAAACTGATCCACTAGTTTCTGGGTACTGGACCCAAACACAATGTCGTCAACATATATTTGTGCGATAATAAAGTCTGACCTCGTGTGTTTGACGAACAGGGTCTTATCCACTCCCCCTCGCACATATCCATGATCGACAAGGAACACAGTGAGGCGCTCATACCAAGCTCTGGGTAATTGTTTGAGACCGTACAAGGCTTTCTTCAGGTGGTACACGGAAGATGGGTGATGCGGATCCTCAAATCCCTTCGGCTGAGCAACGTAAACTTCCTCATTCAGAAATTCGTTTAGGAAAGCACTTTTGACATCCATCTGGCACAGTCGAAATTTCAAGTGACATGCCAGAGCAAGTAGTAAGCGAATGGCTTCAAGACGGGCGACCGGAGCAAAGGTTTCCTCAAAGTTTATTCCTTCTATTTGAGTGTATCCTTGTGCAACAAGGCGGGCTTTGTTTCTTGTAATGTTCCCTGAAGCGTCGGACTTGTTTTTGAATATCCATTTTGTGCCAATAACGTTAACCCCATCAGGTCATGGAACTAAATCCCATACATCGTTTCGAGCAAATTCTTCCAGTTCCTCTTGCATGGCGAGGACCCAATACTCATCAAGTAACGTGACGGATGCATAGTCGTTGTGTGCAAAAGTCAAGAATATATTTATAAGTCCGCTACTCGCGACTTCACAACTGGGTAGCAAGTGGTAAGTAGGGGTCGAACCCAAGGGAATTAGGGGGATAGTTGTTCTTTGAGGAATGTACTGAAAGGGAGCGTGATTTTAGGTGGATTGAGGTTTTAGCGATGAAAACTGAGTGGTTGGTTGTTGGTTTTAGTTTTAGTACAGAAAAGTAAGTGGGTTAGTCGTGATTTTAGTGCAGAAAGTAAAGTACTGAAAGTAAAGTACTGAAAGTAATTGCTTGAAAAAGAAGACTTACAGAGAGTGGGTTGCTTGAAGGGCAAGTCTTGCGAAAAGTAAGCAGTTGATATTTAGACTGAATGTAAAATGCAGGTGATGTTTTAAGTTAAGGAAAGTATTCGGTTTCAGGGGCCTTGTATCATAGTCTGTTTATCATTGACCTCTAATGATCATACTAAGTATTCAAAAGTGTATCAAGGCCATTCCAAGCACTTGATTTGCCACACTGTCTAGTCCATTCCAAGACATAAAGCACTTGTTCTATTTAGACTAACACCCCATTCCAAGGTATATTAGCCTTATGTGCATCCATTTGATCAATCATTCCCGATCAACCAAATGGTGTTTAAAGAGGTCAAACTTCTCAGATAAGCTTTGCCATTCCAAGCATCCACTTATCCGAGTATGTTTACGAACCCCACGGAAGAGTTTTTCCATTCCAAGCATCCACTCAACCTTGGAAGTTCTAACCTAATATGTGGCACATAGAACAAGTTTTGAACACATAGAGGCACTAAGAGTATGGCCTAAAACATTTTATGACACAAGTACACCCCTTCAACCGAATCAAGGGTTTAGCTACGAATATCCATAGAGGTGGATACCATAGCTAAGTACTTGAAGGTTTTCGAAAGACAGTAAAGTAAAGGGAGAATACTCAAGAACCAACAGGAGTAAACTCAAGAACAACTAGAATACTCAAGAATCAATAGGAGTATTATAGATTTAAAACAAGTGTTTACAAGAGTAGTGCCCAAAATCTAGAGAGAAGCTAGAGCTTTGTGATGGATGATGTTTTGAAATGAGGATTTTTGGGATGATTTACAAAGGGAAGGGATGAGCTCTATTTATAGCCAAGGGAAGGATCTATATCACAACACATGGCACAAAATGGGAGGAGAAGTTCTCAAAGCCGCCGGCCCATGTGGCTTTTCTCCCCAAAGCCGCCGGTGGTGAGTCACCAAGGAGGAAGAGCCGTCGGCTAGGTGGAGGAGAGAAGAGAGTTTGTGTGATTTTGTGAATTTTTCCAAAAGCCATCGGGTCCTTTCAGCTCCGGACTGACTCTGGTTGCTCTTCGGTTGGACTTGTTTTGAGTGATTCCATGTCAGGTTCATGAGATTTGTATAGTCGGAGTCTGGTCGTGACTTGGAATGACTCGTAATTGATTTTCAGCTTAAAAACTCCTCCTTAGCCTTTATTCTATCTAGACTTCAAAATACCCTGTAGATAAATATCGGAACTAACAAGCAAAAGTTAAATAGACAAAGCGTCTAATTAGGTGGGTTTAACTGTGTTTATGATTCATACAATTATGGTCCATCAGATCACCCCACACTTTTAGTTGTTCGTCCCGAACAATGCTATTTAAGGGTGGAACACAATCTAAGTAAACTTTTAAATATGAAAGTGAGACTGTGGGACAAGATTTATCTTAATTCATGCATTACTTACTTATTACCAAACTAAACCGTGTAAATACTTAGAAGAAACTTGATACTTGTACCTTCGTGCCGAAATGCAAATTAATTCGGATGTTTCGGGAGATAGCCCTTTTCAGGCTCCTGGACTGCATTCTCGGGATCGACTCGTACTATATGGTTTCCTTGAAGCTTTCTCTAGCACGTGATTCGGTTCGGGTTTCACTGAGTTGAGCACTTTGATTTCTTTTTGGCGAGGGACAGCTTCTGTAGTGAATCGGCCTTTGGCCTTTGGCCTTTGATATTGAGTTGGAGTTTCTTCACTTTTGTTCGGTTAAAACCTTCACAATTTTGGCCTTTGGCCTTTGATTAGCTTCTTTGAGCTTTTGCTTCTTTGTGACTTGCTAGTCCATTTTCTCAGCCTTTCTTTGGGAGGTCCAATCGTCGCCCGCAAGCATATGGAAATACCTCCCCGCTCTTTCTCATCCTTGCCGTTTCGCGCAGGTCAAAATGAGGGTCGCTCATTTATTTTCCCGACTACTCTGACTAGAGATAGGACGGTTTGATTCCCGTCCCGCCTCTTGCATAAACACTGCATGGCGGAGATGACTTCAATCTTCACTGAAACCCGAAGTGCAGCCTCCACTGACTTCGTAAACCATATAGTTAGATTCGATCCTTCGAGTGCTTGCCAAGCCTCTCTAGGGCAGTTTATGTCAACTCCACATCCCCTGTATATCTCAGCACAAAGGGACAAATGAGAAGTTACATTCTAAGTTTTTAAACAGTTGAATTTTCACAAGGTAAATGCATGAATTTAGATCTATCTTTTTCACATTCTCAAGTTCATAATTTCAAAAAGATAATATTAAGGGAAAAGGAAAAGAAAAACATGTTAATTAACTATGTACACAGGCGGTTCTCACCCCACACTATTGAACGAAGGCGTGCCTTTCAGCACGACGTAGTTCAAAAGTCATGCAAATATATACAAGAGAAGGAAATGACATTAAGGAAAAGAGAAGAACTGAACTCCCTTTTACTGTGTGTTGTCGTGGAACGACATGGCTCGGAACTGGATAATCGAGGGAGTTTGGTTGGGGCCTTGAACTCTCAGCGCAGGCCCGGTAATTCTCGGAAGCTTCCTGGCTGATCTGATCTTGCTCCAAAAACTGATTCCTACATGTTAGACATTCCTTCTATACAAAAAATGGGTGAGAGCGACTGTTAAGGTAAAAACTAAATGACAGAAAATAAATGACTGAAAGTAAGATAGGTGTCGGGTAACCTCCCGACCAGTGCCTTTGTTTAACGTCGTTAGCTCGACAGTACCTCATTCCTGATCATAAGGTGGATACCCATGGGTGTGTGAGGTCGAATTTCTTCTCGGCTCCCCTTATGCTTCGAGAGGGTGAGGCCTTATTGACCATAGCTGCTGGTCCAATGAGTCGTGCTCGCTTGTTACTCCTTCCGGGTTTCCATTCTTTTGGCCCATGTCTTTGCCGCTTCTTCATGTATGGCCGGTTGGCATCTTTGCAGTTTTGGAAGTTCAGTCTTTTGCCAAGCGACCTCAAACATGCGCCCTTGCTAACCCTCTTCTTTGTGGCAGAGATGATTGGCCGTCCTTGGTCCTTACACCTTTCAGGAGGCTCTTCTTGGCTTGTGACGAGTGAGAGTTCCTTTGTCGGCTTTTTTAGCTCATGCTCCTCCTCTAACTCCCCTTGCACCTCATCATTATTGATTATATGATCTTTGGTGGATATGATCGGCATAAAACGCGAAGGGTTAAGTTGGGGCACTTCGACCATGAGGACTGGGTCTGTTTCAGGTGCTCCGACAGTGAGGACCAGGTCTTTCTCGGACAGTTCGGCAATGAGGTCTGGGTATGTCTCGGGCAACTCTTCAGTTAGGACCGAAATTGATTTGGGCGGTTTGGCAATGCGGTCCCAGATCAGTTGTGTAGCCACCCAGAATTCCTCATTTCCTCGATGTTGTCCTGGATTTGGTGCATCGTGTTGGCCTGTTCTTGTCTTGATCTTGACCTCGCGGCCAAATCATCTATCAGGTCCCACAGATCAGCCCGGGCTAAGTTATTCACCGAGCCTCCCGCCGCATCATTAAGCCAATTAAACTCATGCGGCAGCATCCCGCCAAGAAATCTTTGAAGAAGATCGTTGTTGGTGAATCCATGGTGCGGGCAGCTCGTTACAAGGGAATTAAAGTACCATAAGTACTCGTCCAAAGTTTCATCCCGGGATTGCTCTAGGTTGTTGATCTTCTCGCAGATTTTAAGTTTGAAGGATGGTGGGGAAAATTCCTCATAGTACCGAGGTTCGCTTCCAAAGAAGGAAGACATGGTGAATTATGTACAAGAGGAAAAAGAACAACTATCCATTTGCTAACTCCCCGGCAACGGCGCCAATTTTGACGGATGCACAGTCGTTGTGTGCAAAAGTCAAGAATATATTTATAAGTCCGCTACTCGCGACTTCACTACTGGGTAGCAAGTGGTAAGTAGGGGTCGAACCCAAGGGAATTAGGGGGATAGTTGTTCTTTGAGGAATGTACTGAAAGGGAGCGTGATTTTAGGTGGATTGAGGTTTTAGCGATGAAAAGTGAGTGGTTGGTTGTTGGTTTTAGTTTTAGTACAAAAAAGTAAGTGGGTTGGTCGTGATTTTAGTGCAGAAAGTGAAGTACCTGAAAGTAATTGTTTGAAAAAGAAGACTTACAGAGAGTGGGTTGCTTAAAGGGCAAGTCTTGCGAAAAGTAAGCAGTTGATATTGAGACTGAATGTAAAATGCAGGTGATGTTTTAAGTTAAGGAAAGTATTCGGTTTCAGGGGCCTTGTATCATAGTCTGTTTATCATTGACCTCTAATGATCATACTAAGTATTCAAAAGTGTATCAAGGCCATTCCGAGCACTTGATTTGCCACACTGTCTAGTCCATTCCAAGACATAGAGCACTTGTTCTATTTAGACTAACACCCCATTCCAAGGTATATTAGCCTTATGTGCATCCATTTGATCAATCATTCCCGATCAACCAAATGGTGTTTTAAAGAGGTCAAACTTCTCAGATAAGCTTTGCCATTCCAAGCATCCACTTATCCGAGTATGTTTACGAACCCCACGGAAAAGTTTTGCCATTCCAAGCATCCACTCAACCTTGGAAGTTCTAACCTAATATGTGGCACATAGAACAAGTTTTGAACACATAAAGACACTAAGAGTATGGCCTAAAACATTTTATGACACAAGTTTACCCCTTCAACTGAATCAAGGGTTTAGCTATGAATATCCATAGAGGTGGATACCATAGCTAAGTACTTGAAGGTTTTCGAAAGACAGTAAAGTAAAGGGAGAATACTCAAGAACCAACAGGAGTAAACTCAAGAACAACTAGAATACTCAAGAACCAACAGGAGTATTATAGATTTAAAACAAGTGTTTAAAAGAGTAGTGCCCAAAATCTAGAGAGAAGCTAGAGCTTTGTGATGGATGATGTTTTGAAATGAGGATTTTTGGGATGATTTACAAAGGGAAGGGATGAGCTCTATTTATAGCCAGGGGAAGGATCTAGATCACAACACATGGCACAAAATGGGAGGAGAAGCTCTCAAAGCCGCCGGCCCCTGTGGCTTTTCTCCCCAAAGCCGCCGGTGGTGAGTCACCAAGGAGGAAGAGCCGCCGGCTAGGTGGAGGAGAGAAGAGAGTTTGTGTGATTTTGTGACTTTTTCCAAAAGCCGTCGGGTCCTTTCAGCTCCGGACTGACTCTGGTTGCTCTTCGGTTGGACTTGTTTTGAGTGATTCCATGTCAGGTTCATGAGATTTGTATAGTCAGAGTCTGGTCGTGACTTGGAATGACTCGTAATTCATTTTCAGCTTAAAAACTCTTTAGCCTGTATTCTCTCTAGACTTCAAAATACCCTGTAGATAAATATCGGAACTAACAAGCAAAAGTTAAATAGACAAAGCTTCTAATTTGGTGGGTTTAACTGTGTTTATGATTCATACAATTATGGTCCATCATAATGCTTCCTTTATGTTTTTTGGCTCGATTGAGGAGAGGAAACATGAGCAGGCAGCCAATTCTCTGGAGTTGCTCAGATTTCTGCGAGTTTGAACTCCGTCACTTGGTGAACCAATAACTTTAGAGATTGGGTGATCCCTGGCAATTCGTCGGGAGGGTTGTAGGGTAGTGACATTTTCCTGAGGGTTGACAGTAACAGCATCGTCAGATGAATGATCTACATGGGAGTTGTCAGAGGTGCCTTCAGTTGGGTCATGCTCAGTCTACTGGGATGATCGTTGTGTCGTAGGTACTGTGCTATGACTGTCGTCAGTGTCGTCTGGGACCGCCTGTACGAACACTTCATCCATTACTTTGACATTTATAGATTCCATGACCGACCCTGTGCGCTTGTTGAACACCCGGTATGCTCGACTGTTTGAAGCATACCCTAGAAAGAACCCCTCATCACTCTTTGGATCCAGCTTCTGTCGGTACTCCAGATCGTTCAGGATGTAGCACTCGCTTCCAAAAATGTGGAAGTATTTGACAGTAGGCTTCTTCCCTGTCCAGAGTTCATAACATGTCTTCTCCGTTCCAGTGTGAATAGTAACTCGATTTATGATGTGACATGCTATATTCATGGCTTCGGACCAGAACTTCAAAGGAATCTTTTTGGCATGGATCATCACTCGGGCCATCTCTTGAATTGTACGATTCTTTCGTTCCACCACTCCATTCTGCTGAGGGGTGATTGCTGATGCGAACTAATGAGCAATCCCGTGTTTCGTACAGTAGGTACTCATGGTAACATTCTTGAATTCTGTGCCATTGTCACTCCTGATGGACACCAGTTTTTCTCCTTTGTCTTCCCATTCTCGTTGGATCAGGGTGGCAAGTTCTATGAATTATTGAGCAGCTTCAGTCTTGTCACGAAGGAACCTTGTCCAGGTGAATCTGGTGAAGTCGTCAACACAAACTAGAACATACTTCTTTCCACCATAGCTCTCAGTTTGCATTGGTCCCATCAAGTCCATATGGATCAGTTCAAGAGGTCTGTTAGTACTGATTTGAGAGACCTTAGGGTGTGATGCTTTGGTCTGTTTTCCGATCTGGCATTCTCCACACATCACGTCCTGATTTCCTTTGACATTTGGCATTCCTCTGATGAGTCCAGATGAGAAGAGTTTCTTCAACGTTTTGAGGTTCAGATGACCCAACCGTCTGTGCCAAAGGGACATCTCATCTACCTGGGTAGACAAGCAGGCTATTCCAGCTCCTGTTCCAGTACTTGTTCCAGCACCTGTTCCAGCGGAGCCGATAAGGTAACAATTGTTGGCTGCTCTGCTTCCTTTCATCAAGATCCCTCCATCTTTGTTAAGAACATGACATGAGTTGTGATTCAATTTGACATGATATCCCTCGTCGCTGAGTTGACTTATGCTGATCAGGTTCACTTTCAGTCCTTCAACTAAGAGAGTGTCTTTGAGGACTGGTAGATCCGGAACCTTTAATGTCCCACAGTCGATCACCTGTCCCTTTCCTCTATCTCCGAAGGTGACGAACTGCTTCTTAATCACAGGTCGAATCTGTGTAAGAAATTTGGAGTCTTCTGTTATATGGGCAGAGCATCCGCTATCGAAGTACCAGCGATCTTTCTCCATGTGACTTGAAGAGCTGAATGCAACCATGCACACATCTTTACTTCTGTGAGTCTTCGTATCTATCTTCCAGTCATGGACTGTGCTCGAGGATAACTGTCCTTGCTGCGCTGTCATCTTGAACAGTTCAAGGATCCCACTCAGTGTGTCGAGTGTTTGCTCTGATACCATTTGTAATTCTATCCCCTGTTCAAGCTAGTGTTCAAGGACCAGTTGAGGCAGAGCTTGAACTCCTCTCCCAATAATCCAGCAGTCAGAGAAGATAGCTAGGACAGACACAGTTAACTAGAACCGAACTCTACCGGGGAGTGTTCCAACAGTTGATTACACAGTTTATCAAGCAGTACCGAAAATAAAGGAAAAACGGGAGCACTCACGATATGTTACCCAGTTTGGCCTCGCCTACTCTGGGGGGTTTCCCACACCCTATAATGGGACACAAATCGTATTACGAAGTTAGAGCTACAAGTGGTCTTACTCTTACACAACCCCGTGTTTGTAATCACCTTGCCTCTAACTCTTCGTCTCTCGGACTTGCAATCTCGGTTCACCACAGCTCCCCTCGATCCCAGTGGGTAGGACGAGACTTCCCTCTCGGCCTAGTCATGGACTTCTTGGAAGTCCAGTCACCTTCTCTCAAAGACGTAGCTTGATAGCTGTGTGTGTGTGCACTTCGTTGTTCCTCAAGCACAGCCTGAACACCACACCAAACAGGCTGTTGCTTTGGCGCTGATCTTCCGATGTGGAATGGCCAGTCGTCGCTTCTTCCCCAATCTCACGAAATCTCGTGTTTATCTTCTCTCTCAAGAAAGCGACACTAATAGGAACGCCCTATCATTGTTTTTATATGCTTTGGACGAAACCCTAATCCGATCAGAATATATCGTCAAATATTTCGGATCAAATATTTGCTGAATATTCAATCTATATCCATTCTTCGAAGATGACTTCTACCTCAAGCCATCCGAACTTCTCTCAGCCAATCTGCACATATTTGATCCTAATCTGATCTTTGGTGATGATTTGATTGGCTCCAATCAAATAACGTCGTCGACATCTTCGGGAGTTCAATCAATTAATCTCGTCATCGACATCTTCATGAGATATCTTCTTCGGCAAGTTAGATAGGCGGTCTACAATTTTGGTAAGCAAAATATCTGCGTCTTTGCTGACCGACTCCAACCGAAAAGATCCTCAACCTTTAGTATCTTCAGAATGAACCGTATCTTGATCGTACGTCTTCTGTACGCTGTACTTCTGTTCTAGTAAGTGTTTGAACTTGGGCTTGAACTGTCTAAAGCCGTTTTTCCAAAGACATGCCGATCATGGGAACATCAGTGAGGAGGCCTGGCCATCCACTCACCCGAAGTATCTCTCAGACCCGCTCCTCAAACCCACTGTTACTCAAAAATTTGGCCTCCACAAATGTGCTGGCCATGTGCTGTTTGGCCATATATTTAGCATACTACTCCTCGAACGATAGCTCTCGTGCCTCTCGTGGTGGCATATTTAATCACAGCTCTAAACCGAAGAAAACTGCACTTGGTCAACACTTGGTCAAACTGAACCAGAAGGGATCGCGTTCGCTCGGCACGTTATACTGTTGCGTTCTATGAAGACGTTAGATAATGTAAAGGGAGAATGCGGAGAACTAATGTAGCTGTCGAATACGCGGCACCTGCACTTCGTCTACTCCGGTCGACTTTCGACACCGACTATCACAACCCTCCACTTTCAACACCAAATAATCATAGAAATCCACTGAAAACCCCTTCTATCACCCCTATCAACAATCCAGATCTCGAATATCCCGACTTGCCAACCAAATCACGTAAAGAAAATCGAACGGAGGGTTACCTTGAATTTGGTTTTGTGACGTTCCGAATTGAGAGGGCAGCCCCTAGGAATGATTGGTTGAGAAGTACCACTGCGAAATCTTTGTCGATGGGCCAATTTTGCTAGGCGATTCGATGGCGATTTGGGCGAGAGCGTGTGTTGTTCGGGTGGAATGGATGAGAGAAGCTTGGAATTAGGGTTTTTACTCTGGTCAACCCTCAGCCGCGTTCTAAAGATACATTAAGATGCGGTCAATGTGCTAATGTAGATTCCGAACGTGCCATTAATGTTCACTACGGACGCGATTATAATGTAGCCTGCGAACGCGAACCGCATTGTGTGGCACTTGTTTCTCACCTGCAAAACAACTTTCTTCCACACAAAAAACAAGTCAAAGTAGACCGGTTAGACAATGAAAAATAAATAAGACTCGAACTGACACAAAAACACACGAAAACAGAGGAAAACAAGAAAAACAAAAATTTTGCCAGGCTGCCTCCCTGCGAGCGCCTTTGTTTTACGTCGTTGGCTCGACGATACCTCATTTATGTCTCAACAGGAGGCTCGAGTTCAGACTGCTGAACGGGTAGGTTGATTTTGCCTTGACAGTGCTTCACCCGTTGTCCATTGGCCTTGAAGCGGTTTCCGGTTGTCAGGTTCTCGAGCTCAAGTGCTCCGTGGTTAAAAACCTTTGTCACCGTGTAGGGATCTGTCTATTTAGAACGCAATTTGCCAATCATGAGTCGTAAACGAGATGAAAATAAAAGTACATGCTGGCCAATCTCAAATGTGCGTCGTAGAATGAACTTGTCATGGTACAGCTTGGTCCGCGCCTTAGAGTCTGATTGGCTCTCATAAGCCTCTAGGCGTAGCTCCTCAAACTCACAGAGCTGTAACTTCCTGTCCAATCCTGCTGCCATCAAGTCGGAATGGCACGTCTTAAGTGCCCAAAAGGCCTTGTGCTCTAGCTCGACTGGGAGGTGGCATGCCTTCCCATACACCAACCGAAAAGGCGAGGTGCCTATGGGTGTCTTATAGGCTGTCCTGTACGCCCACATGGCATCGTCTAATCGCTGACTCCAATCCTTCCTAGTCGGCTTTACCATCTTCCCGAGAATTCCCTTGATCTGTCGGTTAGAGATCTCTGCTTGTCCATTCGTCTGGGGGTGATACGCTGTAGAAGTGCGATGGTGAACGTAGTAGTGCTTCAAAGTTGCTGCCATCATTCTGTTGCAGAAATGTGTCCCTTGATCACTGATTATGGCTTTAGGCACTCCGTATCTGCAAAATATGTTAGTGCGAAGAAAATCTACAACAGTTTTAGCATCATCGCATCTAGTAGCCTTAGCCTCTACCAATTTAGACACATAATCGACTGCAACAAGAATATATAAATAGCCAAACGACACAGGAAAAGGACCCATAAAATCAATCCCCCATATGTCAAAAACATCATTAACTAAAATAGGCACTTGGGGCATCTCGTTCCTAGCATAAATATTGCCTACCCTCTGACATTTATCGCATCTCTTACAATGATCGTAGGCATCTCTAAACACATGTGGCCAATAGAAACCACTATCTAAAATTTTCCTGCTAGTCCTCTTGGGGCCAAAATGACCACCACATGCATGTTCATGACAGAAACTAAGCACAGAAGCAATCTCATCATCGGGAATACACCGCCTAAGTATTTGGTCTGCACCAATTTTCCATAAATACGGGTCATCCCACACATAGTATTTCGAATCATGCTTTAGTTTCAGACATTGAGCTTTTGAGTAAGAGGGTGGAAATTTACCTCCGACCAGGTAGTTCACAATGGGAGCATACCATGGTACTTTACCTGTGAGAGCATACAAGTGCTCGTCTGGAAAGGTCTCTGTGATCTGTCCGGCATCCTCTTCTCATACTAATCGGCTCAGGTGGTCAGCTACAGTGTTCTCTATCCCCTTCTTGTCCTTGATTTCTAGGTCGAATTCCTGTAGCAGCAAAATCCATCTGATCAGTCGCGGCTTGGCCTCCTTCTTCGTCATTAGGTACCTGATAGCTGCATGGTCAGAGAAAACAACTACTTTAGTACCAAGCAAATAAGACCGAAATTTCTCCAAGGTGAAAACTACTGCTAGCAATTCTTTCTCAGTGGTCGAGTAGTTTCGCTGAGCTGCATCCAGAGTCCTCGAAGCGTAGTAAATCACTACTGGCTTTTTGTCCACTCTTTGGCCTAGTACAGCTCCCACAGCATAGTCGCTGGCATCACACATAATCTCAAATGGCTGGTCCCAATCTGGTGCTCGAATAATGGGCACACTGATGAGGGCCTGTTTCAGCTCGTCCAAGGCCTCCCCACATGATTCTGTAAACTCAAAAGGAACATCCTTCTGCAAAAGGTTAGAGAGAGGCAGAGCCTTCTTTGAGAAATCCTTAATGAATCGACGATAAAAACCAGCATGTCCGAGAAAAGATTTAATATCACGCACCGTGGAAGGATAAGGAAGAGTAAGAATTAAATCAATTTTTGCCTTGTCAACCTTAATACCTTCATGTGAAACAATATGCCCAAGGACCACACCATGAGTAATCGTAAAATGACACTTTTCATAATTGAGCACTAAATTCATAGAAACGCAACGTTCAAGCACTCTACTCAAATTATCCAAGCATGCCTCAAAAGTGTCACCATAAACAGTGAAATCATCCATAAACACCTCAATAAAAGTACCTATCATGTCAGAAAAAATGCTAGTAACCAACCACTGAAAAGTGCCGGGTGCATTTACACAATCCAAAAGACATACGTCTAAAAGCAAACATACCGAAGGGACATGTGAAGGTAGTCTTTTCCTGGTCCTCAGGTGCAATGGGAATTTGATTATAACCAGAAAATCCATCGAGAAAAGAAAAATAAGGCTTACCTGCCAGCCTGTCAAGCATATGGTCAATAAACGGAAGAGGAAAGTGATCCTTACGCGTCACGGCATTCAGCTTCCTGTAATCGATGCACATGCGCCATCCGTTTTTGACTCTCGTAGTTACCATCTCACCTGCAGCATTCTTCTCGACTGTAATCCCTGTCTTCTTCGGGACTACATGGACGGGACTCACCCACTGACTATCTGAGATAGGGTAAATCACATCAACATCTAGCAACTTCTGAATTTCCTTCTGCACTACCTCCATTATAATCGGGTTCAATCTCCTCTGAGGTTCTCTAGAAGGCTTAGCTCCATCCTCCAACAAGATACGGTGCATGCAAACAGCTGGGGTGATTCCTCTAATGTCTGCAAGTGTCCATTCGATAGCCAGCTTATGGCGAATCAGCACCTCGATCAATCGCCTATCCTGCTCTATCTCCAGTCCATTTTTTATGATGACAGGCAGCGTGCTGTTCTCCCCCAGAAATGCATACTTTAGGTGCTCAGGTAGAGGTTTCAGTTCCAGTTTAGGTGCCTGCACAGTAGAAGGCCGAAACACATTAGATTTAAATAAACGAACCTCATTAAGTTCATACCTGGGCGTGAGTGGCCTCGCGATCTCCAGCTGAGAGAGCACATCAAGAATGGTCTCAGAGAACTCGTATGAGTCCTCATGTGAGTATACTGCTCTCTCGAGTGCGAGCTCGAGTGGGTCTGCTCCTCTCTCCAGTGTCACTTCCTGGACAAGATCGTCCAGCGCATCTAGAGTGTGTACCGATGCAAAATCTGGTGGGTGTTTCATGGCTTGGAAAATATCGAAGCGAATCACTTCGCCCTCCACCTCCATGGAAAGTGTGCCACTCTCACAGTCGATCTTCATCTTTGAAGTTTTTAAGAATGGACGACCTAGTAAAATAGGAGCGTGATCCGTCGGGTCGCTGCTGTCCATCTTAAGCACGTAAAAATCAGCGGGGAACACCAGTTCCCCCACCTGCACTAGGACATCCTCAATTTTGCCTTCCGGCTGCTTACATGATCTTTCTGCTAGCTATATGGTTAGTCCTGCAGGTTCGAACAGACCAATACGAAGACAAGAATATATAGAATATGGCAGAACATTAATAGAAGCACCAAGGTCAAGCATGCAGTTCTCGATTCGAATATTACCAATAGTGCAAGGAATAGTATAGGTACCAGGGTCGCCACATTTAGGAGGTACCTTGCGCTGAATGATAGCGGAGACATTCTTACTGAGAAGTTCTTGGTCGTCGCGAGTGGAGCGCCTTAAGAAAGTCCGAATAGCGCGGAATTTTCTTAATCGCCTCGAGGAGTGGAATGTTGATCTCTACCTTGCTAAATAGCTCCCACACATCCTTATCGATCATATGTTTCTTTGGAGCATTGACCTGCATGGGAAACGGAAGAGAAAAGTCATTTTTGCAATTTTCGGCAGTGCGGATCGCGTCCACAGGAGACATTAGCGTTAACGCTAATGTTTCCTACGAACGCGCCGATAATGTTACTTCCGAACGTGACCAGACGACGAGGGCTGACGTCAGCAAGTCCGAAACTTTGTAATTCTAGCCCAAAACCAGATTTGGAAACCTAGTTTATTATAAATAAGAAGCTTGGGCTAGGGTTTTCAGTATCAAAAATCAAAAAAATCATCAGAGAATTATTCGAGACGGCTCTGGAGAAGACAAACGGGAAGCTTTCGACGAAGAGAAGAATTTCTACTTACCTTCATAAAAAATATCTGTGTTTATTTTCCATGACTATGAGTAGCTAAACCTTTAATTCCGTTTAGGGTTTCGTACATTTTGACTATGTTTTGAGACTTTATTCTTAATGCAATTTTATGTTTCTCTAGTTCTTGTGCTTAATATTAAGGGTTGAATTGTGAAGCTAAGCTGAGACTTACCCGTAAAGCTTAGCCGAATAATTCAGTTCTTATCGTTAATACTCGTTTGAGACTTTCCCGTAAAGACAAGTAAGAACACCTAGATTAAATAATGCCTATCCCGGATTATTAGATTTAGGAGAACTAGAAGTCTAATGCCTTACCCAGATTAGATTGTGGTGTATTGCCTGAAACAGAATACTTTGGGTTATTGCCTAAACCGGAGTAACCACACTTAGAAACTTGAAATTACATATTCAGCAGTCGATGATAAACATGTAACAATAGAAACCCTAAGCTGAATGCTCTCTCTGATTGAATCTTCGTTATTATTTCCTCTTGTGCTTTTTATTACACTTGCTCACAAACCCCCCCTTTCTTTATTGCTTTTAGATACAGCTTCAACAACACCAGCTCCCTTGGGTTCGACCCTGCTTTCCGCTACACTAGCTAGCTGCAGGAGATTTATAAATATTAAATTTGCAGGTACCGACGACGCCTATCAAATTTTTGCGCCGTTGCCGGGGAGCTGCGCTTCGGTGAAGTTGTTTCATTTTTGTTTTCTTTTATTTTTTTGTTTTTATTTTTATTTAGTTATTTTTTGTGCTTCGCTACTTGTTTGCAATGTCTCGCGCAGGTAGTCAGGATGGTGATGACTAGAACAACATCAATAACAACAATGCAATCGCCCCAGTTAATAATAACCAGATCCCGCCTACATTCTATGATGACCCGGAGCAGCTGGTCCGAGCTCGTAACCGTGCAGTTAGGCAAGCTCAACAGCTGAATCAGAGGGCGCCTGTGGCACAAAATGGTGCTGGTGCGAGGCAGCCGACTCCACTACATCAACCACAGCCGCCTATCCGCATGGAGCCAGAATATGAAGAGGAGTACTACCAGGAGCCCACAATGAAGGAGATGTCGGCCCCAAATTTTCAGAACATTCCTTGGTGCATCTACGAGGGGCCAGACATGCAGGAAATCGTGGTCAGTTCTGCAGTGATGCATCATCTGCCCAAGTGTTCGGGTCGGCAAGGAGAGTCAGCCACTACGCATCTTCAGAGCCTTCATGGCGTCTGCCAGACTCTCCGACCCTACGGAGCCACAAGGGAGAACTTCAAACTCAAGGCTTTTCATCTTTCTCTAACTAATGCAGCTCACGCTTGGTTTTTATCTCTTCCTTCAGGTAGCATAAGGACTTGGGACCAGATGCACAAGAAATTCCTCGACAAATACTACCCGGCAGCCAAGGCAGGACAGGTCCGTAGACAGCTGCAAGAGCTCAGACAAGGGCCGAACGAGTCAATGTATGACTACTTGGAGAAGTTTAACCAGCTAGAGCAGAGCTGCTGCAACCTTGGAATGCCTGAGAAGCTGATAATCGAGTACTTGCTGGATGGGTTGAGGCCACTAGATAGGATGTTGCTGGACGCCTCAGCTGGAGGAACTATCATGAGTCTATCCCCAGCGGGAGTGCGGAGAATGATTGCAGAGGTGGCTGAAAAGGCACGGTTCAGAGAAGAAAATAATCGACAGGACGAATACAACAGGACTAGGAACATCTCAAGGGCTGAAGCTGCACCGATTTCGGACGAGGTGAAGGAATTAAAAGAAATGGTGAAGATGTTAGTCACCAATCAGATCGCCTAGGTCGCTCAGGTGAAAGCATGTGAATTCTGCTCTGGCACTACTCACAAAACAGATGCGTGCCCTAGTTTACAGGAAGACGAGCATGGAGATGTTAATGCTGTGGGAGATTATCAGCACTACGACAACCGCCCGCAGTAGCAGAAAATCGGGCTAGCAGCTAACGGATTCAGCTAGAGAGACTACAATAATGGCACTACGAAGAAACCAGCCCAGCAGTCCCAGCAGCAGCAGCTGCAGTATTATCGGCCTCCGTATAGTCAGCAACAGGGTAGCTACAATAATCAGAGCCAGTATCAGCAGCGTGGGCAGAATTACAATCAGACAGGCCCTAGTCATCAGAACTACAGCAAATCGCTGGAAGACGTCGTGAAGGAGCTGGCAGCTAGCACCCAGCAATTGGCCGCCACAGTTCAGCAGAATCAGGCCAGGACCGATGGAGCAATTTCCGAGCTATCCAAGCAAATGTCCCAGATAGCCACCACAGTTTTTGAGCTAAAGAATGATCCGGGAAGGCTTCCGTCGCAGACCATTCCAAACCCAAAAGGCAATGTCAATGCAGTAACACTCAGAAGCGGCAAAGAATTGAACGACAGCAAAAAAGAGGCCGCAACAGTGCCGATCGCGCCTGAAAGAGACATTAGCGCGACGCTAATGTCCGGAGGGGACGCGCCGTTAATGTCTACTACCGACGACGCCTGTTAAATTTTGGCGTCGTTGCCGGGGAAAGGCTTACCTGCCAGCCTGTCAAGCATCTGGTCAATAAACGGAAGAGGATGCGATCCGTAGGCAACATTAGCGTTAACGCTAATGTCTCCTGCGGACGCGATCCGCACTGAGCTCGGTCCCTTCTTCTGCGCGTCAGTTTTGACTTTAACTCTGGATTTAACTTCCTTGATGACCTCGGATACTCTCGGTGAGAACTAGAGAGTCCTACGGAATGGAGTCAGCTACGCAACGCCATGTAGCTCAAACTTTTCTGATCAATGGTCCATTCCCAGCACTCCGTCAAAGGTCCAAAGGTCTAATCTGAAACTGTAATGTTTTTTTGCATGAAAAGCCATCTTTTATGCGCGTTTCCTCCTAGAGCTTCCGAAACACCTGAAATGCAAAACCATACTAAAAAGTAAATGTTCGCATATAAAAGTGTCGAAATAGATGGGATTAGTTGACTCGACGAGTCGTATAAATACGACTCATCAGTCTGCTCCACGCTGTACATGTGTACCAGGATGTGTTCGAACTCCCCCTGAACTCTTGCTTGAACTGTCTAAAGGCGTTTTGCCAAAGACATGCCACTCAATGGAACATCAATCTCCCCCTTGGCATTTTGGCAAAACCAAATCAAGTAGATGACTAGAACTAACTAACTATCTTGACTTTAGATAAACTTGAGGGAACAAAAATTGGTCACCCTCAAAATACTCCCCCTTTTTGCCACAAACTGGCAAGGGGTCCAATCTAGTTCAAACAGCAAATCAAACTGTGCCAGAACAAGCACACACAGAATGAATGTTTCAAAACAAAAAAACATAGTTCAAGAAGACAGGGGGTATGGACCTTAATGCAGACGACTCATCATCCGAATCACCTTCAGACTCCACATCATCGGAGTCATCTTCACTTGGGTATCTGAGGGCACGAGCTAGCTTGTTGATGCGCCTGCGCTATTAATGGGAAGTATTTATACGACTCATTAAGTCAACAAAACCCACCATTTACGACATTTGATCATAAGAACATATGCTTGTTAATGTCGTTTTGCATTTCAGAACCTTTTGGAGTCAAAAGAATAATCGGGCTTAAAAGATGGCATTTAAGGCCAAAATCACCACAAGACATTATTGGCCCACACGTGAGCCCAAGCCAAACATAGTCCACTTGCAAAACCTTGATGATTCTAGAAGCATCTCATCATTTGCTCATGCCAATCCATTTTGACTACTTCCAGAGCAAGAGTGCCTTGATGATTCTAGAAGCATCTCATCATTGGCTCATGCCAATCCATTTTGGCTACGTCCACTCCAAAGTTGGTGCTCAAGACAAGAGAAACCCTAGCTCATTTTCTATAAATAGAACCTCTTAGTCTAGGAAAAGAGTACCACCATCTTAGATAGAGAAGTCCTATCGTGTGCCCCAAGGTGTGAGCCTCATTGGGGGCTTCTCTCTCTACCCCTTTCTCATTTCGGAAATACGAAGCAACTTTACTTTTCTTGTTTTTACATTCTCGTCTTACTTTCTTGCACTTACTTTACTGTTCTTACTTTCATGTACTTACATTCCATCCATTGCTCTCATATCCTTCCCATGGATATGAGTGGCTAAAATCCCCTATTCGGTTTAGGGATCATTCTACATTGAGGCACGGTTTTGAGACCCTATTCTTAATGCTTCTTTGTGTTCTTGTGGTGTAAGTGCTTTGAATGGCCTTACTTTGGGTGATCTCTTGGAATGGAGTGAACCAAACGCATGACACAAAGTATGATCATTAGAGGTCAATGATAAACAAGCCACAATAGTATTGTCAACACATTTTGAGATCCTTTACTTAATGCTATTGAGTGTTCATCTAGTTCTTGTGCCATTATTCGGATTGAACAAAAGGCTAAGTGGATGCTTGGAATGGCAAAGCTTGGCCGAGTAGTTCAATCTAGATTAAACAATGAAACCAAGTGGATGCTTGGAATGGCAAAGCTTGGCCGAGTTGTTTAATCACTCTTTAGCTACTCGTTTGATAATAAATCATGAGAACGGGTGGCTGCACTTAGGCTAATACATCTTGGAATGGAGTATTAGTCTAGCTATAACTAGAAATCTATATCTTGAAATGGAATAGATTGTGGTGTAAGTGCTTGAAATGGCCTTACTTCGGGTTTATGTCTTGAAATGGAGTAATCCACACTCATGAACACAAAGTAAGATCATTAGATATCCATGATGAATGTGTGACAATGGATCCCTAGACCGAATACTCACTTGCCTACATTCGCTCATTTACTTTATGCACGAGTATTAACTTGTTCCAACCCCCCCCCCCCCCCCAAGCCATTTACTTTCTTTACTGTTTTGTGTAAAAACAAAAAGTAGCCATTACAACTCCCTTGGGTTCGACCCCTACTTGCCTCTTACTATCTTTTTAGTAAAGCCTAAGGTAGTGGAGATTATAAATTTAGATTTGATTTGTCCCTCACGACAAGGGCCTGTCAAATTTTGGCGCCGTTGCCGGGGAGTTGTGCATTGGTGAAGTTGTTCTTTTTGTTTGTTTTCCCTTTTGTTCTTGTTTCGATTCTCTTGGTTCCCCATGGCCTCTTATTACAATAGAGAGCCTTGGGACGAGGAGGAGTTCTCCCCACCATCCTTCCAACGTGAAATCCGAGAAAAGATCATGTACATTGAGCAATCCCGGGATGAAACATTGGATGAGTACTTATGGTACTTTGATTCCATTGTGACAAGCTGCCCACACCATGGATTCACTAACTTGGATCTTATTCAAAGGTTTCTCGGTGGAATGATGCCACATGAGTGGGATAGGCTCAATGAGGCGGCAGGAGGCTCGGTCTATGACTTGACCATAAGTGATATTTGGGGATTGATAAATGTTTTGGCAGAGAGTTCAAGGCCACAACAAGAGCAAACCGAGCCACTAGAGGACGATATGGAAGAGTTGGCAGCTAGCATCCAACAGATGGTCGACATGATGCAACAATATCAGGCCGAAACCGAGGGAGACTTGGCCGAGATAAGGAAGAAATTGTCCAACTTGAACCAGGCCGTGTCCGAGTTGAGGAGAGACCGGAGAGAAGAGTTCGGTACAAGGACAGTGGTGGACATCGAGGAGGCTCTAAAAGAGCCTATATTGGAGCCCATGGAACCGTCAATGGATGAGGACCCGACTGCACCCAAAGGAGAACCGACTAAGACAAACCATGACCTCACCACTGAGCTGCCCAATTCAGACCCGGACCTCAGTACAATAGCCCCCGGAGACCTTGTGAATGACGATGATGAGGACCCATGGTTACCCGAGGAAAAACTCCATTCAGATTACCCATGGATGGCCAAGGAAAAACTGTCCAAATCAGGCCCGGTCCTCATTCCCAATCTGTCCGAGGAAGGCACGGACCACACTGCCACAAGTACCTTATTGGACCCTCCTCTCTTAGTTTGTATGCCGACCATAACCCCCGAATATGAAGTAATCATCAATGAGGAGGTACAAGGCCGGTTGGAAGAGAAGCAAGAGCAAGGAAGGCCGATATTGGAGCACTCACTCGCCACAAGTCAACAAGGCAGCCGGGAGAACTCTCTCATTGTGAAACAACCGTCCCTCATTGCCACAAACACAAGGCTCACCAATGGAACAAGCTTGATGCCGCTTGTGTTTGATGACAAGGTTCTAAACTCCCAATTTCACAAGGATGCCAACCGGGTATACATTAATAAGAGACAAAGACATGGCCCGGTGGAATGGAAACCCGGATGGAAAAACAAGAGGACACGGCTTGATGGATCAGTGACTATGCTCAAGAGACATCCTCCTCCTCGGAAGGATGTGAAAACAAGGACACGCGACCGGTTGAAAGAAGAACCGAGCCCGCTGCCATATGAGAACCTTGGGAAGGTTAAGAGAGCAGTTGGGAAGAAATTTGACCTCACACGACCATGGGATCCTAACTTGTGATCCCTAATGAGGTACCGTCGAGCTAACGACGTTAAACAAAGGCGCTCGCCGGGAGGCAGCCCGGCATTTTTCAGTATTTCTGCATTTTATTTACTTATACTAACCCTCACCTCGTTATGGTTGGAAAGGAAAAAGTGATGTTTTTGTAGGTCGGGTTCCAAGTGTTATGCACGTTGTCATTTCACGACATGCAAGGACATTATATGGGGAGTTCCGTTCTCACTCTAGTACCTTGTTCCTTTCCCTTGATTTGTGCATATTGTCTTGAGATTGAGTTGTGCCGTGAGGACACGGCTCATTTCAAAAGTGTGGGGTGGGGTGGTTAGTCGTTTGTTGTGTCTCACGTCTATTTTCTTGCACATGCATGAGTCAGCACGTTTCCCTTTGAAAATTTTAAATTTTTTGAATAAAATGCATAGTTTTGTGAATCAAATGCGTAGGAGTGGGGTGTTGAGCTTTCATGATGTGAAATCTATGGATCCTAGTACATGCATTACTCTTATGAAATTCTAATTGTGCGACTAACATGTGATCTAACTTCTTATGTATCCTTATGAGTTGGGATAAATAGGGATGTGGAGTTGATAGAAATGTCCTAGTGAGGCTTGACAAAAGCACTCAAGGATTCGGGATTCGAGTTACATGGTTATACGAACTTGTGGAGACTGCATTTCGAGACTTGTGGTATAGAGTGACTCCACCATTGCAGCGTTTATGCAAGTGGTGGGACGGGAATCAAACCGTCCTATCTCAAGTCCTAGTAGCCGGGAAAAGAGGTGAGTGACCCTCATCTTGACTCGCGCGAAATGACAAGGATGAAAAAGAGCGGGGAGGTATTTCCATATGCTTAAGGGCTATGATTGGACCTCCCAAAAAGGAATGGACAAGAAACTCACAAAAAGGAGCAAAGCTCAAAGAAAAATCAACTCATGTGAAGGTTTACCCAAAACAAAGTGAAAGATCATCAAAGTCATACCAAGGCCGAAGGCCAAGTTCACTACAAGTATGTCCAAGCAAGTACCAAAGACTCAACCCTTGAGCTCGAATACATCAAGTGCTATAAGAAGCAACAAGTATAACCATGTAACAAGAACCGGACCCAAGAGTGTAGATCATGGGTCTAAAATGGACTATCTCCCACTCATCCGAATTTGTTTGCATCTCGACTCAAAGGTACATGTATCAAGTTAATTCCATGTTTTAGCAAAATGCCTTGAGTAGTGATTAAGAATGCATGGAAAGGGGAAGTCTAGACTAGCATTTGTCTAGGGGCCGAGAAGGACTTGTGATGTTTGCATGTGTTTTTTCCTCTTGTGACTTAAGGCCTTGTTCGGGACGAACAAGTTCAAGTGTGGGGTGGTTTGATGAGACGTATTTATACGACTCATTAAGTCAACAAAACCCACCATTTACGACATTTGATCATAAGAACATATGCTTGTTAGTGTCGTTTTGCATTTCATGGCCTTTTGGAGTCTAAAGAAGAATCGGGCTTAAAAGATGGCATTTAAGGCCAAAATCACCACAAGACATTATTGGCCCACACGTGAGCCCAAGCCAAACATAGTCCACTTGCAAAACCTTGAATATTCTAGAAGCATCTCATCATTTGCTCATGCCAATCCATTTTGACTACTTCCAGAGCAAGAGTGCCTTGATGATTCTAGAAGCATCTCATCATTGGCTCATGCCAATCCATTTTGGCTACTTCCACTCCAAACTCGGTGCCCAAGACAAGAGAAACCCTAGCTCATTTTCTATAAATAGAACCTCTTAGTCTAGGAAAAGAGTACCACCATCTTAGATAGAGAAGTCCTATCGTGTGCCCCAAGGTGTGCGCCTCATTGGGGGCTTCTCTCTCTACCCCTTTCTCATTTCGGAAATACAAAGCAACTTTACTTTTCTTGTTCTTACATTCTCGTCTTACTTTCTTGCACTTACTTTACTGTTCTTACTTTCATGTACTTACATTCCATCCATTGCTCTCATATCCTTCCCATGGATATGAGTGGCTAAAATCCCCTATTCGGTTTAGGGATCATTCTACATTGAGGCACGGTTTTGAGACCCTATTCTTAATGTTTCTTTGTGTTCTTGTGGTGTAAGTGCTTGGAATGGCCTTACTTTGGGTGATCTCTTGGAATGGAGTGAACCACACGCATGACACAAAGTATGATCATTAGAGGTCAATGATAAACAAGCCACAATAGTATTGTCAACACATTTTGAGATCCTTTACTTAATGCTATTGAGTGTTCATCTAGTTCTTGTGCCATTATTCGGATTGAACAAAAGGCTAAGTGGATGCTTGGAATGGCAAAGCTTGGCCGAGTAGTTCAATCTTGATTAAACAATGAAACCAAGTGGATGCTTGGAATGGCAAAGCTTGGCCAAGTTGTTTAATCACTCTTTAGCTACTCGTTTGATAATGAATCATGAGAACGGGTGGCTGCACTTAGGCTAATACATCTTGGAATGGAGTATTAGTCTAGCTAGAACTAGAAATCTATATCTTGAAATGGAATAGATTGTGGTGGAAGTGCTTGAAATGGCCTTACTTCGGGATTATGTCTTGAAATGGAGTAATCCACACTCATGAACACAAAGTAAGATCATTAGATATCCATGATGAATGTGTGACAATGGATCCCTAGACCGAATACTCACTTGCTTACATTCGCTGATTTAATTTATGCACTAGTATTAACTTGTTCCAAACCCCCCCCATCCATTTACTTTCTTTACTGTTTTGTGTAAAAACAACAAGTAGCCATTACAACTCCCTTGGGTTCGACCCCTACTTGCCGCTTACTATCTTTTTAGTAAATCCTAAGGTAGTGGAGATTATAAATTTAGATTTGATTTGTCCCTCACGACAAGGGCCTGTCAGCTGTTCCTTGTCCGCATCAATAATGGCATTCAGATCCTTAAGCAGCTTCCTTCTCTCGTCACGGCCCATCCTGGCTCCCCCTTGCTTCGAAGATTCTGGGACATCTTTCCCTTTCTGACTTGACTTCTTAAGATCGTTCACATGACGGCCTTTGAATAGCTTGTGATCAACCGTGAACTTCTTTGGAGTCTTGGTGAGACGATCACTCGAGGTCTTCAGATCAGGAGCCTGATGGATGATCAATTCATATATCAAGGAAGGGAAGCAAATCTGGTGGAGAGATCTCTTTGAGGTAGCGTGTTCGGCAATCTGTTTGAACATGACTCTTCCTAGGTTGAACTTCAACTTGTTCCCAATCTGATATATCAATTTGGCCATATCTCGGTTGACTGTGGACCAGTGAGATGAGGGTCTCCAGTTGAACACTGCGATGAAGTACAGCATTGAGTAGAACGTTGAAAGGTCAGCTATTTGAACAACGATGTCAGGCTGCCAACGGACTGAACCAGCAGTGATGGTCTCCACAATCTTATCAAAGACAGATTCATCTTCATCAACGAGCGGGTCATCCATGGAAAAATACACATTGATGAGCTCGGGATTAATCTTGATCTTCCTCCCTCTAACGAAGAATACACCACATTCAGAGTCTCCAAGAACTCCAAACTTAGGGGGAAGGTTTGCAATGGCCTCTAGAACCAGTTGTTCGTTGAAGGGTTTACTCCTGTCCAGCGTCCAGAATAAGTCAGATTGCTTCAGCAGATCAATGACTTCCTTCCTATTGTAACGAGACTCCTCCAGGACCCTTTCTAAGATAATCTTCCATCTCAGAACGCACGCCCATTTTCTCGCAGCATCTCGATTTATAAACCAAACTCCCTTCTTGACCACGCCAATTGGGACAGTATCGGAATCAGGATATGGGACTTCACATCTTCTAAAACAGGAATCGGAACATCACGCTTCCTCTTTTTGGATGAATCAGGTCCCCCTGCACTGATGCTCATGTCTGCATCGTCCCGTGCTGAGCCCTAAGTAAGTTTTTCAAAAATAACCTTCTTCTTTTCTTTATCCTTCGTTGCCTTCTTGAGGACAGCAATAGGGATGAAGTCCTGATCATCATCAGACAGAGTTCCTTCTTTTGACTGAGCAGCATTCTTCATCATTGTATCACGGATGGTTGAGAGATCTACCTTCACCTTTTCACCATGAGAAACATCTTATACAATAACTGGGACGTCAGCTGTTTCCTCTACTGCCACTGAGGCAACAACTGTCTCAACACTCTACTGTATACCTGGTTCAACTGCAGGAACGCTTGCTTCCTTCACTGAATCGGGATTAAGGGCAGGTGCAGAGCATTCAACCCCTACACACTGGGCTTGAAAAAACTGTTCTGGACTTGACACAACAGGCACACGAGTCTTCTCCTTTTGTAAATCTTTGACTACTTCATCAATATCCCTATAGATGCTGTCCAGATCTTTATCTTTTTCAGCACGCTCAGATTCTTCGGCCAATGCATCATTCAACTCGACATCCTTCTCAGACGAAATAGCCACCTTGGTCACCAGACCCATCAACAGATGCTTCGTTAAACATCAATTTCCTCTTCCCCGAGGACTCAAGAAACTACTCTGTCTCCTCATTCGACATTGCAGTGAGGCGACCTCTAATAGCACAAATCTGAGCAAGATATTTCCTTGGAGAACCACATGCACGTCTACCATGCTTTCTGCGAGCGCCGGATGGACGCACATATCCAGAAGCATGGATCTTCTCCCTCCATGCCCTTGAACCACCAGCAACTTTGAACACATCCTTGCCGGGTTTCCCTTCTTTCAAACTTTTGACGGCAACTTCTCCTGTCACAGCCCTACTGGCTTCTCCACCCTTCTCAGACAACACATTCACATCTTCTCCCACGACAATATTTTTAATAACACAAGTGACTTTGGCAGAAACGGAAGAAACAGTCTGAATTTTAGGGTTTGGGATTACCTCAGAATGGGGAACAACCGATGGAGGAATTAAACTTGGCGATGTTGAAATAGCATCGGTTGGATTAGAGGAAACCTCCGCGGAAGGCGAGGGCACCGTCTTCTGCTTTGCAGCAGGTTCTGGTCCATTCTTCTCCACCGCTCCGGAAGGAGGGTTTTCAGACGCTGCTCTTTCAACAACGATCTTTGCTTCAGGAAGGGTTGCAGAATCGGTGAGTAAAGGCGACGCCTTTTTCACCTTCGGAGCCTTTGATTTCGGAATTCTGGGCTTTGCCGCCAGTGCCTTGGAAGACTGCATGCTCTCCTTCTTCTTCTCAGCGGACTTGATTTCAGATTTTGAGGATTTTCTGGTGTTCACCATCGTCGTTGCACAGTCGAAACATCGAGAGAGATTGCATGGCTGCCGTACTATGGTTTGGACGAGAGTGAGAAGAGAGACTGAACCGATTTGAGTTTGAATACTAAGTCGACCTTTTTAGCTTCCCAAATCAATCTTCTCATAACGGCATGAAAACGAAAAAATCTATGAAAATATTCTTTTTAAAAAATATTCATCCTCCAAACTGTGTGTTCAGTTCCAGCTATCTTCCTTAGGTGGTCAGTCCAACTGATTTGCTGGAGTTCCAACTTTGACTGACCACCGTTGAGCACACTTAGTGTTTGACAACACATAGACCCGAGGAAGGTCTGAGTGTCTCAACCTGTGCATCATCCAGTGTGAAGATGTCAGACAGTGTCAGGTAGTTCATCTTATCAACCAAGCACTGTACGAACTCCTTCTGCATCTGTGCCACAAAATCGTCAACATGGATTTGTGTGATGCAAAAATCTGACCTTGTGCATGGATTTGTCTTCTTCACTCCCCCTCGCTTAACCCAAGTGTGGCGTGCGTGCTTGAAGCCGTAGTTTCCAACCTGCGTCGGACACATTGGACACATGTGGAACAGTTCCAATGGTCTGCTAGTACTGATCTGTGATGTGATGGGATGCAACTGACCCAAGTCCCCATGCAACAGTGTCATTTCATGACCTTGACTTGTGAAGTCGTCTGGTGTAGCAACTGTTCTAGTAGAATTAAGGAGATAACAATTATTGGTTGTCTGTTAGCCTCTCATCAGGGTGCCTCCTTCCTTATTCCACACGTGACATGAGTCGTGAGTGAAACTAGCATGGTGTCCATCTCCACATAGCTGACATACGCTGATAAGATTCATTTTTAACCCTTCAATAATGAGGACGTTAACAGAGCCCGTCGTTGAGGCTTTGCAAAATTTACATTTATAGTCCACTACTCGTGGCTCACTATGGATTAGTAGAGCGGTAAGTAAGGGTCGAACCAAGGAGAGTCAGTGTGGAATAGTTGTTCTTGAAAATAGAAAAGAAAGTAAATACAGATTGGGTTTTTGAGGGTTTTTAGATAGAAAGTAAATGACAGAAATGAAAGTGCTGAAAGTAAAGTGCGTGAAAAGTAAAGTACTGAAAGTAAAGTGTGTGATAAGTAAAGTGCTGAAACGTAAAGTGCTTGAAAGTACATGACAGGAAAGTAAAATGCTGGTAAGTAAGGACGAAAAATATTCAGTCTAGGGTCTCTACTTGTGAGACATCCATAATAGACTTCAAATGATCTTACTTGTGTTCATAAGTGTGGGTTTATTCCTTTTCATGACTTAAACCCTAAAGAAAGGCCATTTCAAGCACTTACACCACAATCTACTCCAAAATCAAGACATAGACTTCTAGTTCTAAGTGTAGCCACTTGATCTCTCATTTCCGATCAACCAAGCGACTTAAGGAAGATTAAACTACTCGTCCAAGCCTTGCCATTTCAAGCATCCACTTAGCCTTATTGTCTAATCAAGATTTGAACTACTCAGCTAAGCTTTACCCTTTCAAGCATCCACTTAGCCTTATTGTTTAACCGAATAATGGCACAAGAACTAGTTGACACACAAAGAAGCATTAAGCTCAAGTCTCAAGATGCATACACAAGTATGAACACCCTTTGACCGAATATGCTTTAGCTACTTGTATTCATGTCAAATAATACAAGCACCATACTTATGAAAGTAAAGGTAACCGAAAAGTAAAGACAAGTACAAGAAAAGTAAAAGAAACCGAGAGCAATTTTGTAACCGAGAGCAATTTTGTAAAGCAAGTAAAGGGAAGCCATGGCTTTGACAGAAAAGTAAAGGAGAGGAGCTCCAAATCAAGACAAGTAAAGGAAAGAGAGCTTCGGTTTGAAGAACAAGAACAAAAAACAAAAGTAGAGAGCATTTCGAAAATAACAAAGGAAAATGTAGAGAGGTTTGTATTGAAGTGAGGAGAGAGAGAGAAGCTCTCAACTCCAAGTATGTGCATGGGACAAGGGACTCTAAGGCCAAGGTCTCTATTTATAGGCAGGGGAGACTTGGGGGCTAAGTTTTGGATTTGAAATATCCCAAAAGCAAACACTTGGATTGGCTTAGCCAAAAGCAACCCACATGGCTTCTCACTTGCATTCTGATGGACCATATTTATATGATTCATTAAGATAGTTAAACCCACCAAATTAGACATTTTTTCTTAACAACTTTTACTTGTTAGTTCCATTTTTGCTCTACATGCTATTTTGAGGTTTAGAGAAGAAACAAGTTAAAAAGGAGTTCTTAAAGCCAAAAAATGGATTACAAGTCAAAACGGACCGAAGAGCCCAGCCGGGGACCGAAGAGCTCAGCCGGTACTAACTTTCACTACCGGGCCGCGTCCCAGGTCCCAGCGCCGAGAGGTCCCAGCGCCGAGAGGTCCCAGGGCCCGTGCCGAGAGAGCCGAGCACCCATGCCGAGAGGTCCGAGCGCCCGTGCCGAGACCCGCATCCGAGAGCGCCGAGAGTCGAATCGGAGAAAACCAGGACTGTGCCGAGAGCAGCGCCCGGGCCCGGTCGACCGAGGGCCCGAGGAAAACTTCAAGCCCAGGCCATGACCATGCTCCGGCCAGAATCAGGCCTAACTTCCTTAATGAAACATGTTTATCTTGGCCTTGTCATTCGGAATCCATGGTCCTCGACCCAATCACCTCCGCCCAAAATTCCGGTAGCTCCGGCCATATTCCGGCCAAGCTCCGACCATGCTCCAGCGAGCTTCCGTTGATGCTCCGATCATGCCACATCCAACCACCACCTTGCTCCGGTCATTCTAGCCTATCTCCGGTCAAAATCTGGCGAAGTCCAACCAAACTACTTATTTCCTGGTTAGGTTATACTATTCACATCGGTTGATCTTTTGGTTTGAAACCAAACCTCAACCAAGTCCAAAGGAGTTGCCCAAACCTCAACCAAGTCCAAAGGAGTTGCCCAAGCCTCAACTAATCAAGTAGTTGCCCTTTGAGGTCCAACTAAGCTCACTTGAGGAGCAACCAAGGCCAAAATCGGTTGGCTTGAGATATTTGCTAGCCAAGTTTGTGGGTTTTTAATGCAAGCCAATCCACAAGTCAAGTGCATTCCCCTTGGCTCGCCAAGCTCTAGCCGCCCATGTGCCATGCCCATGTGCCTTGCCCTTTGGCTCAAACCAAACTCCAATCGAAGAGTAACCAAGGCGCAACCAAGGCCAACCGGAGTTGTGGGAGGACTACAGGTGGTTGGGAGGACAAATATCCTCTCCTCCACCGCCTCTTTGGCCTATAAATAGAAGGGCTTGGCCCTTGAAAACACACCTCATGTCATCCTTTGTTACTTAGATAGAGAAGCTCTCTGAAATCCTTCACTCACAAATCCGTGTAAACACTTGTATTTTGATATCAAAAGCTCCAACTTCTCTCTTGTTCTTGAGTACTCTTGTTGGTTCTTGAGTACTCTTGTTTGTTCTTAAGTTTGTTCTTGAGTTTTTACTTTCCAAAACCTTTACTTTCTTTGTCTTTCAAAAACCAAAAACCATTTACTTTTTTAGCACTTAGCTATGATATCCTCTTCCATGGATACTCGTAGCTAAACCCTTCATTCGGTTGAAGGGGTGAGCTTGTATCATAAAATGTTTTAGACCCTTTTCTTAGTGCTCATATTGTGTTCAAACTTGTTCTATGTGCCATATATTAGGTTAGAACATTCATGGTTGGGTGGAGGCTCGAAAGAGCAAAGCTCTTCCATGGGGTTCGTGAACATACATGGTTAAGTGGATGCTCGAAAGAGCAAAGCTTTTCCATGGAGTTCAACCTCTTTTAAACACCACTTGGTTGATCGGAAATGATTAATCAAGTGGATGCACATAAGCTAAGATACTTCGAAAGGAGGAATTAGCCTAAATAAAAGTGATCTATGTCTTGAAAAGGACTAGACGGGGTGGCTAGTGCTGGAAATGGCCTTGTCACATCTTTGAACACTTAGTATGATCATTAGAGGTCAATGATAAACGGATCTATGATACAAGGCCCCTAAAACCAAATCTTTCCTTTAATCAAAACACCAACTCTTCATTCTACTTTCAGTCCTACTATCAACTGCTTACTTTCAGTCCTTTACTTTCCGCAACTAACTTTACTTTCCACACCTAACTTTTACTTTCAGCACTTTAATTTCAGTCTTTACTTTCAGTCATTTACTTTCAGCACTTTAATTTCAGTCTTTACTTTCAGTCATTTACTTTCAGCAATTTATTTTCAGTCTTTACATTTCCGCTTACTACAGACGCTTTCAACATCAACCCAACATAACTTTGGCACGTATTGCGCTTGAAATATAGCGTGCGACAAACCAAAAGTATGTTGCTTGGTTGATATTGAACTCGACTGTTCCAGCACTTTACTTTCAGCACTTACTTTCCTTCTTTATTTTCCGCACTTACTTTCAGTCTTTACATTTCCGCACTTTACTTTCAGTTATTTACTTTCCGCTTACTACAGACGTTTTCAACATCAATCCAACATAACTTTGGCACGTATTGCGCTTGAAATATAGCATGCGACAAACCAAAAGTATGTTGTTTGGTTGATATTGAACTCGACTGTTCCAGCAATTTACTTTTCAGTATTTACTTTCAGTCCTGTATTTACTTTCTTTACTTTTCAGTATTACTTTCAGTACTAAAACCACAACCAACCCCAATCGCACTTAATTTCTGTACAAAATCCTTAAAGAACTACTATCCACCAATTTCCCTTGGGTTCGACCCCTACTTACCGCTTTACTACCCAAATAGTGAAGTCGCTAAAGTAATGGACTTATAAATTTTATCTTTGCATTTGCCTCGCGACAAGGCATCTGTCAAAAATTGGCGCCATTGCCGAGGAATTTGGAAGTGCAATCGGATAAAGTTCTTTGATTTTGTACTCGCTTCTGCATAACCATGTCTCGTGCAGGAAGCCACCATGACTATCAGGATGACGACGAGATGAATCTGAACGATCGAAATAATGAGGCACCACCTCCATTTCCAATTCTTGACGATCCGGAACAGCTCATCCGAGACCGAAACTGTGTTATTCGGGAAGGCGCCCGAAAAAACCAAGGACCACCCGAGGGCCGAAATGAAGCTGGCCCAGCGCAGCAACCCCTTAGACATCCACCACCCCCGCAATATCAACAAGCGCCAAGACGAGAACCCGTCTTTGATGACTACTATGGGGACAACAACTTCCGCGAACCTACGATGGGAGAACTATCGGCACCAGATTTCACAAATCAGCCATGGTGCATTTACGAGGGCCCTGAACTTCACTTTTGCTTCGGTTTGGTTTCAACACTTGGCTGATTTTTTCTTTACTTTGAGCTTTGCTCCTTTGATGAGAATTTGCATGTCCATTTTTCCTTCACCTTTAGGAGGTCCAATCATCACCCGAGAGCATATGGAAATGCCTCCCCGCTCTTTCTCATCCTTGCCTTTTCGCGCGGGTCAAGATGAGGGTCGCTCATCTCTTTTCCCGGCTACTTTGGACTAGAGATAGGACGGTTTGATTCCCGTCCCACCTCTTACATAGACGCTGCACGGCGGAGTCAACTCTAAACCATCAACCCGAAGTGCTAGCCTCCACATCTTCATATAACCACATAGTATTGATCCGGTCCCTTGAGTGCTTGTCAAGCTTCTCTAGGGCATTTCTTTCAACTACACATCCTACATTTATCTTGGCACACAAGGACAAATAGAGAGTTAAATTCCTTGTTCTTACACAATTAAGTTTTCACAAGGAAATGCATGTATTTGGGTCCATCTATTTCACATCATGAAAGTGTATATTTTCAAAAAGTTTCAAAAAGCTAAAAATTTTAAGGGAAAAAAGAAACATGCTGATTACTATGTGCAACGACTCACCCCACACTTTTGAACGAAGCCGTGCCTCACGGCACGACTTAGTTCAAAACACAAAATGTAAGCAAATAAAGGAAATGACATAAAGAAGGGAAGAACGGAACTCCCCTTATAGCGTCGTTTCTTAGTCGTGGATGGCTGAGCAAACGACAAGGCTTGGCCCGATCAGATTCAGTGGTTGTTCGAGGGGGTTCGGTAGGGAACTGGGTTTCTCGGGCGCAGCCCGGTATTTATCGGGCGCCGCCCCGGTCTCGCTCGACACGTTCCGGAGAGCCTCGGCGTAAAGTCTCAGGGTCATGCGCTCGCATGGTGCACGACATGCGCTCACATAAACTTGACCCGTCGCATGAAATGTTGTGCGTTCGCACGAATGGCCCCGTGTGCTCGTATGGACTTGTCCGGGACCCAATTCTCTCGGGCGCAGCCCGGTCATTCTCAGGCGCGGCCCCGGTCTCGCTTGAACTTGTCTGGGACCCGGTTCCTGCACAAAAGGTCATTTTCTTTCCAAATACCAAGGGGGTGAGTATGAAAAAAAATGACATACGAAAATAAAACTGGAAGACTAAACGACGCAAGTAAATATGCCGGGCTACCTCTCGGAGAGTGCCTTTGTTTAACGTCGTTGGCTCGATGGTACCTCATTCATGGATCATAAGTTGGGATCCCATGGGCGGGTGAGGTTAAACTTCTTCTCGGCTGTTCTTTTACTCCGCCCGAAGAACTTGTGGAGTGATGTGCTCGGTTCGGTTCTCCATTGATTCGGTGGGCTATCCGTTACATACTCCCGAGAAGGTGAGGATCCCTTGACCATAGCTGCTGGTCCATCTACCCGTGGCCTCTTGTTTTTCCTCCATCCGGGTTTCCATTCCTTTGGCCCATGTTTTGGCTGCTTTTTCATGTTTGAATGGTTGGTACCTTTGCAATCCTGGAAGCTCGGTATTGTACCATCAAACATTGGCGACCTCAAGTATGTCCCCATGTTAAGTCTCTTCCTTGTGGCAGCGGTGATTGGTTGGTTCAGAATGAGTGAGTTTTCAGGCCACTTTTCTTGGCTCATGACGAGTGAGAGCTCCTTCATTGGCTCGTTCAGCTTAAGCCTTTTCTCCATTCTTCCTTCGGGCTCATCTTTGTCATTCATATGATCTCCGGGGGCAATTATACTGAGGACCGGGTCTGCCTTGGTTAGTTCGGTATGGAGGACCGGGCATGTCTCGATTGCTCCTAGCGCAAGGACCAGGCCTGGCTTGATTTCCTCGTCCGCTTCGGCAGTGAGGACTGATTCGAGTGGCTCGGCCGGCTTTTCTTCAAGCATCCGCGGGTCCTCATCCTCTGCCGGCTCCGTGGGCTCCATTGTAGGCTCTTCCTCGCCGACCTTTGCACTGATGTCTTCTTCCGGGCTAGGCATTGTTGTGGGCAAGATCATCATGGGTGTGATGTCGGGCTTGTTTTATATCGTCTGTGCCTCATCATCCATTTGGTGTAGCTGGCCTCGTTTTGTGCTCTCTGCCAAATCATCAATGAGGCCCCAGATTTCAGTCATGGTTAACTTCAAGATCGAACATCCCGCTGCATCATAAGCCTTTTCCACTCAAGCGGCAGCATCCCACCAAGAAACCTTTGAAGAAGGAATAGGTCCGTGAGTCCATGGTGCGGGCAGCGTCACAAGGGAATCGAAGTACGAATAGTACTCGTCCAATGTTTTGTCCAAGTAAGTATTGGATGAATAGGATAAATATAGTCCCACATTCTCACTTTCCTATTTAAAGTTTTTACTTGGATTGTGTGCGCATCTTTCAAATAGCATTGTTCGAGACGAACAAGTATAAGTGTGGGGTGATCTGATAGACCATATTTATATGATTCGTTAAGATAGTTAAACCCACCAAATTAGACTCTTTATCTTGACAACTTTTACTTGTTAGTTTCACTTTTGTTCTACAAGCTATTTCAAGGAGTAGAGATGAAACGAGCTAAAAAGGAGTTCTTGACGCTAAAAGTGGATTACAAGTAAGAACTGGCCATGCTCCGGGAGTACTCCGATCAAGCCACAAATAAGTCCCAATGACTTGTTCCAACAAAGATCAAGAACACAAGTGAAATGCCAAGTATAAGTGCCTTGTCCTTTGATGTCAACCAAGAAGCAACCAAAGGGCAACCAAAGTCTAACCGGAGTTGCATGGGAACCGATGGCTTTTGGAGGCAAAAGATCTCATTCCACTGAACTCACCCCTGCTCCACCTCACCACCGGCGGCTTTGGAGGAGAAGAAGCCACATGGGCGGCGGCTTGTGGCTTGTGCCACCTCACCACTGGCGGCTTTTGGCCCTCCTCCCCCCTCTTGACATGTGTGTGGCTCTCCTCCTCTCCTCCTCCTCTCCCCTTGCCTATAAATACAAGTGCTCCTCCTCCTTGAAGAAGTGTCCCAAAAATTGTGGTCCTTGGTTCTAGTCCCATTTTGGTTCCTTGATCACTTGATACTCATCTCTCTAGTTTTGTACTCACAATCCTTGTAAACACTTCACTTTGATATTGAAAGCTCCAAGTTTGTTCTTTAGTTTGAGTGTGTTCTTGAGTTTAACTTTCGAAAACCTTTACTTTCCTTGTCTTTACTTTCCAAAACCTTTACTTTCCTGTCTTTCAAAAACCTTTACTTTTCTAAGGACTTAGCTATGATATCCACCCCTATGGATATTCGTAGCTAAACCCTTCATTCGGTTGAAGGGGTGTGCTTGTATCATAAAATGTTTTAGACCCTTCTCTTAGTGCCTCTTCGTGTTCAACTTGTTCTATGTGCCATATATTAGGTCAGAACACCATTGGTTGAGTGGAGGCTCGGAAGAGCAAAGCTCTTCCATGTGGTTCGTGAACATACGTGGATAAGTGGAGGCTCGGAAGAGCACAGCTTATCTGTGGAGTTCAACCTCTTTTAAGCACCATTTGGTTGATCAGGAATGATTGATCAAATGGATGCACATATTAGAACAAGAGTTCTATGTCTTGAAAAAGACTAGACGGTGTGGCAAGTCAAGTGCTAGGAATAGCCTTGATACATCTTTGAACACGTAGTATGATCATTAGAGGTCGATGATAAACATACTATGATACAAGGCCCCTAAAACCGAATCTTTCCTTTGATTAAAACATCACCTGTCACTTTACTTTCAGTCTCATTATCAACAGCTTATTTTCAGTCATTTACTTTCAGTAATTTAATTTCCGCACATTTACTTTTCAGCAATTTACTTTCTGTCACTTATTACAGACCCTTTCAATATCAGTCCATACCAAAAGTATGTTGATTAAGTAGATATTGAATTCGACTATTCCAGCAATTTACTTTCAGTAATTTACTTTCTGTCGCTTATTACAGACCCTTTCAATATCCGTCCATACCAAAAGTATGTTGATTAGTCGATATTGAATTGGACTTTTGCAGCACTTTACTTTTCAGTATTTACTTTCAGTCCTGTATTTACTTTCTTTACTTTCAGTCATTTACTTTTCAGTACTAAAATCACAACCAAATTTATTTTGTACACATTGCCTCGCGACAAGGCAGTGCTGTCAAATTGGCGTCGTTGCCGAGGAATTAGCTATCAGATTAGTTGTTCTTTTCTTTCCCTTTTCATTTCTTCATTACACTGTCCACTATGTATGCATGGATGACTCGACATGTTCCTTAGTTTGGAGGTACAGTTGGAGAGGACCCTGTAATACACTGCCAACATTTTCACCATATATGCCGCTACATGAAACCTGAAAATGAGGAGCTAGAATAGTTTAAAATGAAATGCTTTAAACTCTCTCTAACTGACTTTGCGACAGTATGGTAATACTCATCAAATGCTAGTTGTGCAGGTTATTATGAGGACCTTCGTGCTCAACTCCTGAAAGAATTCTCCCCCCCCCCATCCTTACGACATGACACCCGAGAGAGGATCATCCGCCTTCAACAATCCCGGGATGAGACTTTGGACGAGTACTACACGTACTTTGACACCATCGTTTCACGCTGCCCGCACCATGGATTCACGAATGTGGTTCTTCTTCAAAAATTCCTTTGTGGGATGAGGCCGGTTGACCAATCAAGGATTAATGACGCAGTGGGAGGATCAGCCATGCACTTAACCATGACTCAAATGTGGGATGTTATTGATGACTTGGCCGAAGCCACAAAACAAAGGCCAATGCTCCAAGCTGATAGAAGAGCGCAGATGGTAGAAGCTAATCCAGAAAGGAGTGGAGAAAACATTGCAGAGGCCATGATGGTCGAATCAGATACAGAAAGCACCGGAAGCAACGAGGAAGAGCCTACATGGGAACTAACCGCCGAACCAACAAAAGAGGAAGTCCCAGTCACCACTGACGAGCTGCCAAACACATACCCTGCACTCACTACCGAAGCAGCCGAAGAAATCAACCAAGACCAGGTCCTCACGGACAGGCTGGCCGATGCAGATCCGGTCCATCTAATGAGAGCTTCCCAACTTTCCCCTTGATCAATATGCAAATTGCAGAAAACTATGTGATCAATGATGAGTCTGAAATAAGGATGGAGAAAGGCCTAAGCAGAACGACTCATTGATGGAGCATTTTTTCGCCACAACTAGACAAGGCAGCCCTAAACATAAGAGAGCCCGACTCAAGAAACCAGCGACTATAGTGAAGGGTCCCTCGCCTTCTCATAGGTGTTGGAAAGAGAAACCACCAGAACAATGGGAACCGGACCCGAGCACATCATCCCACAGGAACTCAGGGAGAGTTGAACAGGCTGTCGTCGTACCTGTGCAAAAACAATTTATATTTTTCCTCGCTCTTGGCTGTGGGTTAGTACAGTGATGAGTAAGGGTCGAACCCTAGGGAGCTAGATGGTTACTACTTCGTTCTGTAATAGAGAAAAAACAAGAAACTAATGTGAAAGTAAAGGTTAGTGTAATAATCGAAAATTGCAAGGGATTTATCAATCAAAGAAATATTCAGGTTAGGGTATTATTCAATTGTGACTTGGTTTTATCATTGATTTCTAAATATCATGTTTCTAATTCTTTTAAACCTAATAATTCAATACTCCATTCCAAGATATATCGAATTAGTGCACTACTTGTTAATAGCTCTCTAGTGTCAACAAATAGCAAATAGGAGAGTTGAATTGATCAGTTAAGCTTTGCTATTCCAAGCTTCCACTTAACCTCACAATTCAATCCAAATAATGAGCACAAAAGATTTAATCGAATAACGAAACAAGCATTAAGATTCAAATCTCAAAAACATAAGTCACAATTATTTAACCCTAACCCAAATATGGGTTTTAGTTACACATAGTCATAAGGAAATAATGCAGGGAAATAAAAGGGAAATAACAACTTCACTGATGACCGAGTAAACAATAGAGCAAGGCACGGCTGAATATGGGCGGCGCACGGAGGAGGGTACGGCTGAGCAAGGCTGAGATCCGGCGGAGGAATGGAGAGCAGCAGGTGGTGCACGGCCAAGTGAAGAGAATAGTATTCGAATATGAGATGGGATGATTATGGATGGCAGCACTGCTCTTCTATTTATAGGGTTTGAGAAACCCTAACTTGGTCATAAAGCTACGAAACCCTAGCGTCGCATACAAATTGGGCCGGCTGCTGGACTTTGGAACTTGGACTTTTTTCCGAAGTACTGTTCATGGGCCGGAATTACTGTTCATCGGACACTGTTCACGCCGGAATCACTATTCACGCCGGAGTTACTATTCACGCCGGAATCACTATTCACGCCGGAGTTACTGTTCACGAGCCGAAAAACACTGTTCACGGCCCTCCTTTGGTCTGATCTTCAATTGCGATGTTTCTGGCATGAAAATGCCGTCTTTTAAGCGTGATTCCTCCTAGAGCTTCCAAATCACCTGAAACACGAAACAACACTAAAAAGTAACTGTTCGCATAATAAAGTGAATGAAATGGTGGGATTTAATGACTCGACAAGTCGTATAAATACGGCTCATCAAACCACCCCACACTTAAACTTGTTCGTCCCGAACAAGGACTAGGTCATAAGAGGAAAAAATGAAGTACGAACATCACAATGCTTCGGTCATCCTAGACGTGCTACATGGACATGAATCGATTACTCTAGATCTCGCCTGTTATGCATGCTCGCTACTAATGTCTTTGTGCTAAAACATGGGTTAAAGATACGTGTTACCTTTGGGTCGAGATGCAAATCAATTCGGATGTATCTGGAGATAGCCCTGTTTAGACCCATGAACCCTCATTCTCGGGCTCGAACTCGCTGCTATGTGGTTATGCTTTGCCGCTTTTTCTTGCACGTGATTGATTCGAGCTCCAAAGTGTTGAGAGATTTCGGTCAGCTATAGTGTCATCTGATTCGGAATTTCAATGATGCTGTCACATGAGACGTGTGGACTATCACGATGGTTGTGAATTTGTTGCTTTGTAGTGCGGATTGTGATTTGATCGAACCGTGGTTTCTCCTCCTTTTGACGCGAGTCAAGCCGAGGGTCGCTCGTCTATTTTCCCGGCTACTCGGATTAGAAACCTTCCTGCTCTTACTCATCATCGTCCTTTCGACACGGGTCAAGTCAAGGGTCGCTTGCCTGTTTTCTCGGCTACTTGGACTAGAGCTTGGACGGTGTGAAGTTTTCCCGTCCCGACCAACCGCAAAGGGTACCGCAGCGGCGGAGCAGACTCGTACTATGTTGCCTCGAAGTGCTAGCCTCCACGAACTCCACATAACCACATATCCTGAGTTCGGCCTTTGAACGATCTGTCAAGTCTCTCTAGGGCATTGCTATCAACTCCACATCCCTGTTTATCTCAACTAACAAAGGCACGCAAAATTTTAAGATCACATGCTAGTCGCACAAATCAATTTTCACCAAGACATGCATGTAAAATCGGCTATATCTATTTCACCCAATCATTATCCACTACTGCAAGTCTAGGAAATAGTGAAGTATCATGTACAAAAATTTTAAAAATGACTCGAAACGTGCTGACTCTGTGTGGTGGGCGTGAAACAAACATGCTGACTCGATAACTGACTCTCCCACCCCACACTTTTGAAATGAGCCGTGTCCTCACGACACGACTCAAATCTAGACACACAAATGCATGCAATAAATAGATAAGGAAAGGAAAAGGGTAGAACGAGACTCCCCTGGGATGTAGACGGTGGTCGGCTGAACTCGGATCAAGTCCGGGGGCTAAAATGCGTAGCTCCAAGGGAATTTTCCGGCCGACTAAGTCCAATCCCTGCAAAATGAAACCGATTCCTTTCCAAGGCACAATGTGACAATAATGACTCAAAACAAACATAATAAGTAAATAAACTGAAAAGAAAAAGGTGCAGGGCTGCCTCCCTGCGAGCGCCTTTGTTTAACGTCGTTGGCTCGACAGTACCTCCTCTAAGTGTCAGGAGGCTCGGCAAGAGGAACTTCATCAGCGGTGGTGTCAAGGGGCTCGGCTAGGTCAAATTCCTGGGCGGGTATCTCGAGCTCTCCGTGGTAGTGCTTCACCCTCTGCCCATTGATCTTAAAGCGCCGCCCTTCTGCAGGGCACTCTAGCTCGAGCGCTCCATGGTTATAAACGTGAGTAACTGAATACGGGCCTGTCCATCTGGACCGTAACTTGCCTGGCATCAATCGTAGGCGTGATGAAAAGACCAGGACCTGCTGCCCAACTTCAAACGTGCGCCTGAGTATAAATTTGTCGTGGTAGAGCTTGGTCCGCGCCTTGTAGTCTGTTTGGCTCTCATAAGCCTCGAGGCGCAACTCATCCAACTCGCACAACTGTAGTTTCCTGTCTAGCCCGGCTGCCTGTAAATCTGGATTGCACTTCTTCAGTGCCCAATATGCCTTATGCTCGAGCTCAACCGGTAAGTGGCACGCCTTCCCATAGACCAACCGAAAAGGCGAGGTGCCGATCGGGGTCTTGTAAGCTGTCCTGTATGCCCACAATGCCTCATCTAACCGCTGGCTCCAATCCTTCCTAGTCGGTCCTACCATCTTCTCCAGAATTCCCTTTATTTCGCGGTTGGAGATCTCCGCTTGCCCATTCGTCTGGGGGTGATATGCTGTGGAAGTCCGGTGATGAACATGGTAGCGCTTCAGTGTGGATGCCATGATGCGGTTGCAGAAGTGCGTCCCCTGATCACTGATAATGGCCTTAGGTACTCCGTACCTGCAAAAGATGTTAGTGCGCAAAAAGTCTACGACAGTTTTAGCATCAGCACACCTAGTGGCCTTGGCCTCTACCCACTTGGACACATAATCAACTGCAACTAAGATAAACTCAAAACCACATGAAGCAGGAAAAGGACCCATGAAATCTATCCCCCAAATGTCAAACACATCATTCACTAATATGGGGACCTGTGGCATCTCCTGTCTGGCCGAAATGTTACCTACTCTCTGGCATCTATCACATTTCTTACAATGATCGTAGGCATCTCTAAAAACATGTGGCCAAAAGAATCCACTATCCAATATCTTCCTAGCAGTCCTCCTAGGGCCGAAATGGCCTCCACACTCTAACTCATGGCAGAAACTAATCACTGAAGCAATCTCATCATCAGGGATGCACCGTCTAAGAATCTGATCTACACCTATTTTCCACAAGTACGGATCATCCCACACATAGTATTTAGCATCATGCTTCAATTTCAAACACTGTGCCCTAGAGTATGAGGGCGGGAACTTACCTCCGACCAGGTAGTTCACTATGGGAGCGAACCATGGCAGCTTACCTGAAATAGCATATAAGTGCTCATCTGGGAACGTCTCGGTAATCTGCCCGGCATCCTCCTCTCGGACAAGACGGCTCAAGTGGTCGGCCACTGTGTTCTCTATGCCCTTCTTGTCCCGAATCTCCACGTCAAACTCCTGTAGGAGCAGGATCCACCTAATGAGCCTCGGTTTCGCCTCCTTCTTCGTCATCAAGTACCTAATAGCTGCATGGTCAGAATAGACGACAACTTTAGTACATAACAGATATGATCTAAATTTCTCCAAGGCGAAAACCACGGCTAGCAACTCCTTCTCTGTGGTCAAATAGTTCTTCTGGGCCACGTCCAGTGTTCTCGAAGCGTAGTAGATCACCACGGGCTTCTTGTCCACCTTCTGACCAAGAACTGCTCCTACAGCATAATCACTCGCGTCACACATAATCTCAAATGGTTGAGTCCAATCCGGGGCTCTAATGATGGGCGTGCTGGTGAGGGCCTCCTTCAGCTCGTCAAATGCTGCCCTGCACTGATCTGTAAACTCAAAAGGAACATCGAATGGACATGTAAAGGTCGTCTTCTCCTGATCCTCGGGTGCTATGGGAATCTGGTTATAGCCTGAAAAACCATCTAGAAAACAAAAATAAGGCTTACCTGCCAAGCGGTCGAGCATCTGGTCAATAAATGGAAGAGGAAAGTGATCCTTGCGCGTAACTGCATTCAGCTTCATGTAGTCTATGCACATGCGCCATCCATTCTTGACTCGTGTAGTCACCATCTCGCCCTCGGCATTCTTCTCCACTGTGATCCCAGTTTTCTTCGGTACAACATGTACCGGACTTACCCACTGACTGTCTGAGATCGGGTAAATCACATCAGCATCCAGAAGCTTCTGAATCTCCTTCTGGACCACCTCCATCATGACTGGGTTCAATCTGCGCTGAGGATCCCTCGACGGTCTAGCTCCATCCTCCAACAATATCCGATGCATACAAACTGCCGGGCTAATTCCCTTGATGTCAGCCAGTGTCCATCCGATGGCCAGTTTGTGCTCGGTCAGCACTCCAATCAACCTGCGCTCCTGATCTGCCTCGAGCCCACTCTTAATGATGACTGGCAGCGTGCTACCCTCCCCTAAGAATGCATACTTCAAGTGACTAGGCAGAGGCTTCAATTCTACTGTAGGTGCCTGCACAACAGAAGGCAAGCACACTTGTGATTTGAATAAACGAACTGCATTAACCTCGTACCTCGGGGTGAGTGGCTGGGCAATCTCGAGCTGGTCTAGGGCGTCCATGATCGCCTCTGCATGCTCATAAGAATCCTCAGGTGAGTAAACTGCCTCCTCAATGACTTCCTCTAGCGGGTCGGTCCGTCTCTCTGGATGTACCTCCTGGACAAGGTCGTCCAGGGTGTCTAAAGCATGGACCGCCTCATACTCTGCGGGGTGCTTCATGGCCCCGAAGATGTCAAAGCTGATCATTTCGTCCTCAACCTCCATGGTCAACGTCCCGGTGTCGCAGTCTATCTTCATCTTTGACGTTTTGAGGAATGGTCGGCCGAGAAGGATTGGTGCATGGTCTGTGGGGCTACTGCCCTCCATCTTGAGGACATAGAAGTCCGCTGGGAATACCAACTCTCCGACCTGTACGAGCACATCCTCAATCTTGCCCTCGGGCTGCTTGCATGACCTATCCGCCAGCTGTATGGTAAGACCTGCAGGTTCTAAAGGACCAATGCGCAAGGAGGAGTATATAGAATACGGTAAAACATTAATAGAGGCTCCAAGATCAAGCATGCAATTCTCTAGCCTAATGTTACCGATCATGCAGGGAATGGTATATGTGCCTGGATCACCGCATTTTGGTGGCACCTTGCGCTGAATAACCGCTGAAACATTCCTGCTCATAAGCTCCTCATCTGGCTGGGTTCCTTTCCGTCTGTTCGTGCATAACTCCTTCAGAAACTTAGAGTATCTCGGGATCTGCTTGATGGCCTCAAGGAGTGGGATGTTAATCTCTACCTTACTGAATAGTTCCCACACTTCCTTGTCCATCACATACTTTTTCGGAGCTCGGGCCTGCACTGGAAAAGGTAAAGGTACCTGGACATTAGAGTTTTCGACAATGGGTACCTGTACTGGCCGAGGGGCCTCTGATGGGATCACGTCTGGTCTGGGCTCGTCCTGGATGAAGGCATCTGGCTCGGTCGCCTCTTGCTTTTGCTGATGCTCGTCCCCTACTGGTCCTGCTGCCCTTCGTCCACTCCTTAATGTGACTGCACTGACATTCCCCTTTGGATTCGGAATGGTCTGCGAGGGGAGTCGTCCTGTGTTGTCATCAAGTCTGGAGAGAGTCGTGGACATCTGCCCTATTTGCTTCTGAATGTCAGCTAGTGCTCCGTCGGTTTTGGCCATGTACTGGTTCAGGTTTGTATTTGTCTGTTGGGCGCTAACTGCCAGATCTCTGACCATGTCCTCTAGCGACTTACTGGGGCCTTGGTTGCTCGGACCTGCTTGATAAGTGTTCGGCCCTTTCTGCTGGTACTGACCTGGTGCATTCGGCTGGTACTGACTGTTAGGATGTCTGTACGGCGGCTGAGTCTGCTGATTCTGCTGAGGCATATTTGGTCGTGCTTGCTGAGTCTGATTCTGCTGATAGTTGTTCCTCCAGGCGCCTTGATGAGGTGCTGCTGCGCCATACTGCTTGATTGGGCCTGGTTGGTTGCCATAATTCTGAAAATTGCCCACTGCATTCACATCGCCCTGAACATCTGTCTGTAAGGTGGGGCACTCATCTGTCTTGTGATCTGTAGACGTACAGAACTCGCATGGCTTGGCCTGGACCGGAGTCCTTCGGACTACATGCTTCATCAGCTCCCTCATCTCCTTGAGTTCTGCGAACACGGCACTGATAGAGGGCTCAGCGGTGGACACGTTCTTGGGGCGGGCATACTCGTCCTCTTTTGTGGTCTCATCCTGGAATCGCTCACCCTCTGCCACTGATATGATCTTCTGCTTTACTCTGGCTGGGGTCATGTTCATGAGTTGGCCTCCAGCTGAGGCTTCCAGTAACTTCCTGTCCATCCTGCGAAGTCCATCCAGCATATATTCCACGATCAACTTCTCCGGGAGCTCCAGATTGCAGCAACTCTTCTCCAAGGCAAGGAACTTTTCCACGTACTCGTACATGGTCTCGTTTGGGCCTTGCCTGAGCTCTTGCAATTGTCTCCGGACTTGCGCTGCACGCCCTGCTGGATAGTACTTGCTGAAGAACTGCCTCTGCATCTGCTCCCATGTATAAATACTGCCTGAGGGTAAAGATAGGAACCAATCTGTAGCGGCATCCTGTAGTGAGAAATAGAAGGCCTTCAGTTTGAAGTCATCCACTTCGACTCCGTGTGGCCTGAGGTTCAAGCATATCCCGTGAAAACGCGTCAAGTGAGACGTGGCAGACTCTCCCTTCCTTCCTGAGAACTTAGGCAAGTGGTGGACGACTGAGGTGCTGATTGCGATGGCTGCGATGTCTGGTCCTTCATGAATTGGCCATGACTGGTCTCTGAAACTAGGAACCGAGAGCTCGCCCATAGTAGGTCCTTCATCTTCGTCCTCCTCATCGTCTCGAACTACTTGCTGGCGTGGAGGTCTCTGAGGTGGTGGGTATGGATGTTGTGGATGGTATGACAGTGGTGGATATGGTTGTGGATATTGCGGGTAGGGCTGTTGCGGATACTGTGGGTACTGAGGTGGTGGATACTGCTGATATGGTGGGTACTGAGGGTATTGTGGGTACTGTGGTTGGGGTTGTTGTTGGTTTTGAGGTAGATGGTTTTGAGGTTGTTGGTTTTGTTGTTGTTGCTGGAACTGTTGAAGCTGATCAGGGATAGCCCCCCTGATCTCGCCATGTTGGATCATCGGTCCTTGAGGTAGTACTCCTTCCTCATTTCGAACATTCTGGTCTACTTCTTCATTGTTTTCACCAACTCTACTTCCTGTGTGGGACATGTTGCAAGAAATAACAAGCACCGAGTAGCAAACACCGTAATAGCAAAGACAGACTAGCAACAAAGGGTTCCCAGGAGATTGGAGGGGTCACAGCGGTCCCACTTAAAACCCAAAATCCTTAGACTCGTAAGTCTTGGTGACAGAACTCTCTGAGAGCTTGAAATTGGAAATCGAAAAGAATGAAAATCGAAAATCGAACAGTTGAAATTGAAATATCACCGAGATAAGCAACTTTCGAAATAATGCAAAGAGAAAAAAAATAAAAAAAATAAAGAAGAACAAATTTCACCGTGCTTAGCTCCCCGGCAACGACGCTATTTTGAACAGGCTGTCGTCGTACCTGTGCAAAAACAATTTATATTTTTCCTCGCTCTTGGCTGTGGGTTAGTACAGTGATGAGTAAGGGTCGAACCCTAGGGAGCTAGATGGTTACTACTTCGTTCTGTAATAGAGAAAAAACAAGAAACTAATGTGAAAGTAAAGGTTAGTGTAATAATCGAAAATTGCAAGGGATTTATCAATCAAAGAAATATTCAGGTTAGGGTATTATTCAATTGTGACTTGGTTTTATCATTGATTTCTAAATATCATGTTTCTAATTCTTTTAAACCTAATAATTCAATACTCCATTCCAAGATATATCGAATTAGTGCACTACTTGTTAATAGCTCTCTAGTGTCAACAAATAGCAAATAGGAGAGTTGAATTGATCAGTTAAGCTTTGCTATTCCAAGCTTCCACTTAACCTCACAATTCAATCCAAATAATGAGCACAAAAGATTTAATCGAATAACGAAACAAGCATTAAGATTCAAATCTCAAAAACATAAGTCACAATTATTTAACCCTAACCCAAATATGGGTTTTAGTTACACATAGTCATAAGGAAATAATGCAGGGAAATAAAAGGGAAATAACAACTTCACTGATGACCGAGTAAACAATAGAGCAAGGCACGGCTGAATATGGGCGGCGCACGGAGGAGGGTACGGCTGAGCAAGGCTGAGATCCGGCGGAGGAATGGAGAGCAGCAGGTGGTGCACGGCCAAGTGAAGAGAATAGTATTCGAATATGAGATGGGATGATTATGGATGGCAGCACTGCTCTTCTATTTATAGGGTTTGAGAAACCCTAACTTGGTCATAAAGCTACGAAACCCTAGCGTCGCATACAAATTGGGCCGGCTGCTGGACTTTGGAACTTGGACTTTTTTCCGAAGTACTGTTCATGGGCCGGAATTACTGTTCATCGGACACTGTTCACGCCGGAATCACTATTCACGCCGGAGTTACTATTCACGCCGGAATCACTATTCACGCCGGAGTTACTGTTCACGAGCCGAAAAACACTGTTCACGGCCCTCCTTTGGTCTGATCTTCAATTGCGATGTTTCTGGCATGAAAATGCCGTCTTTTAAGCGTGATTCCTCCTAGAGCTTCCAAATCACCTGAAACACGAAACAACACTAAAAAGTAACTGTTCGCATAATAAAGTGAATGAAATGGTGGGATTTAATGACTCGACAAGTCGTATAAATACGGCTCATCAAGAGTCAAGGCAAGAATCAATGCACGAGCCGTGACAAAATATGACCTGAGCCGCCCATGGGATCCAAACTTATGATCCAGGAGTGAGGTATCGTCGAGCTAACGACGTTAAACAAAGGCACTGGTCGGGAGGTAACCCGACATCTATCTTACTTTCAGTCATTTTATTTTATGTCATTTAGTTTTTGTCTTAAGTCATTCTCACCTTTCCTGTATATATTTGCTTGCAATTGGCTTTTGAATTAAGTCATGCTGTGAGGCACGCCTTCGTTCAAAAGTGTGGGGTGAGAACCGCCTTTGTACATAGTTAATTAACATGCTTTCTTTTTTCCTTTTCCCTTAATATTATCTTTTTGAAAATATGAACTTGAGAATGTGACAAAGATAGATCTAAATTCAAGCATTTACCTTGTGAAATCTAAACTGTATAAAAACTTAGGATGTAACTTCTCATTTGTCCCTTTGTGCTGAGATATACAGGGGATGTGGAGTTGATATAAAATGCCCTAGAGAGGCTTGGCAAGCACTCGAAGGATCAGATTTCACTATATGGTTTACGAAGTCAGTGGAGGCTGCACTTCGGGTTTCATTGAAGATTGAAGTCATCTCCGCCGTGCAGCGTTTATGTAAGAGGCGGGAAGGGAATCAAACCGTCCTATCTCTAGTCCTAGTAGCCGAGAAAATAGATGAGCGATCCTCATCTTGACCCGCGCGAAACGGCGAGGATGAGAAAGAGCGGGGAGGTATTTCCATATGCTCTCGGGTGATGATTGGACCTCCCAAAAAGGTTGAGAAAATGGACAAGCAAGTCACAAAGAAGCAAGGCTCGAAGAAGCAAATCAAAGGCTAAAGGCCAAAATTGTGAAGGTTTTAACCTAAACAAAAGTGAAGAAACTCCAATTCAAAATCAAAGGCCGAAGGCAAATTCACTTCAAAAGTTGTCCCTCACCAAAAGGAAATCAAAGAACTTAACTCATTGAAACCCGAATCAAGTCATGTGCCAGAAAAAGCTACAAGAGAACCATATAGTGCGAATTGGTCCCGAGAATGCAGTCCAGGAGCCTGAAAAGGGCCATCTCCCGAAACATCCAAATTAATTTGCATCTCGGCTCGAAGGTACAAGTATCAAGTTTCTTCTAAGTATTTACACGGTTTAGTTTGGTAACAAGTAAGTATTGCATGAATAGGATAAATCTAGTCCCACATTCTCACTTTCCTATTTAAAGTTTTTACTTGGATTGTGTGCGCATCTTTCAAATAGCATTGTTCGGGACGAACAAGTATAAGTGTGGGGTGATCTGATGGACCATATTTATATGATTCGTTAAGACAGTTAAACCCACCAAATTAGACGCTTTATCTTGACAACTTTTACTTGTTAGTTTCACTTTTGTTCTACAGGCTATTTCAAGGAGTAGAGATGAAATGAGCTAAAAAGGAGTTCTTGACGCTAAAAGTGAATTACAAGTCAGAACTGGCCATGCTCCGGCAGTACTCCGATCAAGCCACAACTAAGTCCCAATGACTTGTTCCAACAAAGATCAAGAACACAAGTGAAATGCCAAGTATAAGTGCCTTGTCCTTTGATGTCAACCAAGAAGCAACCAACGGGCAACCAAAGTCTAACCGGAGTTGCATGTGAACCGATGGCTTTTGGAGGCAAAAGATCTCATTCCACTCAACTCACCCCTACTCCACCTCACCACCGGCGGCTTTGGAGGAGAAGAAGCCACATGGGCGGCGGCTTGTGGCTTGTGCCACCTCACCACCTGCGGATTTTGGCCCTCCTCCCCCCTCTTGACAAGTGTGTGGCTCTCCTCCTCTCCTCCTCCTCTCCCCTTGCCTATAAATACAAGTGCTCCTCCTCCTTGAAGAAGTGTCCCAAAAATTGTGGTCCTTGGTTCTAGTCCCATTTTGGTTCCTTGATCACTTGATACTCATCTCTCTAGTTTTGTACTCACAATCCTTGTAAACACTTCACTTTGATATTGAAAGCTCCAAGTTTGTTCTTGAGTTTGAGTGTGTTCTTGAGTTTAACTTTCGAAAACCTTTACTTTCCTTGTCTTTACTTTCCAAAACCTTTACTTTCCTGTCTTTCAAAAACCTTTACTTTTCTAAGCACTTAGCTATGATATCCACCCCTATGGATATTCGTAGCTAAACCCTTCATTCGGTTGAAGGGGTATGCTTGTATCTTAAAATGTTTTAGACCCTTCTCTTAGTGCCTCTTCGTGTTCAACTTGTTATATGTGCCATATATTAGGTCAGAACACCATTGGTTGAGTGGAGGCTCGGAAGAGCAAAGCTCTTCGATGGGGTTCGTGAACATACGTGGATAAGTGGAGGCTCGGAAGAGCAGAGCTTATCTGTGGAGTTCAACCTCTTTTAAGCACCATTTGGTTGATCAGGAATGATTGATCAAATGGATGCACATATTAGAACAAGAGTTCTATGTCTTGAAAAAGACTAGATGGTGTGGCAAGTCAAGTGCTAGGAATAGCCTTGATACATCTTTGAACACGTAGTATGATCATTATAGGTCGATGATAAATAGACTATGATACAAGGCCCCTAAAACCAAATCTTTCCTTTGATTAAAACATCACCTGTCACTTTACTTTCAGTCTCATTATCAACATCTTATTTTCAGTCATTTACTTTCAGTACTTTAATTTCCGCACATTTACTTTCCAGCAATTTACTTTTCAGCAATTTACTTTCTGTCGCTTATTACAGACCCTTTCAATATCAGTCCATACCAAAAGTATGTTGATTAGCCGTGTTTACATGACTTATTAAGTCAACAATTCCCACTAATTGACATTCAAGGTCATATGAACAGTTGCTTGCTAATGTATTTTTGCATCGCAGGTACTTTTGAGGACTTATGAGGAATCGCGCGCAAAAGAGGGCATTTATGCCTAAAAACCACCAGTTGGAGTTCTGGCCGGTCGGGGCCTTATTTGGCTCGTACCGCGTCGAGAAAGTCCGAGTGTCCCTCGTCAGGCACTCGGAAAGGCCTTCGAAGAAGTACCGCTCAGCATCGACGTTCCGCGCCGAGAAATGCCGAGTGCGCTCCGCGCTGAGTGTCGAGCCAAGCCTCGACGTGTGCCTGCCCACCGCTCGAAGAGTTCCGAAGCGCTCCGTGCTGAAATGCCAATCTGGGCCGCACCGCACTCCACGCGCATCGTCAGGCTCCTTGCCCGCATTCACCCGAACAAGACCCGGCCCTGTGCCTAGTCTGCACCGAGAATCATCGATCAAAGACCAGGCCTCCATCCGACCTCCGCACAAGTCAAGGCCGGTCAAGCACGTCAACGTCAATGGTCAATGGTCAGCATCCCCTGCGTTTCTCGGCTCGTCTTTCAAGGCGTGACGTCACTCCCGCGTTGCTTCTTCCAAGGCCAGAGTCAAGTCCGCCAAGCCCTCCAAGGCCAATAAAGGAATCCAATGTTCAAAGGGCTATTGCCACCCCACTCATGCCAAGCAACTTGGGCATCAAGTTTGGCATATTCCCTTAGCTTGTCCTATATAAGAACCACTTCATTCCCTTGGAAATTGTTCCTTCGGTCCCGGAAATCTAGCAATACAATTCAAGAGTTTTTATTCTTTTTGCACGTCTCTCTCTCTACCCCTTCTCGTATTACATTTCCATTTACTTATGCAAAGCTATTGTATTCACCCCATGAATACTAGTAGCTAAATCCCTCGATCTAGTTGTGGGTTCGTAATTGCAATCATGTTTTGAGGCATCGCACTTTACATTTTCTATCTCGTTACTAGTCCTTGTGCTTAATCTATGGGTCGAGAGCTACGCTAAGTGGATGTCTAGCCACAAAGTTTAGCGAAGGTTCGAGACCCTATCGTTATCATCTACCGGATGCTAGTCGCAATGGTAGATAGTAACACTTAGGCCAAGTGGATTGTTTGGGGTAAGGTTTCGAAGTACTACCTAGTCGGAGTACGTAGACGTGACCTAGTCGGCGCGACTCGAAACCCCTAGACATTTCAGCTCGACCTAAGAGAAGGACTAGGACCGGCGCTTTCCTCAACTTGCGTTCGATGAGCTACCTTAGCCGGGGCTCAAGAACACGACCTAGTCGGCGTGTTACGAACCAACGCGAGGGAAGCCAAGGTCAAGGGCGCGTTCCTTAGCCGGAACGTCGCGCCATGAGATAGATTTATCCACATAGTGCCAAGGATGAACACGTAGCAAAGAACCCACGACTAGATATTTCTCATATTACACTCTACTCACGTACTTGTCATTTTTCTTTTATAAAAACCCAAACCCCAACTGTTTTATTTTCATTTATTTACTTACAAGCAGTTGAGCTAGTTTCTCACCATTGTTGCGAAGATATCCAAGAGGTTCACACCTCATAGGGAGCTAACTCTCCCTCCACGCACATTCAAGTGTGATTCGATGATCTAAGCAGATTTTGGTGGAAAAACTGTTCTTGCTTCCACAAGACCAACAAGTAACCAAGCTAATTCCCTTGGGTTCGACCCTTACTTGCCGCTCTACTATTTTTAGTGAGCCAAAAGCGAGGAGTTTATAAATATCAATTTGCAAGGTCCTAACGACGCCTTGTCAAATTTGGCGCCGTTGCCGGGGAGTTAGTTGTATTTGGTGAAGTTTGGTCTTAGTTCATTTTCTTTCTTTTCATTTTTGGGGTTATTTGTGCCAGGTGCGAGTCATGTCGCACGCTGGTAGTCGCATGGGCGACAATGTCGTCGACGAAAGAGTCGACGATTTCATGGAACACCCCGAGCGGCTCATTCGAGAGCGCAATCGCATCGCGCGCGAGGCCGCGAGACGAGATCCGGGAGCGCCCGAGGTTCGACACGAGGCCGGCCCTAGGCCGGTACCTCGCCCATTCCCGCCTGCGCAACAGCGCGCTCCGCGACACGAGCCGGTGCACGATGCGCTATACGACGAGTTCGAGGACATCCGCGAGCCAACTATGGGCGAACTTTCGGCCCCAAATTTTCGCAATCAACCATGGTGCATCTACGAAGGCCCAGAAATGGAAAACATCATGGTCAACACGGCCGTAGTGCACTATTTGCCGAAGTTCGCTGGCACTCAAGGAGAATCCGCGGTCATGCACCTCCAATGTTTTCATGGCGTGTGCCAAAATATGCGCCCACCTGGGATCGATGTGGCGGACTTCAAGCTCAAGGCGTTCTTCTTCTCGCTCGTCGATGCGGCGAATGATTAATTCCTCTCGCTACCGTCCGGAAGCATTCGTACGTGGGGCCAAATGCAAAAGAAGTTCCTCGACAAGTACTACCCAGCCGGTCGAGCCATTCAAGTGCGGAGGCAACTCCAAGAAATTAAGCAGGGGGCGAACGAGTCGATGTACGACTACCTCGAGAAATTTAATCGACTCGAGCGAAGTTGTTGCAACCTCGGATTGCCCGAGAAACTGGTGGTCGAGTACTTGTTGGATGGGTTCCGCCCGCTCGATAAAATGCTCCTCGATGCCTCAGCTGGAGGCACGATGATGAGCTTGCCTTTGAGCGGAATCCGGGAACTAGTCACTAAGGTGGCCGAGAACGCGAGGTTTCGCGAGGAAACGACTCGACAAGAAGAGTTCTCTCGCACGAAAAGCGTGGCCAAGGCCGAGTCACCAGCGCAACCTATTGCGGAGCAGATGAAGGAGATGAGGGAAATGAAGGAAATGATGGCCACTTTGATTAGGAGGCAGCCGGTAGTGGTGAAGCCATGCGAGTTTTGTGGCGCATCGGACCACAAGACCGATGCGTGCCCGACTTTGTTCGAGGAGGACCTGGTAGAAGTGAATGCGATCAACGGGGGCCAGGCCTACAACAATCGCTCGGGGCCAAATCAGGCCTATGGACGCGCACCGCCCAGCCAGGACTGGCGGAACAATGCGCCGAGGGAAGGGCACCAGCAGTTCCATCACGCGCAGCAAGGCGCACCCCAGGCGAGCCAGGGCTACTATCGCCCGCCGAACCGGCAGTTCCAGCAGAACGGGCCCGGACAATATCAGCGAGGGCCGAGCCATGACCAGGCTGGTCCGAGTAATCGAGGCCCTGGCAAGTCACTCGAGGAAATTGTGAAGGAGCTGGCCATTACAGTGCAGCAGCAGCAGATTAAGACGGACGGGGCCATTGCGGACCTCGCCAAGCAAGTCTCCCAGATCGCCACCGACGTGGCCGAGCTAAAGAGCGAGCTAGGCAGGCTCCCCTCGCAAACTGTGAAAAACCCTCGAGGAAATGTGAGCGCTGTGACGCTTAGGAGTGCGGGGAGGCTAGCCGAGGATGAGCCAGGCTCAGATAAGGAAGTGGGCCAAGAAGAGCCCGAGGAGGACCAGTTGGAGCGCGAGGCGTTCGGCCACATCGGGCCAGATGCAGACGATACGCGCGAAACGGAAACGCCCGAAGTGCGCAGCGAGGACTCGGCGCGCGCGCCTGAGAATGAAGGCCCGCGCCTGGTACCTGATACGGAAAATGCGAATACTAGCGCGCCACTTCCGTTCCCCGTCCTTGCTCGAGCCCCCAGGAAATATGTGATGGATAAGGACGTATGGGACCTGTTCAGCAAGGTTGAAATAAATATTCCTCTCCTCGAGGCCATCAAACAAATTCCTAGATATGCTAAGTTTTTGAAGGAATTGTGCACGAATAGAAGGAGAGGTCCTCGAGTGGACCAAGAGCTGATGAGTAGGAATGTATCGACCGTGATTCAACGAAAGGTTCCGCCCAAATGCGGAGATCCAGGCACCTACACCATTCCTTGCACGATAGGCAACATTAGGATCGAGAATTGCATGCTAGACCTGGGAGCTTCGATCAATGTCCTGCCTTATTCGATCTACTCGTGCCTTAGGATAGGGCCTCTCGAGCCAGCTGGGCTCACCATTCAGTTGGCGGACCGTTCGTTGAAGCAGCCGGAAGGAAAGATCGAGGATGTGCTAGTGCAAGTGGGAGAGCTCGTATTCCCAGCGGACTTTTATGTCCTAAAGATGGAGAACTGTGGGCCAGGAGATCATGCGCCTATTCTACTAGGCCGGCCCTTCTTGAAAACGTCGAAAATGAAGATTGATTGTGATAGCGGGACCTTGTCGATGGAGGTCGAGGGAGAAGTTTTAGCTTCGACATTTTCCGGGCCATGAAGCACCCTTTGGAGTTTGAGTCAGTCCATGCGCTCGACACCCTCGACGATCTGGTCGAGGAGTTCCAGTCGGAACGTGCGAAGGACCCGCTCGAGCTCGCGCTGATTAATGCCGTGTATGCGCACGAGGACTCGTATGAGCTGACCGATGGCGTCCGGGACGTGCTGCTAGCGCTTGAAGTTTCTCGACCCTTGACCCGGTACTACGAGGCGTGCGAGGTACGGCTATTCAAGGCCAAATCTGCGATACCGTCCATCGAGCAAGTCCCCGAGATCGAGCTCAAGCCCCTACCTTAGCATTTAAAGTACGCCTTCCTTGGCGAGAATAACACTCTTCCAGTCATCATAAAAAATGGGCTTGGTGCGGACCAGGAGCGGCGTCTTGTCGAGGTCCTGGACCGGCTCAAACTGGCCATCGGGTGGACTCTTGCGGATATTCGAGGAATTAGCCCGGCTGTGTGCATGCATCGTATTTTGCTCGAGGATGGTGCGAAGCCATCGAGGGAACCACAGCGCCGACTGAACCCGATCATGATGGAAGTGGTCCAGAAGGAGATCCAAAAATTGCTCGATGCGGACGTGATTTATCCGATCTCGGATAGCCAATGGGTGAGCCCAGTTCATGTTGTGCCAAAAAAGACCGGCATAACAGTCGAGGAAAATGCCGAGGGGCAAATGGTTGCGACTCGAGTGAAGAATGGGTGGCGAATGTGCATCGACTATCGAAAGCTAAATGCCGTCACAAGGAAGGACCACTTTCCCCTCCCATTCATCGACCAAATGCTCGACCTCCTAGCGGGAAAGCCTTATTTTTGTTTCCTCGACGGGTTCTCGGGCTACAACCAGATTTCTATCGCGCCCGAGGACCAAGAAAAGACGACGTTCACGTGCCCGTTCGGTACCTTCGCGTTCCGCCGCATGTCCTTCGGCCTTTGCAATGCGCCCGGCACGTTCCAGCGGGTCGTCACGAGCATTTTCTTGGACATGATTGGGTCGATGATCGAGGTCTTCATGGATGATTTCACAGTTTATGGGAACTCGTTCGATGCGTGCCTAGAGAACTTGAGCGCCGTCTTGGCTCGATGTGTCTCGATGAACCTCGTACTCAATTACGAAAAATGCCATTTTATGGTAACTCATGGGGTCGTCTTGGGGCACATCGTCTCGCATTAAGGGATTAGGGTCGACAAAGCTAAAATCGACGTAATATCAACTCTCCCCTATCCCACGACTGTGCGAGACATCAAGTCTTTTCTTGGGCACGCTGGGTTCTATAGGCGATTTATCGAGGACTTTTCGAAGAAAGCCTTGCCTCTCTCGACCTTGCTCCAGAAGGACGTCCCTTTCGAGTTCACGGGCGCGTGCCAAGCGGCATTTGACGAGTTGAAACAGGCGCTCACTAGTGCACCTATCATTTGCGCGCCCGACTGGACTCGGCCCTTCGAGATCATGTGCGATGCGAGCGACTACGCGGTAGGCGCGGTACTCGGCCAGCGGATCGAGCGAAGGCCGGTAGTGATCTACTACGCATCGAGGACTCTCGACACGGCCCAAAGGAATTATTCGACGACTGAGAAGGAGCTGCTCGCCGTGGTCTTTGCCTTGGAAAAATTTAGATCTTATTTGCTGGGTACAAAAGTGGTTGTTTACTCGGATCACGCGGCCATTCGATATTTGATGACCAAGAAGGAGGCCAAGACGCGCCTGATCCGATGGGTTTTGTTGCTACAAGAGTTCAACGTGGAAATTAAGGATAAAAAGGGGGTGGAAAATACTGTGGCCGACCATTTGAGCCGACTGGTTCGAGAAGAGGAACCCGGCCGGATTACCGAGGCCTTCCCCGACGAGCACCTCTACGCTCTCGCGGGACGGGGGCCTTGGTATGCGCAGATCGTAAATTTTTTGGTCGGGGCCAAGTTTCCGCCCGCCTACTCGAAGGCTCAGCGCCTGAAACTCAAGCACGATGCGAGGCACTACGTGTGGGACGACCCGTACCTTTGGAAAATTGGGTCCGACCAAATTCTTCGAAGATGCATTCCAGATGAGGAGATTGCTTCGGTGCTCAGTTTTTGTCATGAGCACGCTTGTGGAGGGCATTTTGGCCCGAGGAGAACCGCGCGGAAAACCTTGGATAGCGGGTTCTTTTGGCCTAGCATCTTTCGAGACTCGTACAACCACTGCAAGAAATGCGACAAATGCCAAAGGGTCGGCAACGTGTCCGCTCGGAACGAGATGCCCCAAGTTCCCATTCTCGTCAATGATGTTTTCGACATCTGGGGCATTGACTTCATGGGACCGTTCCCGACCTCGAACGGATTCCTCTATATCCTCGTGGCAGTCGATTACGTCTCGAAATGGGTCGAGGCCAAGGCCACCCGATGCGACGATGCGAAGACCGTTGTCGAGTTTTTGCGCACCAACATCTTTTGCCGGTATGGCGTGCCCAAGGCCATCATTAGCGACCAAGGTTCGCACTTTTGCAACCGAGTCATGGCCACCACCTTGAGGCACTACCACGTTCACCATCGAACTTCCACAGCCTATCATCCCCAAACCAATGGTCAAGCGGAGATCTCCAACCGCGAGATCAAGGGGATCCTTGAGAAAATGGTGAAGCCGACTCGCAAAGATTGGAGCCAAAGGCTCGACGAAGCGCTTTGGGCCTACCGGACCACCTATAAGACGCCGATAGGGACCTCGCCCTTTCGGCTAGTATTCGGCAAAGCGTGCCATCTGCCGGTCGAGCTCGAGCACAAGGCCTACTGGGCCCTCAAGCAATGCAACTCGGATTTGCGAGCCGCTGGATTGGACCAGAAAATGCAATTGTGCGAGCTGGAGGAGTTGCGCCTCGAGGCCTACGAGGGCCAATCAGACTACAAGGCGCGCACCAAGCTATATCACGACAAATTCATCCTCCAGCGCGACTTCGAAGTGGGCCAGCGAGTGCTCCTATTTTCCTCGCACCTGAGGCTCATACCGGGCAAGCTCCGCTCGAAATGGATGGGCCCTTTCACCATAGTGCGCGTATTTAATTATGGGGCCCTAGAGCTGGAGAACCCGAGGGATGGAAGTCCGTTCGTGGTCAATGGGCAGCGGGTGAAGCATTACCACGATGAAATCAAGGCACCTGCCCAGGAGTTCGACCTTGCCGAGCCATTCGAGCCTCCTTGAATGGAGGTCTCGTCGAGCCAACGACGTTAAACAAAGGCGCTCGCAGGGAGGCAGCCCGACATTTGTTTTTCTATTTATTTTTATGTTTACTTTTGAATAACTAAGCCTGGGAAAAGAGCATTTTTGCATCAACTGGAACCTCGGTGCAAGGCGCGCAAAACATGGAAGGGAGGAACCTACTGGGCCGACTTCTTCAAATAGAAATTCTGACTCGACCAAAGTGTTTAAAATGGTCGATTTATCGAAGGATCTGAGAATTCCATAAGTGCCCATGCGAGGTCGCTCGCAGGCCCGAGTACCAGGCCCTGCGCGCGCGAACCAAGCACACATCGGCCACTCCCGACCCAACGTTCGTAACTGAAAAATCTGGCTCGACAGAAGTTCTTAAAACATTGAGAGGCCTCGACTGAGCAAGATTCATCGCATTCGCACGAGGGGAGTTCCTGTTCTCTCTTACCCTTGTCTTTTTCTCGCATGCATTGAGCCTTACCCCGAGTCGTGCCGTGAGGACATGGCTCATTTCAAAAGTGTTGGGTGGGGAGGTTGTTTGTTGTGTCAGCACGTTTAATTCATTGCATTTGCATGAGTCAGCACGTTTCCCTTGAAATTTTTAAATTTTTTCGAATAAGGAATGCGTTCTAGCTCCATGATATGCGAATTTGAGCATTAATGATGTGAAATAGATAGAGCCGAGTACTTGCATTTTTCCTATGAAATCTGGATTGTGTGATAATATGAGATTAACTCTTTATTGGTCCTTGTGAGTTGGGATAAATAGAAGGGATGTGGAGTTGATAGAAAAGGCCCTAGTGGAGCTTGACGAAAGCACTCGAGGGACCGGGACCGAGTCATGTGGTTATACGGACTTGTGGAGGCTGCGCTTCGAGAACTATTGGATCAGTTGGCTCGGCCTACGCAACACTACACGCATGAGGCGAGACGGGAAAACAGACCGTCTTCGCTCGGGTCCGACTGGCCGGGAAAATGGGCGAGCGACCCTCGACCTGACCCGCGCGAGAAGGGCGCCCAAGCGAGAGCGGGAAGGGTATTTCCATAGCTTGCGGGCGATGATTGGACCCTTTCAAGAAAAAGGATGAGCAATTTCCAGAAAAGAGCAAGGCTCAATCAAAGAAAAATTCCAAGAAAAAGAAGCAAGGCTCCAGCAAAAATCATCATCCAAAAGAGAAATTCTTCCCGAAGCCAAGTGAGGCACCACGAATCTACATCAAGGCCAAAGGCCAAGTTCACTACACAAACCGTCCGCGCAACAACAAAAGACTCGACCAAAAAGCTCGAATCAAATCACGTGCTAGAAGAAGCAATAAGTATAACCATATGACAAGTGCTCGGGTCCAAGAGTGGATTGCATCCCGGGTCCAACAGTGGATTGCATCATGGGTTCGAAAAGGGCTATCTCCCACTCATCCCAATTGGTTTGCATCCCGGCTCATGAGGTAACACGTATCGAGTTGATTAAATGTTTGAGCATGATTCATTGAGTAGTAGTTGAATTATTGCAAGGAAAGGTAATGTCTAGATTAGCACTCTATTGCATATCGTGGACCAAGAAGCTTGTGGTGATGCATTTGTCTTTCCTCTTATTTCCTAGACTTTGTTCGGGACGAACAAGTTTAAGTGTGGGGTGGTTTGATAAGCCGTGTTTACACGACTTATTAAGTCAACAATTCCCACTAATTGACATTCAAGGTCATATGAACAGTTGCTTGCTAATGTATTTTTGCATCGCAGGTACTTTTGAGGACTTATGAGGAATCGCGCGCAAAAGAGGGCATTTATGCCTAAAAACCACCAGTTGGAGTTCTGGCCGGTCGGGGCCTCATTTGGCTCGCACCGCGTCGAGAAAGTCCGAGTGTGCCTTGTCAGGCACTCGGAAAGGCCTCCGAAGAAGTACCGCTCAGCATCGACGTTCCGCGCCGAGAAATGCCGAGTGCGCTCCGCGCTGAGTGTCGAGCCAAGCCTCGACGTGTGCCTGCCCACCGCTCGAAGAGTTCCGAAGCGCTCCGCGCTGAAATGCCAATCTGGGCCGCACCGCGCTCCGCGTGCATCGTCAGGCTCCTCGCCCGCATTCACCCGACCAAGACCCGGCCCTGTGCCTAGTCTGCACCGAGAATCATCGATCAAAGACCAGGCCACCATCCGACCTCCGCACAAGTCAAGGCCGGTCAAGCACGTCAACGTCAACGGTCAATGTTCAGCATCCCCCGCGTTTCTCGGCTCGTCTTTCAAGGCGTGACGTCACTCCCGCGTTGCTTCTTCCAAGGCCAGAGTCAAGTCCGCCAAGCGCTCCAAGGCCAATGAAGGAATCCAATGTTCAAAGGGCTATTGCCACCCCACTAATGCCAAGCAACTTGGGCATCAAGTTTGGCATATTCCCTTAGCTTGTCCTATATAAGAACCACTTCATTCCCTTGGAAATTGTTCCTTCGGTCCCGGAAATCTAGCAATACAATTCAAGAGTTTTTATTCTTTTTGCACGTCTCTCTCTCTACCCCTTCTCGTATTACATTTCCATTTACTTATGCAAAGCTATTGTATTCACCCCATGAATACTAGTAGCTAAATCCCTCGATCTAGTTGTGGGTTCGTAATTGCAATCATGTTTTGAGGCATCGCACTTTACATTTTCTATCTCGTTACTAGTCCTTGTACTTAATCTATGGGTCGAGAGCTACGCTAAGTGGATGTCTAGCCACAAAGTTTAGCGAAGGTTCGAGACCCTATCGTTATCATCTACCGGATGCTAGTCGCAATGGTAGATAGTAACACTTAGGCCAAGTGGATTGTTTGGGGTAAGGTTTCGAAGTACTACCTAGTCGGAGTACGTAGACGTGACTTAGTCGGCGCGACTCAAAACCCCTAGACATTTCAGCTCGACCTAAGAGAAGGACTAGGACCGGCGCTTTCCTCAACTTGCGTTCGATGAGCTACCTTAGCCGGGGCTCAAGAACACGACCTAGTCGGCGTGTTACGAACCAACGCTAGGGAAGCCAAGGTCAAGGGCGCGTTCCTTAGCCGGAACGTCGCGCCATGAGATAGATTTATCCACATAGTGCCAAGGATGAACATGTAGCAAAGAACCCACGACTAGATATTTCTCATATTACACTCTACTCACGTACTTGTCATTTTTCTTTTATAAAAACCCAAACCCCAACTGTTTTATTTTCATTTATTTACTTACAAGCAGTTGAGCTAGTTTCTCACCATTGTTGCGAAGATATCCAAGAGGTTCACACCTCATAGGGAGCTAACTCTCCCTCCACGCACATTCAAGTGTGATTCGATGATCTAAGCAGATTTTGGTGGAAAAACTGTTCTTGCTTCCACAAGACCAACAAGTAACCAAGCTAATTCCCTTGGGTTCGACCCTTACTTGCCGCTCTACTATTTTTAGTGAGCCAAAAGCGAGGAGTTTATAAATATCAATTTGCAAGGTCCTAACGACGCCTTGTCAATTAGTCGATATTGAATTGGACTTTTCCAGCACTTTACTTTTCAGTATTTACTTTCAGTCCTGTATTTACCTTCTTTACTTTCAGTCATTTACTTTTCAGTACTAAAATCACAACCAACCCACGTTACTTTCAGTATTAAAATCACAACCAACCCCCAACTGTCTTACTTTCCATTTTCGAAAGAACAACTATCCACTAATTCCCTTGGGTTCGACCCCTACTTACCGCTTTACTACCCAATAGTAAAGTCACGAGTAGCGGACTTATAAATTTATTTTGTACACATTACCTCGCGACAAGGCAGTGTTGTCAGCTGCACATAAATAATACCAAGCTATGGCGGAGTTAGTTAAAGAAAACTTAAAGCATTTCAGTTTAAACTCCTCTAGCGATTCATATTTAGGCTTCATGTGGCTACATATGGAGTGAAACGTTCGTATATGCCTCACGGGGTCTTCTCCAATGGCACCTCCGAATTTGGGGAGACGGCTAAGCATCTCAAACATAAGGTTGCTGCCCTCATTATTCCAAGGTTCTGTTCCGTAATAGGAAGACATAGAGAACTGCAAGACAAAACAAAAACAGAAAAATAAAAAGAATAAGTATTTCGATGCACAACTCCCTGGCAACGGCACCAAAATTTGACAGGCCGTCGTTGAGGCGCTGCAAAATTTACATTTATAAGTCCACTACTCATGGCCCACTATGGATTAGTAGAGCGGTAAGTAGGGGTCGAACCCAAGAGAGTCAGTGTGGAATAGTTGTTCTTTGAAAACAGAAAATAATGAAAGTAAATACAGTTGGGGTTTGTTGTTTTTAGACAGAAAGTAAATGACTGAAAATAAGTACTGAAAGTAAAGGACTAAAAGTAAAGTGCGTAAAGTAAATGATTGAATGTAAAGGACAAAAGATATTCAGTCTAGGATTTCTTCTTGTGAAACATCCATCATACACTTCAAATGATCTCTTTTACAATTCTAAGTGTGGTTGTCCCGACAAAGGTGACAACCCAAATACCTTGACAAAGGTGGTACTCCACACCCTCAACCCGTCAAGGTGTTATGTGGTTGTCCCGACAAAGGTGACAACCCTAGTACCCCGACAAAGGTGGTACTCCACAACTAAGCTTGGCAAAGTTTTAGGCTTCTAGTCCTCTACTAGAACGAACAACCCGACAAAGGTGTTGCTCGAACTAGATGTCACTATCTACCTTTGCTGCAAGGCATCCAGTAGATATTGACTATAGGAACCATTAGCTCGACTAAGCTTTGTGGCAAAACATCCACTTAGCCTTGCCGAATGATCCTTGAAATAAGCTTAAGGACTAGAGAAGTGTAAAAAGCATTAAGAACACAAGTCTCAAGATATCGGCACAAGGATGAGAACCCTATACCGAATATGAGTTAGCTACTTGTATTCATGTCAAAGAATACAAGAGCCATCACAAGAACAAGGAAAAGTAAAGTAACCGAAACAAGAACAAGTAAGGAAATCGAAATCGGACAAGGAAAGTAAGACAAGCCGTGGCTTTGGTATCAAGAACAAGTAAGTAAAGACTTGACAAGGAAATAGTAAAGGAAATCACAAGAACAAAGCAAGAACAAGTAGAGAGCAATTCGGTTTTGAAATTATATCCCCTGTTCAAGCAAGTGTTCTAGGTTGTGTTTGGACAGACCTTGAACTCTTTCTACCACAGTTCCACACCAAGTACAAACAGAACAATAAAACACGAGTACGCACAGATTGATAACCCAGTTCGGCTTCGCCTACTCTGGGGGGTTTCCCACACCCGAAAAAGGGACAACAAATCTTATTACGAGTTTAGGGTAACAGGAGGTCTTACTCTTACACAACACCTTGTTTGTAATGGCCTCACCACTAACACTCCGTCTCTCAGATTTGCAACCGAGGTTTGTAGCAACTCCCCTCGATCCCCTTCGTCCAGACCTACCGACCGAACGTGCTCGACCTTCACTTGAAGCTCGGATGCTTTCCTTCGAAAGCTTGTTTGCCTTGGTTGTGTGCGCTTGTACGATCGCTTCCAGGTAGTCTGAGTTGCACTTGCAAAGACTACTCTTACACCGATGAGTTTCCAGTAGGGAGAACTCAATCGGCTGTCGCTCCTCCTCCAATCAGTAGGATTTTCTCGTGTTTATTTTCTCAGCAGGAGCAACTCTTAATCTGGACGCCCTAGCCTCCTTTTTATAGGCTTTTGAGAAGACAGATCCGGATCTGAATATCCTGATAATAAATCGGAGATACTTCAGAATATTTGCAGAATATTCAACCAAAACCAATCTCCGAAGATGACTTCTACGCCAAGCCACCCGACAACTTCTCAACCAATCTGCACTGTATCTGATCTGTTGAGATGACTCCATGATGTGTTCCAATCAAGTACTCTCATCGAAATCTTCGGGGGATCCATATCTTTATTCAAATATTCAAGAGATATTCTCTTTTGAAGAATGATCCGATGGTCTTTAAATCTGGTAAGATAATCTTCGAATGATATCCTAAGTATCTGTTTCTTCATTGACCGACTTCAACCGAAAAGATCCTCAATCCCATATCCTCAATCTTCAGAATCTTCTGAAACCAGATTATGCGTCTTCTGCATGCTATACTTCTGTTCCAGTGCGTGATTGAACTCTTCTTGAACTCTAGCTCCAATTGTCTAAAGCCGTTTTGCCAAAGCCATGCCATTCATGGGAACATCAATCTCCCCCTTGGCATTTTGGCAAAACAAATCAATACTTTAGACACAACTTGAGGAACCAGAACAGTTACCTCAAAACACTCCCCCTTTTTGCCACAAACTGGCAAGGGGTCCAGCCAAGCAAACCGTTCTCCTCGGCAACTGAAAAAAACTCATCAACTCCCCCTCGAGCATAGCCCAGGACAGTGACACATGCTGTGAGACTGTCAGACATTGGTGTCGCAGCAGTTGTTCGGCCTCCGGAAAGATCTCTACCTCCTTCAGTAGTTGACCACGTTCAACTCGGGACACCTTCTCACCAGCAGTACTCCTGATGGAAGACTTAGGTGCGTTCTTCCTGTTCAACCCGGGGTCCTTCAGATCATTCTTATGTCGACCCTTGAACAGCTTGTGATCAACAACCAACTTTACCGAAACACCTGATAGTCTGTCCTGGTATGTCTTCAAAACTGGATGCTGATCAACAACCAACTTTACCAATTGGTGTTCAGCTTGTAAAAGCGATGGGAAGATTATCTGGTGCAGAGACTTGGTAGATATGGCGTGTTCTGCATCTTTGGACGGTCCACAGTCAGATCAGTCTCCTTCAAGAGCTGAAAAAATCTACTCTCCTTTGTACTTCTTCTCATCAAGCATCCTTTCAGGAAGGATCTTTCTTTTCTGCCCCGCTTTCCACTTGGCTGCTGCGACTGTACTGGCAAACCATACTTCATGCTTAGTCACTCTAGTTGGTACACTGGTCGGAACAGACCTTGGAACACTTCTCTTCCTTTTCATTGATGCACTTGCTCCCCCTGCATCTGTTCTCTTACCATCCGTCTTGGAGTTTCTTCAGTCGAACATGCTTGGATGACCGCTTTCTTCATTGGTCTCATCTTTTCGGACTTCTTGAGCTCAGCCAATGAGACTAAGTCCTGATTGACCTCACAATCTCCATTATCTGGTGTCTCCAGATCAGCTTCTTGCATCTTCATATCCGGGTTAGCTGGCTGTTCAAGATCTATCAGAATAGACACTTTCTCAGCAGCCTTGTCGATCTCTAAATTCTCTACAGACTCAACAGGCTCATCTTTGTCGTGAGTGATAGTCCGTTCCTTCTGCAAATCCTGGACAACCTCATCAATGTCCTTGTTCATTGCACCAAGCTTGACATCGTCCTCCTCAGATGGATCTGAGACTCGAGCGCCATCAACCTCTTCCTGATCAGAAAATTGCATCTCTACATCTGTATTAGCTGGATGTTCCAACACGGCCGGCACAGCTGGTGCAACAGATGCTTTTTCTTCAACCTGTTCATTTTTTGATAGTGTTGTAGACCTAGTAAGCACATCTCCTCAAGATTACTGTCTTCTTCAGATGGGTCTGACCTATCAGTGACAACATCTTCAGACTCTTGATGCTCCTCTCTGTCACCTTCTCTTCATCGACTACCTCAGCAGACTTTTCTGCAAAAACATTCATCCAACTCTTCATCAAGAACCAGACTTCTCTTGCTAGTAGGTTCAACAACCTGCTCAATTTCAGAGTCTGACAAATCAAGATTTCTCCCCCTCACAGCACTGATTTATGTAGCTTATTTCCTGGGAGTCCCATTCCTTCTAGATACGACTTTCCTACGAAACTATCTGTTCCAGCCTTTTCTCTTAAAATGGTCAGTCCAACTGTTCAGCTGGAGTTCTGTCTGTGACTGACCACATACTGGAGAACTTAGTTCGAGATGACACACAGACCCAAGGAGGATCTGAGCGTTTCATGCTGAGCTGCATCTAGTGGTTTGGTGAAGATGTCAGCCAATTGCTTGTCCGTTGTCACATGCGTTAGAGTTACCACCTTCTGTTCAACCAATTCTCTGATGAAATGGTGCCTGATATCTATGTGTTTCGTCCGGGAGTGCTGTACTGGATTTTTTGAGATGCTGATTGCGCTCATATTGTCACAGTACAAGGTCATCTCCTTCTGTGTAATTCCGTATTCAGACAGCATTTGTTTCATCCATTGAAGTTGAGTGCAGCTGCTTCCTGCAGCAATGTATTCCGCTTCAGCCGTAGATAGTGAGATGCTGTTTTGCTTTTTGCTGAACCAAGAAACTAGGTTATTTCCCAGGAAGAAGCATCCTCCAGATGTGCTCTTCCGATCCTCAGCATTTCATGCCCAGTCAGCATCGCAGTAGCCAACCAGATGTGAGTTGGTGTCCTTGGTGTACCAGATTCCAAACTCAACAGTCCCGCACACATATTTTAGGATTCTCTTAACTTGTGGCAGATGACTTTCTTTCGGATCCGCCTGGTACCTTGCACAAACTCCTACAGCATACGTAATATCCGGTCTACTGGCTGTCAAGTAGAGGAGGCTTCCAATCATACTCCTGTACAGTGTCTGATCGACCTTTGTTTCTGGTGATGTTTCCTGACGCGTCGGATTTATTTTTGAAAATCCATTTTGTCCCAATGACGTTGATCCCATCAGGCCTTGGAACCAGATCCCAAACATCATTCTGAGCAAATTATTCCAATTCCTCCTGCATGGCAAGGACCCAATACTCATCAAGTAATGCTTCCTTTACATTTTTCGGCTCAATTGAGGAGAGGAAACACGAGCAGGCAGCCAATTCTCGGAAGTTGATCTGTTTACTGCGAGTTTGTATTCCATCACGTGGTGATCCAATGACCTCAGAGATCGGGTGATCCCAGGCAAATCGTCGGGAGGGTTGCAAGGTTGAGACATCCTCCTGAGTGTTACTGATATCGGCTTCAGCAGATGAGGAACTTCCAGGGACGATGTCAGTGGATGGTGAGTCACCGTTAGTGTTGTTGGAAGTGTTAGGTTCTCCTTCAGTGTGCTGGGAAGATGGTTGTGTCTCAGGTACTGTGCAGGAACTATCGTCACTGTCGTCAGAGACAGCCTGTACAACCACTTCATCCTTAACTTTGACATTAATTGATTCCATGACTGAACCTGTCCGCTTGTTGAACACCCGGTATGCACGGCTGTTTGAGGAATACCCCAGAAAAAATCCTTAATCACTCTTTGGGTCCTGCTTCTGTCGGTACTCCCTGTCATTCAGAATATAGCACTCACTTCCAAATATGTGAAAGTATTTGACAGTGGGCTTCTTTCCTTTCCAGAGTTCATAGCACGTCTTTTCCGTTCCAGTGCGAATAGAAACTCGATTTAAGATGTGACATGCCGTGTTCATGGCTTCGGACCAAAATTTCAGAGGAATATTCTTGGCATGGATCATCACCCGGGCCATCTCTTGAATGGTACGATTTTTCCGTTCCACAACTCCATTTTGCTGAGGCGTGATTGCCGAAGCAAACTGATGAGCTATTCCATGTTCCATACAATAGTTTCTCATAGTAGCATTCTTGAATTCAGTGCCGTTATCACTCCTGATGGACACCAGTTTTTCTCCTCTGTCGTCCCTCTCTCGTTGGATCAAGGTAGCGAGTTCGATGAATTGTTGAGCAGCTTCAGTCTTGTCTCGGAGAAACCTTGTCCAAGTGAATCTGGTGAAGTCATCGACACATACCAGCACATACTTCTTCCCTCCATAGCTCTCAGTTTGCATTGGTCCCATTAAGTCCATATGGATCAGTTCCAGTGGTCGGCTGGTACTGATTTGTGAGACCTTAGGATGAGAGGCTTTGGTTTGTTTCTCGATCTGGCATTCTCCACACACCACATCCGGATTTCCTTTTACATTTGGCATTCCTCGGATGAGTTCAGATGAGCCGAGTTTCTTCAGTGTCTTGAGGTTTAGATGACCCAAACGTATGTGCCAAAGAGACATCTCATCTGCTTGGCTGGACAAGCAAGCTGTTGAAGAATCTGTTCCAGTTTAGCCGATGAGATAACAGTTGTTGGCTGCTCTGCTTCCCTTCATCAGGATCCCTCCATCTTTATCGAGAACATGGCATGAGTTGTGAGTGAATTTGACATGGTATCCCCCGTCGCAGAGTTGACTAATGCTGATAAGGTTCACTTTCAGTCCTTCCACTAGGAGAGTGTCTTTGAGGACAGGTAAATCCGGAACCTTCAATGTCCCACAGCCGATCACCTGTCCCTTTCCACCATCTCCAAATGTGACGAACTGTTTTGTAACAACAGGTCGAATTTTTGCAAGGAACTTGGAGTCTCCCGTCATATGTGCGGAGCATCCGCTGTCGAAGTACCAGCGATCCTTCTCCATGTTACTTGAGGAGCTGAATGCAACCATGCACACATTATTACTTCTGTAGGCCTTCGAATCTCTTATACAGCCATGGACGGTGCTTGATGGTGGCTTTCCCTGTTTTTCAGTAATCTTGAACAGTTCCAGGATCCCACTCAGTGTGTCGAGTGTTTGCTCTGATACCATTTGAAATTATATCCCCTGTTCAAGCAAGTGTTCTAGGTTGTGTTTGGACAGACCTTGAACTCTTTCTACCACAGTTCCACACCAAGTACGAACAGAACAATAAAACACGAGTACGCACAGATTGATAACCCAGTTCGGCTTCGCCTACTCTGGGGGGTTTCCCACACCCGAAAAAGGGACAACAAATCTTATTACGAGTTTAGGGTAACAGGAGGTCTTACTCTTACACAACACCTTGTTTGTAATGGCCTCACCACTAACACTCCGTCTCTCAGATTTGCAACCGAGGTTTGTAGCAACTCCCCTCGATCCCCTTCGTCCAGACCTACCGTCCGAACGTGCTCGACCTTCACTTGAAGCTCGGATGCTTTCCTTCGAAAGCTTGTTTGCCTTGGTTGTGTGCGCTTGTACGATCGCTTCCAGGTAGTCTGAGTTGCACTTGCAAAGACTACTCTTACACCGATGATTTTCCAGGAGGGAGAACTCAATCGGCTGTTGCTCCTCCTCCAATCAGTAGGATTTTCTCGTGTTTATTTTCTCAGCAGGAGCAACTCTTAATCTGGACGCCCTAGCCTCCTTTTTATAGGCTTTTGAGAAGACAGATCCGGATCTGAATATCCTGATAATAAATCGGAGATACTTCAGAATATTTGCAGAATATTCAACCAAAACCAATCTCCGAAGATGACTTCTACGCCAAGCCACCCGACAACTTCTCAACCAATCTGCACCGTATCTGATCTGTTGAGATGACTCCATGATGTGTTCCAATCAAGTACTCTCATCGAAATCTTCGGGGGATCCATATCTTTATTCAAATATTCAAGAGATATTCTCTTTTGAAGAATGATCCGATGGTCTTTAAATCTGGTAAGATAATCTTCGAATGATATCCTGAGTATCTGTTTCTTCATTGACCGACTTCAACCGAAAAGATCCTCAATCCCAGATCCTCAATTTTCAGAATCTTCTGAAACCAGATTATGCGTCTTCTGCACGCTGTACTTCTGTTCCAGTGCGTGATTGAACTCTTCTTGAACTCTAGCTCCAACTGTCTAAAGCCGTTTTGCCAAAGCCATTCCATTCTTGGGAACATCAGGTTTCAAAAACAAGAGAAATGTATTGAAGTGGGAAGAAGAGAGAGAAGCTCTCAACTTCGTGGTATATGTACATTTGATTTCTAAGGCTAAGGCCTCTATTTATAGGCAAGGGAAGACTTGGGGGCTAAGTTATGGCATGAAAATATCCCAAAAGCAAAACCCACTTAGAGTGGTATTCATCCAAGCCATCCACTTGGAGAGCCAACCGACTTGGACTTGGTTCTCCCCAAAGGCCGGTCGCCTTTGAGCTAGGTGCTTCCAAAGGTCAGCCGCCTTTGAGCAAGGTGCTTCCAAAGGGCAGCCGCCTTTGAGCTAGGTGCTTCCAAAGGGCACCAGACTTGAGTAGCAAGCACCTGGAAGTTGATCAAAGCTTTGGCCGGAATTGGGTCGGAGCATGGCTGGGTCTTGGTCGGAGCTAGGTCGAAGTTTGGTCGGAGGTCTTTGGCTTTTGGACCGCGGTTTTGGAATGCTGAGGCAATTCTAAGCCTACTGGTCGAATCATTTTGCCGGAACCTGGTCGGGTCCCGGAATTGGGATGAAAGGACCTGGACCTTGGGCATTTCTCGGGCATGGGCCGGTTCCACTCGGGCGTTTTGTCTGGAAAGTGAGATTGTCCGAGTCATTTAGCATTTAGAACAACTTGGTCGAGCCAGATTTGCTAGATTCGCCGGTCTGGTCGAGCGACTTGGTTTGGTGCCTATCAGCGCCGGGGCCTTTGCCTTGGATGTGGTGAGCTAACTGACAATCTGCTCGGTCATTCTCCTTGGTCTTCCGACATTATCCACCTTATTTTCCATTTTGATCACTTTGCTCGATGTGGATTCATCATATCAGCTCGTTTGCCCGGGCAACTTGAATTTAGAGCAAGACAGCTCGGGCGTGGCATGGGCGATGCCTGGGACTCTCTCGGGCGCGGCCTGGGCAGAAATAACTTAGCGTGCTTTTTTGCACAAATCTCCCTTTTTAGGCTTGATTCCTCTTTAGACTCCAAAATTGCCTGAAATGCAAAAAGACATTAACAAGCACATGTTCGTACGACCAAATGTCTAATTTGGTGGGTTTAACTGACTCGATGAGTCATTTAAATACGACCCATCAGTGGGTTTAGTAGTACTTTATGAATCATATAAATACGTCCCATCAAATACCCCCACACTTAATCTTGTTCGTCCCGAACAAGTCTAGTCAAAGAGGAACGACAACACCCTAAGTCCTAAATGTGAATGTGAGATGGAAAGCTAGACTTCACCTTTGCATGCATAACTTACTTGCTTCCAAACGAAATTATGCTCACATATGAAAGTAACTAGACACTTGTACCTTTGAGCCGAGATGCAAACCAATTTGGATGATTGGGAGATAGGCCTTTTTAGGCTCTTGATTTGCACTCTCGGATCCGATCTTACTATATGGTTATGTTACTTGCTTCTTCTAGCACGTGATTGATTCGGGCTAATGGGTCGAGCTCTTTTTCTTTGTTTGCGTGGTTGGACAGCTTTTTGTAGTGAGGTTTGGCCTTCGGCCTTTGATTTGGCATTAGAGTACTTCACTTTTGCTTCGGGTAAAAATTTTCACCATTTGTAACTTTCACAATTTGGCCTTCCGCCTTTGATATGACTCTTTGAGCTTTGCTCCTTGTGAATTGCTTATCCATTTCTTCACTTTTGGGAGGTCCAATCACCGCTCGAGAGCATATGGAAATACCTCCCCGATCTTTTTCATCCTTGCCCTTTTCGCGCGGGTCAAGATGAGGGTCGCTCATCTATTTTGTCGGCTACTCGGACTAGAGATAGGACGGTTTGATTCCTGTCCCGCCTCTTGCATAGACACTGCATGGCGGAGTCCACTCTTCACCAAGAAGCCCAAAGTGCTAGCCTCCACAATCTTCACATAACCATAAAGTAATGATCCGGTCCCTTGAATGCTTGTCAAGCCTCTCTAGGGCATTTCTTTTAACTCCACATCCTACATTTATCTTGGCACACAAAGACAAGTAGAAAGTTAAATACACATGTGCTTACACAATTAAGATTTCACAAGGAAATATATGAATCGGATTTATCTAATTTCACATCATGAAAGTTTGTATTTTCAAAAAGTGTTGACTACTATGTGCAATGACTACCCCCACACTTTTGAACGAAACCGTTCCTCTCGGAACGACTTAGTTCAAAACACACAAAAACAATTTTAACAATGGAAAGGAAATGACATGAAGAGTAAGGAACGAAGAGAACTCCCTTTATGGTGTCGTTGCTAAGTCAAGGCCATAGGAGCAAACGACAAGGCCTGGCCCGACCAGATTCAGTTGATGTTTGAGGGGGTCCGGTTGGGACCTGGTTCTCTCGGGCGCAGCCCGGTCATTCTCGGTTGCGGCCTGGGTACTGGTGAGTTTCCTCGGGCGCGAGCCGGTCAGTCCCGGTTGCGGCTCGGTTATGCTCAGGTCATGCGCTCGTATGTTACAAAGCATGCGCTCGCATGTTGAGCATATGTTCCCTGCATAAGATAAACATTCCTTTCCCAAATACAAAAGGGTGAGTATCAAAAGAAATGACATAACCATAAAAACTGTAAAAAATGAAAAATATGACGGGTTACCTCCAGGCAAGTGCCCTTTGTTTAACGCCGTTGGCTCGACGGTACCTCACTCATGGATCATAAGTTGGGATCCCATGGGTGCTTGAGGTCGAACTTCTTCTCGGTTGCCCTTTTGCTCCGCCCAAAGAAAGTATGGAGTGATGTGCTCGGTTCTAGTTTCCATTGGTCCGGCTGGTTCTTTTCCACATACAGCCGAGAAGATGAGGGCTCCTTGGCCATAGATGCTGGTCCATCGAGCCGTGCTCTCTTGTTTCTCCTTTTGGGTTTCCATTCCTTTGGCCCATGTCTTTGCCGCTTCTTCATGTCTGAATGGTCGGCACCTTTGCAACTTCGGAAGTTCAGCATCTTTCCATTAAATGTAGGCGACATCAAGCTTGTTCCCATGCTAACCCTCTTCTTTGTGGCGTAGATGATTGGCCGTCCTTGGTCCTTACACTTTTCAGGAGGCTCTTCTTGGCTTGTGACGAGTGGGAGCTCCTTCGTTGGCTGTTTTGGCTCATGCTTCTCCTCCAACTCGCCTAGCAATGCATCATCATTGATCATCTCATCTTCGGTGGCTATGATCTGCATAAAACATAAAGGGTCAAGCAGGGGCTTCTCGGCCATGAGGTCTGGGTCTTTCTCGACCAGCCCGTCCGTGAGGACTGGGTCTGCTTCGGCCAGCTCGTTAATGAGGACCGGTTCTGATGTCGGCAGTTTGGCAGTGAGGTCCGGGAATTCCTCGGGCAGATTGGTAATGAGGACCGGGCCTGATTTGGGCAGTTCTTCTTCTAACTCCCTGGGGTAATCTGAGTGGAGCTCTTCTTCAGGCAACCATGGGTCCTCATCCTCGTCATTCATATGGTCTCCGGGGACAATCACACTGAGGACCGGGCATGTCTCGGGTGGTTTGGCATTGAGGTCCGGGACTGGCGTGATTTCCTCGGTCACTTCGGCAGTGAGGTCCATTGTAAGCTCTTCCTTGCCGACCCTTGTATTGATGTCTTCTCTCCGGTTTTTCCTTAGCTCGGACAAGGCTTGGAACAAGTCGGACAGTTGCTTTGATAGCTCGGCCAAGGCTTCCTTGGTTTCGGCCTGGTTTTGGTTCATCGCCGCGGCAAGCTCCATTACAACGTCCTCAAGCGGCTTGGTGTGATCTTGTTTTGGTCTTGACCTCTCGGACATATCATCTATCAAGTCCCATAGATCAGACTTGACCCTCTTGTTTTGGTTTTGGTCTTGGCCTGGTTAGGTTCATCACGGATCCTCCCGCTACATCATTAAGCCTATTCCACTCAAGTGGCATCATCCCACCGAGAAACCTTTGAAGAAGATATAAGTTCGTGAATCCACGGTGCGGGTAGCTCGCCACAATGGAATCGAAGTACGATAAGTACTCATCCAATGTTTCATCCCGGGATTGCTCAAGAGTGATGATCTTCTCGCGGACTTCAAGTTGGAAGGATGGTGGGGAAAACTCCTCATCGTTCCAAGGATCTCTTTCGTAATAGGAAGACATGGTGAACTGCAAAACAAAAACAAAAAACAAAAAAACAAATAGAACAACTATTTCGATGCACAACTCCCCGGCAATGGCGCCAAAATTTGACAGAGCCCGTCGTTGAGGCTTTGCAAAATTTACATTTATAGTCCACTACTCATGGCTCACTATGGATTAGTAGAGCGGTAAGTAGGGGTCGAACCCAAGAGAGTCAGTGTGGAATAGTTGTTCTTGAAAATGGAAAAGAAAGTAAATACAGATTGGGTTTTTGAGGGTTTTTTAGACAGAAAGCAAATGACAGAAAGGAAAGTGCTAAAAGTAAAGTGCGTGAAAAGTAAAGTGCTGAAAGTAAAGTGCGTGAAAAGTAAAGTGCTGAAAGTAAAGTGCTGAAATGTAAAGTGCTTGAAAGTAAATGACAGGAAAGTAAAATGCTGATAAGTAAGGACGAAAGATATTCATTCTAGGGCTCTACTTGTGAGACATCCATCATAGACTTCAAATGATCTTACTTGTGTTCATAAGTGTGGGTTTATTCCTTTTCAAGACTTAAACCCTAAAGTAAGGCCATTTCAAGCACTTACACCACAATCTACTCCAAAGTCAAGACATAGACTTCTAGTTCTAAGTGCAGCCACTTGATCTCTCATTTTTGATCAACCAAGCGACTTAAGGAAGATTAAACTACTCGGCCAAGCCTTGCCATTTCAAGCATCCACTTAGCCGTGTTGTCTAATCAAGATTTGAACTACTCAGCTAAGCTTTGACCTTTCAAGCATCCACTTAGCCTTGTTGTTCAACCGAATAATGGAACAAGAACTAGTTGACACTCTAAGAAGCATTAAGCTCAAGTCTCAAGATGCATACACAAGTATGAACACCCTTTGACCGAATATGCTTTAGCTACTTGTATTCATGTCAAGGAATACAAGCACCATACTTATGAAAGTAAAGGTAACCGAAAAGTAACGACAAGTACAAGAAAAGTAAAAGAAACCGAGAGCAATTTTGTAACCGAGAGCAATTTTGTAAAGCAAGTAAAGGGAAGCCGTGGATTTGACAGAAAAGTAAAGGAGAGGAGCTCCAAATCAAGACAAGTAAAGGAAAGAGAGCTTCGGTTTCTAGAACAAGAACAAAGAACAAAAGTAGAGAGCATTTCGGAAATAACAAAGGAAAATGTAGAGAGGTTTGTATTGAAGTGAGGAGAGAGAGAGAAGCTCTCAATTCCAAGTATGTACATGGGACAAGGAACTCTAAGGCCAAGGCCTCTATTTATAGGCAAGGGAGACTTGGGGGCTAAGTTTTGGATTTGAAAGCAAACACTTGGATTGGCTTAGCCAAAAGCAACCCACATGGCTTCTCACTTGCATTCCCATGAGCAAACCGACTTGGACCTTGTTGAAGCCAAAGGCCAGCCACTTGCACTTGCCTTCATCCAAAGGGGAACCGAATTGAAGGAGTGGGAGCCAACCGAAATCCAAAAGCTAACCGAAATGAATAGTAGAGGCCAACCGGAATATTGGGACTTTGGTTGGTTCTTGGCCGGAACTTGGTTGGACCCTGGTTGTACTTGGCCGGATCTTGATCAGAGTTTTGCCGAAGTTTGGCCGGAATCTGGCCGGAATTTTGGCCGGAGGTCCTTAGCTTTTGGATAACTGATTTGGAATGCTGAGGTAATTCTAAGACTTGCCCATGAAGGATGTTTGGCCAGAATATGGCCGGAGCTTGGTCAGAATCCCAAAATGGCCGGAATTGCCCTAGATTGGCCTGGATCAGGCTTGAGCTGGTTCCACTCGGGCGCTTTGTCTGGGAAGTGAGATTGTCCGAGTCATTTGACATTTAAAACAACTTGGTCGAGCCAGATCTGCCAGATTATCTGGATTGGTCGAGCGACTTGGTTTCGGTGCTAATCAGCGCGCGTGGGACCTTTGGAATTGGGCCAACTGCCAATTTGCTTGGGCATTCTCCTTGGTTTTCCGACATTCTCCACCTTATTTGCCATTTTGATCACTTTGCTCGAGGCGGATTCGTCAGATCAGATGGTTTGCTCGAGCAACTTGAATTCAGTGCTAGACAGCTCGGCTGGTGTGCTGGGCGCGGCCTGGGCGATGCCTGGGCGATCATTTCTTCAGACCCGGCTGAAGTTTCTCGGGCCTGGCTTTGCCAGAAAGGACTTGGCATGATTTTGGGCACAAATCTCCCTTTTAAGCGTGTTTCCTCTTTAGACTCCAAAATTGCCTATATACACAAAACGACATTAACAAGCATATGTTCGTATAACCAAATGTCATTTTTGGTGGGTTTAGTAGTACTTGATGAATCGTATAAATACGTCCCATCAGACGTCCTTGCAGTCAGGGAGATCCGAAACCTTCAATGTCCCACAGCCGATCACCTGACCCTTTCCTCCATTTCCGAAAGTGACAACCTGTTTGTTTGAAATAGGTCAAATGTGCATAAGGAGTTTAGGATTACCTGTCATGTAAGCAGAGCACCCACTATCAAAGTACCAGTGATCTCTCTCTATGTAGCTTGATAAACTGAACGCAGCCATGCATACTGTCTTGCTTGCCTTTGGAACCCAGACTTGTTGCATTCGAGGTTTACTCTTGTGTCCCACGGCTGTTTGCTCTGCAAGAAACAGGCTGTACCTTGGTCTGATATGTCCAATCTGGTAGCAGTACCAGCATGTGCGGGAATCTTTCCTCTGATTAGAAGCCGAACTGAAGTGAACTTTGCGAGTCCTTCTTTGACCACCTTTGAATTTTTCTTGGGACAGATCCACTTTCTGTCTAGGGTGCTGTCTCACCGTCTATGCTGGATTCTGTTCAGACACTGGTTTTGCTTTAACAAACATTGTACCTTTTGAGCTACCTTCTCCTGAGAACCCCAATCCTCTATGTCCGGACTCCATCCTCTGAGCTTTGAGAATCTCATTCAAATTTTTTGATCCAGAGTTTAACATTCTTACCGACTGTTTGAGCCGAGTGAGCTCCTTCTCAGCTGTTGAGCGATCCATCTTTTCAGATTCCAGCTGAAGCTCTAGTGACTCCACCTTCTTTAGCAGGAACACGTCCTTGCGTTTCAGATCAGTGATCGTTTTCCTTAGACCAGCAATGCCTATAGAATGAGTTTCATGATCTTTCTCCATGTCGACTTTCAGAGAAGAGACAGTGCCCAGGAGTTCCATTTTCTGAGCAAGCAACACATTCTTTCCTGTTTCATTTCAGTCAGACGAGTTTCCAGCGAATCAATCTTGCATTGGAGTTCTACTTTCTGTGTCATCAGAATCTCGGCCTCCTCCCATATTTTGTCCTTCTCCATGGTCACACTTGTAATAGTGTCATTCAGCTTCTTGTTGACCTTGACCAGCAGCAGCCACTTCTCATATAGATCTTTGTAAGTTTCAGCAAGAGTCTCCTGTGTGAGTTCTTCATCATCACTGTCTGAAGAGTCGTTGGTTGGGTGTTCCAACTGAGGTGGCACACTTTCACTGGTGTTGCTGCATTCTTCAAGAGTTGTGACGAAGGCCACAAAGTTGGTGGTTTCACTCCCTTCTTTCTCTTCGTCTGACTCACTGTCGCTGAAGCTGGCGACCATTGCCTTCTTCTTCATGAGGGTGTTTGCACATTGAGCTTGGACGTGACCGAACCCCCTGTATTCATGACACTAGATCTCTTTCCCTTTTTCAGAAGGGTCTTGCCTCATATCACTTGTCCTTGACTTCCCGCTTTTCTAATTTTGAAAATTATTGGAGGATGACTGACCTTCTTCAGGACCATGTCTGTTGATTTTCCGCACCATCCTGCCGAAGTTCTGGGCCATCATAGCAATTTGCTCAGTGTTGTAGGAAGATTTCGGTATGTCTTCGGACACCTCTGCTTTTAGGGAAATTCCCTTCACATCTTTGGGCTGGACATCATGATTCATCTCATACATTCTGAGACAGCCCATCAGCTCGTCCAGTTTTAGCATGGTGATATCATGCATCTCCTCAATGGCAGTGACCTTCATGTCAAATCTCGGAGGGAGCGCTCTCGGAACTTTACTCGCCATTCTCTCTTCATCAATAGGTTTCCCTAAAGCAGCAGCCTCATTTGACAAATCCAGAACTCTAGCGTTGAACTCAGGGATGGTTTCACTATCCTTCATCTTCATCTCCTCGAACTTGGTTGTCACAATCTGCATCCTTGAGTTGCGAACTTTGTCCGTGCCTTCATAAGCCTTTTGAAGGATATCCCAGGCCTCCTTTGCCACTTCACAGTTGATGATCAGCTTCATCACGTTTTCATCTACTCCAGAGAAGATTGCATTGATGGCCTTAGAGTTTCCCACGAATGCTCTGTCATCCGCCTCAGTCCATAGAGCTTCTGGTTTCGGAACAACTTCTCCAGTGAGATTTTCCATTGTAGGTTCAGTCCATCCAGTCAAGACTGCCTTCCGAGCCCTTTCATCGAGAGATTTGAGAAAAGATTTCATCTTGGGGCTTCCAGGAGGCATAGTTTGATCCTTCAAGCAGTGGGGGTCTTGTGGTGCTTTGTCCTTCCTTCAGAGTCATATTTAACAGTTCAGGATCCCACTCAGTGTGTTGAGTGTTCTGCTCTGATAGCAATTGAAATTTTGTAACTTGTTCAAGCTACTGTTCAAGGTGTAGACGAGACAGACCTGGAACACGTTGAAACAGTTCCGCACACAAACAGAATAGAGGCACACACCGATTGATACCCAGTTCGGCATCGCCTACTCTGGGGGGGTTTCCCACACCCTAAAGGGACACAAATCTTTATTACAAGATTAGAGCTTACCCGTGGACTTATTCTTACTCTTCGTAATTGCCTTGCCTCAAATCCTCCGTCTCTCAGATTTGCAATCTTGGTTCACCTCAGCTTACCACTATCCCCTTTGTCCGAACCTTCTGTCCGAACGTGCTCAACCTTCTCTTGAAGCTCGGTCGCTTTCTCTCGAAAGCGGGTTGGTCTTTGTTGTGTGCTGTAGTAGGATCAACTCCAGTCAGTCTGAATAGCACACGGATCAGACTGAACTTGCACCGATGAATTTCCAGTGGGGAAAAACAAACGGCCATCGCTTTCTTCTTCTCCAATCTCACGAATGCACTCGTGTTTTTCTTTTTACTCAAGAAGCGATGCAGATTATGGATGCCCTAGATATGTATTTATATGTGCGGGCGCTATCCAAAATCTGCTCTAGATATCTCATCAACTATTTAGGAAATATTCCTAAATATTTCGATGTGTATCTTTATCAAATTGATTGGGAAGATCATGAGATAACTTCCTCGAAAAGTCAGCCACGCCGCCTTCAATTTGATGTGAAGATATTCATTTGAATATCTGAGGCTCAAAATCTTCACTGGCCGACTTCAGTTCGAAAAGATCTTCGATCTTTAGAACCTTCTCGAAAACATCCTTGCGTCTGCTCCACGCTGTACATGTGTACCAGGATGTGTTCGAACTCCCCCTGAACTCCTGCTCGAACTATCTAAAGGCGTTTTGCCAAATACATGCCACTCAAGGGAACATCAGGCGTCATCTCAGGTATATGTTGCAATACATAGAAATGGGCTTTTGTTAACTCATCCACAGGTTTAACTATTTGTTTCTATCCACTTGTTCCTTTTCCTTGAAATCGATTAAAATGACGTGGCCTTGGAATCCCAATTGCAGTGGTATTTCCCAAAAAGTTAGTGCAAAATTCAATCGCCTCTTCAGTTATGTATCCTTTCACTATACATCCTTCAGGACGATGCTTATTTCTCATGTAGCACTTTAGAATCTTCATGTACCTCTGAAAAGGGTACATCCATCTCATATGCACTGGTCCAAGAATTCGTAGCTGGCACACTAAATGAGCAATTGGATGGACCATTATATCGAAAAAGGATGGTGGGAAGAACATCTCAAGTTGGCATAATGTAACCGGTACCTTCTCTTGTAATCTATCAAGCTCTGTTGGATCAACAACCTTAGCACATAAAGAGCTGAAAATCATGCAAAGTCTATGTACAATGGCTCTCACTTTTGGAAGCAATATACCTCTACTTGCGATAGGTAAGGGCTGTTGAATCAAAGTGTGACAGTCGTGAGATTTTAATCCATTCAATCGCATATCCTTCATCAAAACCAAACTGGCAATATTTTAAGAGAAGCCATACGGAACTTTAACTCCTTTAAGACATCCGCAAAATCTTGATTTCTCACTCTTAGAAAGTGAAGAAGGGGTCTTCAAAACTCGTTTCGTGCTTGATGGGCATCCCTTCTTTGAGTTTTTCAATTGTGTACTGATGGGGTCACCATGCTTTAGCCATTCCGCTCTCTCTCTCTCTCTCAGATGTACCAGATGTAGTAATAGAAGAAAGGGGGAAACGGAGAGAAGTTTTTTGTTATTGGCTAAGAGCTGAATCTGCTCAGATTTCTCCGTCGGCAGCTAAAGTGCAACTGGTGGAGGAGAAAGTGATCGAGAATAATGGTTCGGGTAACAGAGAAGTTGAAGCGTCAGGACCAGGTAATTGTTCACGAGACTCGAAACATAGGCAGTCTTTTCCATCTCCAAGAAGGGTGGGTGAGATTATCGATGTAAGCTATAAAGTAGAGCAAGAAAAAATGAAAGAGGGTACTGATGAGGCTGCTGATCTACATATGGTGAATGCGTCTTGGGAAATACCACAATCAAAAGCTGATGTGTTTGGCTAGATAATCCTATTGGGCCAGCACAGGAGAGCGCAAATTTTAGGCCTGACAGGACAAAAGCAGTGGGCGGATATGAAGGAAAAATATTAAAGAAAGAGAAAGGCAATGAGCGATTATCGGGGGTCATGCAAGGTAGTTGGAAGTGCAATTTGTTGGAGATTTTAGGGTTTACATGTTGTAAAACATGTATGGGCCTTGTAAGATGTTTTGGGAAATAAATGAAACATTTTAGAACTCATTTTAGATGTGAATTGCACCAACCGATCGGCTGAACTGAGGTCTCAAAGCCAACCGGTCGGCTGGATTGAGGATAGAGGACAGTACCTCAAAGATGTTTAGTCAACCGGTTAGCTGGGAAACAATATGTGTTGCGTCCAAGGACGACGTTAAGACTGGGTCACGCCCAGCGCTAATGTCTTCACCCGGCGCGACGCTAATGTCCTCAGCGGGTGTGCGGCGGGTCAGCTTCTTATTTTGAATCGAAAGTTTATCCGATAAAAAACTGCTGATTCAAATGGGTCTTTGAGTTCGTTTTGGATATCAAACAAGGACAGAGAGAAGAGGCGATGAAGCGCTGGTCCTGATTTTTGCTCCTTCAATTTAATCGATTCGTGGGGTTCGTGAACATACTCGGGTAAGTGGATGCTTTAACGGGCAAAGCTTATCTGAGGAGTTCGACCTCTCTTAAAAACCATTTGATTGATCGTAACTGAAGATCAAATGGATGCACATAAGGCTAAGATACTTCGAAAGAAGGAATTAGTCTAAATAGAACAAGTGTTCTAAACGATGTTGCAAGTCTTGTGCTAGAAATAGCCTCGATTCATCTTTGAACACTTAGTATGATCATTAGCGGTCAATGATAAACGACTATGATACAAGGCCCCTAAGACCGAATACTTTCCTTAGATTTAAACACCACTTGCATTTACTTTCTTAGTATAAACTGCAATATCAACTACTGACGTTACGCAAGACTTGCAAATCACGCAACAATCGCTGTAAGTCTTCTCGTTTATTTTCAGTATTTACTTTTATGTCATTTACTTTTCCACACTAAAAACCAAAACCAACCAACCAATCACTTAGTTGTTAGCATTAAAACCTCAATCAACCTAAAAAACACGCTCCCTCGCTGTACAATTCCCTCAAAGAATAGCTTATCCCCCTAATTCCCTTGGATTCGACCCCTACTTACCACTTGCTACCCAGTAGTGAAGTCGCGAGTAGCGGACTTATAAATTTATTTGTACATTTGCTCTGACGACAAGCATCTGTCAAATTGGTGCCGTTGCCGGGGAATTAGCCGTCGGATTAGTTGTTCTTTCCTTTCCCTTCTCGTTTCTTCATCACGCTACACACTTTGTATGCATGGACAATGCGACATCTTCCTCTGTTCGGAGGTACGGATAGAGAAGACCCAGTACAACATTGCCGGAACTTTCACCACATTTGCCGCCACATAAAACATGAAAATGAAATGTTAGAGGAATTTAAGCTTAAATGCTTCAAATTCTCTTTAACTGATTTTGCGAAGATTTGGTATTACACATCAACCGCTAGTCGTGCAAAATATTTTGTGGACCTTTGCGTCCCATTCCTGAAGGAATTCTCCCCCCATCCTTACGCCAAAAAACCCGTGAGAAGATCATGTGCCTGCAACAATCCCGGGATGAGACTTTGGACGAATACTACACGAACTATGACACCATCGTCTCAAGCTGCCCGCACCATTGATTCACGAAGAAATTTCTTCTTCAAAAATTTCTTCGTGGGATGAGGGCCGATGAGATGACAAGGATTAACGAAGCAATGAGAAGATCAGTCGGGAACTTATCCATGACAGACATGTGGAACCTCATAAATGACCTGGCCGCAGCCACAAAACGAATACCCCAAGCTGACAGAGGAATGCAGATAGAAGAGGCTGGTCCAGAGACAGATGAAGAAGATACTCCCGAGCCATCTGAAGAATCAGACATGGAAAGCATCGGAAGCAACGAGGAAACATCAGCATGGGATCTCGAGGAGGTGCCAACAAGGGAAGAAGTCCAAAACACCACTGAAAACTACGTGATCCATGAAGAGGCTAAAAGGAGGATGGGAAAAGGACCTGAGCAGAACGACTCCTCGATGGAGCATGTTTTCGCCATAACTAGACAAGGCAGCCCTAAACACCAAAAAACCGAGTTCAAGAGACTAGTAGTGAAGGGTCCCTCGCCTTCTCAGAGACGTTGGAAGGAGAAACCACCAGAACCATGGGAACTGGACCCAAGCCCATCATCCCCCAAAAACCCAGGAAGAGTCAAAGCAAGAATCAAGGTTGGCGCAATAAAGAAATTCGACCTGAGCCACCCATGGGATCCAAACCAATAATCCCCATGCGTCGAGCCAACGACGTTAAACAAAGGCACTGGTCGTGAGGTAACCCGACACCTATCTTACTTTCAGTACTTTTATTTTCTGTCATTTAGTTTTTTTCCAATAAGTCGCTCTCACCCACTTGGTGCATAGAATGAAATGACTATTCAGGAATCGGTTATGGGTGCAACATCAAGCCAGCCAGGCCTATGCCAAGAGTTCAAGGCCCCAGCCGAACTCCCTCGATTATCCAGCCTCATGCCATGACGTCCGCTCGACACTTTAAAGGGAGTTCTGTTCTTCCCTTTTCCTTAATGTCATTTCCTTCTCATAAATGTCTGCTTGCATGGCATTTGAACTAAGTCATTTCGTAAAGAATGCCTTCGTTCAAAAGTGTGCGGTGAGAACTGCCGTTGCACATATGTTTTTCTTTTTCCTTTTCCTTTAATATTATCTTTTTGAAAATATGAACTTGAGAATGTGAAAAAGATAGATCATAATTCATGCATTAACCTTGTGAAAATTCAACTGTTTAAAAACTTAGAATGTAACTTCTCATTTGTCCCTTTGTGCTGAGATAAACAGGGGATGTGGAGTTGATAGAAAATGCCCTAGAGAGGCTTGGCAAGCAATCGAAGGATCGAATCTAACTATATGGTTTTTGAAGTCAGTGGAGGCTACACTTCGGGTTTCAGTTGAATCAGAGTCATCTCCGCCATGCAGCGTTTATGCAGAAAAAAGGCAGGACGGGAATCAAACCATCCTATCTCTAGTCAGAGTAGCCGGGAAAATAAGTGAGCGACCCTCATTTTGACTCGCGCGAAACGGCGAGGATGAGAGAGAGCGGGGAGGTATTTCCATATGCTCGCGGGCGATGATTGGACCTCCCAAAAAAGGCTTGATAAAATGGACTAGCAAGCCACAAAAAGGCAAAAGCTCAAAGAAGCTAATCAAAAGGCCAAAGGCCAAAGTTGTGCAAGTTTAACCGACCAAAAGTGAAGTACTCAAAGAGTAAAATCAAAGGCCAAAGGTCGATTCACTACAAAAAAGCTGTCCCTCGCCAAAAAGAAATCAAAAGGCTCAACTCAGTGAAACCCGAACCGAATCACGTGCTAGATAAAGCTACAAGGAAACCATATAGTGCGAGACGGTCCCGAGAATGCAGTCCAGGAGCCTGAAAAGGGCTATCTCCCGAAACATCCGAATTAATTTGCATCTCGGCACGGAGGTACAAGTATCAAGTTTCTTCTATTTATTTACACGGTTTAATTTGGTAATAAGTAGTAATGCATGAATTAGGATAAATCTAGTCCCACAGTCTCACTTTCATATTTTAAAAGTTTACTTAGATAGTGTGCCGCCCTTTAATAGCATTGTTCGGGACGAACAACTAAAAGTGTGGGGTGATCTGATGGACCATAATTATATGAATCATAAACACAGTTAAACACACCAAATTAGACTGTTTGTCTATTTAACTTTTGCTTGTTAGTTCCGATATTTATCTACAGGGTATTTTGGAGTCTAAAGAGAATACAGGCTAAGGAGGAGTTTTTAAGCGGAAAATATATTACGAGTCATTCCAAGGTCACGACCAGATGCCGACTGAAGAAATCTCAAGATCATGACATGGAATCACTCGAAACAAGTCCAACCGAAGAGCAACCAGAGTCAGTCCGGAGCAGAAATGAACCGATAGTTTTGTGAAAACCTCACAAAACTCACAAAACCTCTTCCCCCCTCTAGATGACCGGTGGCTTTTGGGGAAGGATGACTCATGGGGGGCGGCTCCTCCCTTCCCCCCCATGTGACCGGCGACTTTGAGCTCCCTCCATGGGATGATGCCATGTGTTCTCATCCTCACCATATCCTCCCCTCCTCCTTGGCTATAAATACAAGCCTCCTTCACTTGTAATCAACATCCCAAAGTGTGGAGAGCTCATCTCTCTACACATCCCAACACAACACAAATTCACTTATCTCTCTAAGATCTTGGGTACTTTTGTAAGCTTTTGTTCTAAATCTATAATACTCCTGTTGGTTCTTGAGTATTCTAGTAGTTTTTGAGAATACTCCTGTTGGTTCTTGAGTATTCTCCTTTACTTACTGTCTTTCAAAAACCCTCGAGTACTTAGCTATGGTATCCACCTCTATGGATATTCGTAGCTAAACTCTTCATTCGGTTGAAGGGGTGTACTTGTATCATAAAATATTTTAGACCCTGCACCTAGTGCCTCTCTGTGTTCAAAACTTGTTCTATGTGCCACATATTGGGTTAGAACTTCCAAGGTTGAGTGGATGCTTTAACGGGCAAAGCTCTTCCGTGGGGTTCATGAACATACTCGGGTAAGTGGATGCTTTAACGGGCAAAGCTTATCTGAGGAGTTCGACCTCTCTTGAAAACCATTTGGTTGATCGTAACTGAAGATCAAATGGATGCACATAAGGCTAAGATACTTCGAAAGGAGGAATTAGTCTAAATAGAACAAGTGTTCTAAACGATGTTGCAAGTCTTGTGCTAGAAATAGCCTCGATTCATATTTGAACACTTAGTATGATCATTAGCGGTCAATGATAAACGACTATGATACAAGGCCCCTAAGACCGAATACTTTCCTTAGATTTAAACACCACTTGCATTTACTTTCTTAGTATAAACTGCAATATCAACTGCTGACGTTCCGCAAGACTTGCCGATCACGCAACAATCGCTGTAAGTCTTCTCGTTTATTTTCAGTATTTACTTTTATGTCATTTACTTTTCCACACTAAAAACCAAAACCAACCAACCAATCACTTAGTTGTTAGCATTAAAACCTCAATCAACCTAAAAAAAACACGCTCCCTCGCTGTACAATTCCCTCAAAGAATAGCTTATCCCCCTAATTCACTTGGGTTCGACCCCTACTTACCACTTGCTACCCAGTAGTGAAGTCGCGAGTAGCGGACTTATAAACTTATTTGTACATTTGCTCTGACGACAAGCATCTGTCAAATTGGAGCCGTTGCCGGGGAATTAGCCGTCGGATTAGTTGTTCTTTCCTTTCCCTTCTCGTTTCTTCATCACGCTACACACTATGTATGCATGGACAACGCGACATCTTCCTCTGTTCGGAGGTACGGATGGAGAAGACCCAGTACAACATTGCCGAAACTTTCACCACATTTGCCGCCACATAAAACCTGAAAATGAAGTGTTAGAGGAATTTAAGCTTAAATGCTTCCAATTCTCTTTAACTGATTTTGCAACGATTTGGTATTACACATCAACCGCTAGTCGTGCAGAATATTTTCTGGACCTTTGCGTCCCATTCCTGAAGGAATTCTCCCCCCCCATCCTTACGCCAAAAAACCCGTGAGAAGATCATGTGCCTGCAACAATCCCGGGATGAGACTTTGGACGAATACTACACGAACTATGACACCATCGTCTCAAGCTGCCCGCACCATGGATTCACGAAGAAAGTTCTTCTTCAAAAATTTCTTCGTGGGATGAGGGCCGATGAGATGACAAGGATTAACGAAGCAATAAGAAGATCAGCCGGGAACTTATCCATGACAGACATGTGGAACCTCATAAATGACCTGGCCGCAGCCACAAAACGAATACCCCAAGCTGACAGAGGAATGCAGATAGAAGAGGCTGGTCCAGAGATAGATGAATAAGATACTCCCGAGCCATCTGAAGAATCAGACATGGAAAGCATCGGAAGCAACGAGGAAAAATCATCATGGGATCTCGAGGAGGTGCCAACAAGGGAAGAAGTCCAAAACACCACTGAAAACTACGTGATCCATGAAGAGGCTAAAAGGAGGATGGGAAAAGGGCCTGAGCAGAACGACTCCTCGATGGAGCATGTTTTCGCCATAACTAGACAAGGCAGCCCTAAACACCAAAAAACCAAGTTCAAGAGACTAGTAGTGAAGGGTCCCTCGCCTTCTCAGAGACGTTGGAAGGAGAAACCACCAGAACCATGGGAACTGGACCCAAGCCCATCATCCCCCAAAAAGTTTTTTCCAATAAGTCGCTCTCACCCACTTGGTGCATAGAATGAAATGACTATTCAGGAATCGGTTATGGGTGCAACATCAAGCCAGCCAGGCCTATGCCAAGAGTTCAAGGCCCCAGCCGAACTCCCTCGATTATCCAGCCTCATGCCATGACGTCCACTCGACACTTTAAAGGGAGTTCTGTTCTTCCCTTTTCCTTAATGTCATTTCCTTCTCATAAATGTCTGCTTGCATGGCTTTTGAACTAAGTCATTTCGTAAAGAATGCCTTCGTTCAAAAGTGTGGGGTGAGAACTGCCGTTGCACATATGTTTTTCTTTTTCCTTTTCCTTTAATATTATCTTTTTGAAAATATGAACTTGAAAATGTGAAAAAGATAGATCATAATTCATGCATTAACCTTGTGAAAATTCAACTGTTTAAAAACTTAGAATGTAACTTCTCATTTGTCCCTTTGTGCTGAGATATACATGGGATGTGGAGTTGATAGAAAATGCCCTAGAGAGGCTTGGCAAGCAATCGAAGGATCGAATCTAACTATATGGTTTTCGAAGTCAGTGGAGGCTGCACTTCGGGTTTCAGTTGAATCAGAGTCATCTCCGCCATGCAGCGTTTATGCAGAAAAAAGGCGGGACGGGAATCAAACCATCCTATCTCTAGTCAGAGTAGCCGGGAAAATAAATGAGCGACCCTCATTTTGACTCGCGCGAAACGGCGAGGATGAGAGAGAGCGGGGAGGTATTTCCATATGCTCGCGGGCGATGATTGGACCTCCCAAAAAAGGCTTGAGAAAATGGACTAGCAAGTCACAAAAAGGCAAAAGCTCAAATAAGCTAATCAAAAGGCCAAAGGCCAAAGTTGTGCAAGTTTAACCGACCAAAAGTGAAGTACTCAAAGAGTCAAATCAAAGGCCAAAGGCCGATTCACTACAAAAAAGTTGTCCCTCGCCAAAAAGAAATCAAAAGGCTCAACTCAGTAAAACCCGAACCGAATCACGTGCTAGAGAAAGCTACAAGGAAACCATATAGTGCGAGACGGTCCCGAGAATGCAGTCCAGGAGCCTGAAAAGGGCTATCTCCCGAAACATCCGAATTAATTTGCATCTCGGCACGGAGGTACAAGTATCAAGTTTCTTCTATTTATTTACACGGTTTAATTTGGTAATAAGTAGTAATGCATGAATTAGGATAAATCTAGTCCCACAGTCTCACTTTCATATTTTAAAAGTTTACTTAGATAGTGTGCCGCCCTTTAATAGCATTGTTCGGGACGAACAACTAAAAGTGTGGGGTGATCTGATGGACCATAATTATATGAATCATAAACACAGTTAAACACACCAAATTAGACTGTTTGTCTATTTAACTTTTGCTTGTTAGTTCTGATATTTATCTACAGGGTATTTTGGAGTCTAGAGAGAATACAGGCTAAGGAGGAGTTTTTAAGCGGAAAATATATTACGAGTCATTCCAAGGTCACGACCAGATGCCGACTGAAGAAATCTCAAGATCCTGACATGGAATCACTCAAAACAAGTCCAACCGAAGAGCAACCAGAGTCAGTCCGGAGCAGAAATGAACCGATAGTTTTGTGAAATCCTCACAAAACTCACAAAACCTCTTCCCCCCTCTAGATGACGGGCGGCTTTTGGGGAAGGATGACTCATGGGGGGCGGCTCCTCCCTTCCCCCCCATGTGACCGGCGGCTTTGAGCTCCCTCCATGGGATGATGCCATGTGTTCTCATCCTCACCACATCCTCCCCTCCTTCTTGGCTATAAATACAAGCCTCCTTCACTTGTAATCAACATCCCAAAGTGTGGAGAGCTCATCTCTCTACACATCCCAACACAACACAAATTCACTTATCTCTCTAAGATCTTGGGTACTTTTGTAAGATTTTGTTCTAAATCTATAATACTCATGTTGGTTCTTGAGTATTCTAGTAGTTTTTGAGAATACTCCTGTTGGTTCTTGAGTATTCTCCTTTATTTACTGTCTTTCAAAAACCATCGAGTACTTAGCTATGGTATCCACCTCTATGGATATTCGTAGCTAAACTCTTCATTCGGTTGAAGGGGTGTACTTGTATCATAAAATGTTTTAGACCCTGCACCTAGTGCCTCTCTGTGTTCAAAACTTGTTCTATGTGCCACATATTGGGTTAGAACTTCCAAGGTTGAGTGGATGCTTTAACGGGCAAAGCTCTTCTGTGGGGTTCGTGAACATACTCGGGTAAGTGGATGCTTTAACGGGCAAAGCTTATCTGAGGAGTTCGACCTCTCTTAAAAACCATTTGGTTGATCGTAACTGAAGATCAAATGGATGCACATAAGGCTAAGATACTTCGAAAGGAGGAATTAGTCTAAATAGAACAAGTGTTCTAAACGATGTTGCAAGTCTTGTGCTAGAAATAGCCTCGATTCATCTTTGAACACTTAGTATGATCATTAGCGGTCAATGATAAACAACTATGATACAAGGCCCCTAGGACCGAATACTTTCCTTAGATTTAAACACCATTTGCATTTACTTTCTTAGTATAAACTGCAATATCAACTGCTGACGTTCCGCAAGACTTGCCGATCACGCAACAATCGCTGTAAGTCTTCTCGTTTATTTTCAGTATTTACTTTTATGTCATTTATTTTTCCACACAAAAAACCAAAAGCAACCAACCAATCACTTAGTTGTTAGCATTAAAACCTCAATCAACCTAAAAAAACACGCTCCCTCGCTGTACAATTCCCTCAAAGAATAGCTTATCCCCCTAATTCCCTTGGGTTCGACCCCTACTTACCACTTGCTACCCAGCAGTGAAGTCGCGAGTAGCGGACTTATAAATTTATTTGTACATTTGCTCTGACGACAAGCATCTGTCAAGGAGCAAGTGGGAGAATGATAACTACATCTGCCATGGTCATATTCTTAATGGTATGTCTGATTCCCTTTTTGATGTCTATCAAAATGTTGAATCTGCAAAGTTATTGTGGGATGCTCTTGAAGCAAAGTATATGCGAGAGGATGCTTCTAGCAAGAAGTTTCTCGTGAGTAACTTTAATAGTTACAAGATGGTTGATGTTACACCAGTGCCAGAGCAATTTAATGAATTGACTCGAATATTGGGGCAGTTTGCTCAGTACAATATGAAGATGGATGATTCCATTGTAGTGTCTAGCATCATAGATAAGTTACCACCTTTGTGGAAGGATTTCAAGCACTTGGAGGAGGAAAAACAGAAAGAGACCATTGAGTCGTCTTCTGTGCGTATGGTGAAAGACAAGGGAGGTCTTCGAAAATTCAAGGGGAAGAAACGTCCCAATGAGAACATCGGTACCAAGTTCAACAAGAAACCTAAGGGTTCCTGTTGGATTTGTGGTAAACCGAGACACTACAAAACAGCTTGTAGGATGGCTAAGGGTTAGAAAGGAAAAACTAAAGTGAACGTTGGGATAAGGGCAATGAAAAATGCCCTTCCAACCTTCAAGGTCAGTTTTCTATTTCTGATTGTAATTCTAATGTGAATTATGTGTCACTTGTCGCTGAAGCATTATATGTTCAGGATGATGAAGTGGCATGGTGGATTGATGATGGACCATAATTATACGAATAAAAAACACAGTAAAACCCACCAAATTAGACTGTTGGTCTATTTAACTTCTGCTTGTTAATCCCAATTTATTTCTACAGGGTATTTTGGCGCTTAGAGAGAAAACACGCTAAGGAGAGGATTTTATGCTGAAAAGATATTACAAGCCAGTCCAAGGTCACGATCAGACGCTGAATGAAGAATCTCAAGATCCTGACGTAGGAATTACTCAAATCAAATCCAACCGAGGAACAATCAAAGTCAGACGGAGCAAAATTGGACTGATAGTTTTGTGAAAAGACTGCACAAAACTGTCAAAATGCACTCATGGACAAGGGTGACCGGCAACCTTGCTTGGAGGTGGCCAAGGGAGGAAGCTTCCCCACCACAACCGGCGGCTTTCCTCCCCTCCAACCGACAACCGGCGGCTCCTTTGCTCTCCCCCATGTGGCACCTCCCCCTTCCTCCTCCCTTCTCCTCCCTTGGATCAAAAACACATGCCACCCATCTCCACCACCAATCTTCTCCCCTTGTGGATATAAAAGGAGGCTTCTCCTCCTCATTTCATCCATCCACAATCATCCCACAATCAACATTTCACTTATCTCTCTAAATGTTTGTTACTTTGTAAGTTTGGTTTTTGGAAATAATACTCCTGTTTGTTCTTGAGTATTATACTGATTGGAAATAATACTCCTGTTTGTTCTTGAGTATTATACTTTAGAGAATACTCCTGTTGGTTCTTGAGTATTCAGTAGGAAATTGGGAATACTCCTGTTGGTTCTTGAGTATTCCACCCCTTTCCCTCTTACTATTTTCAAAAACCCCCGAGTATTTAGTTATGATGTCCTTTTCCATGGATATTCGTAGCTAAACTCCTCATTCGGTCGAAGGTATTTTCTTGTATTATATAATGTTTTAATTTCTTTTAATTTCATTTCTCTGTATTCAAAACTTGTTCTATGTGCCATTTATAGTCAGAGTTTCCAAGGTTGAGTGGAAGCTGTAACAAGCAAAGCTCTTCCGTGGGAATTCGTGATCATACTCGGTAAGTGGAAGCTGTAACAAGCAAAACTTATCGAGGAGTTCGACTTATCTAAAACACCACTTGGTCGATCGTAACTGAGAGATCAGGTGGATGCACAAAAGGCGAAGATACTTTGAAAGGAGGAATTAGTCTGAAGTAGAACAAGTGTTGCTTTAAACGATGTTGCAAGTCTTGCGCTACGAAAGGGCCTCGATTCATCTTTGAATACTTAGAAAGGTTACTAACGGTTATTAATAAACATGTTATAATACAAGGTACCTGAAACCGAATACTTTTCCTTGAATTACAAAAAAACCCCCTGTATTTACTTTTATAAACTGCTCGATCAACTACAACCATCAACCGCTCATCTACCGGAGGAATCGCAATCACGCATCACCCACTGTAAGTCTTCTTCCCTTAACTCTTTTACTTTTAGTATTTTAAATTCTGTATTTATTTTCTGTATTTACTTTTCCGCATAAAAAACAAAAAAAACCCAAAAACAGTAGCTTAGTAATTAGCAGTAAGTCCGCAATCGACCTAAAATCACTCACCATACTGATGGACCATAATTGTACGAATCAGAAACACAGTTAAACCCACCAAATTAGACTGTTTGTCTAGTTAACTTTTGTCTGTTAGTCCCGATATATTTCCACAGGGCATTTTAGAGACTGAAGTGAAAACACGCTAAGGAGAGGATTTTATGCTGAAAAGATAACAAGAGTCAATCCAAGGTCAAGATCATATGCCGACTGAAGAAATATCAAGGATCCTGACGTGAAATTGACCATAACAAATTAATCAGAAGAATCAGGAGAGGAATCAAGACAGCCCGGGAAAGGAACACACTGACAGTTTTGTGAAAAGACTGCACAAAACTGTACAAAACTCACATATGGCAAGATGACTTGGTGACTTGATGAAGAGGTGGCCAAGGGAGGAGCTCCTCCACCCAAGGCAACCGGCCACCGGCGGCTCCTCCACCCAAGGCAACCGGCGGCTTTTCCTCCTCCACATGTGGTGGCTCCTCCTCCCTTGATTTGCTCATCCAATCTCCATGCAACAAGTGCCCTCATCTTAGCCCTCCATTTCTCCTCCCCATGGCTATAAATACACCCCTCCTCCTCCTCACAAATGCATCCCAAAATTGTAAATCACTTCTCTCTCTAAGTTTGTTACTTGTAAGTTTGGTTCGATTTTGAAATAATACTCCTGTTTGTTCTTGAGTATTATACTGGAAATTATAATACTCTTGTCGGTTCTCGAGTAATATAATACTGTAGAGAATACTCCTGTTGGTTCTTGAGTATTCAGTAGGAATTAGGAATACTCCTGTTGGTTCTTGAGTATTCCACCCCTTTCCCTCTTACTGTTTCCAAAAACCCCCGAGTATTTAGCTATGGTATCCATCTCTATGGATATTCGTAGCTAAACTCTTTATTCGGTGGAAGGTATTTTCTTGTATTATATAATGTTGTAATATCTTTTAGTTTCATTTCTTTGTATTCAAAACTTGTTCTATGTGCCATTTATAGTCAGAATTTCCAAGGTTGAGTGGATGCTACGAAAGGGCAAAACTCTTCCGTGGGGTTCGTGAACATACTCGGGTAAGTGGATGCTACGAAAGGGCAAAGCTTATCTGAGAAGTTCGACTCATCTAAAACACCACTTGGTCAATCGTAACTGTGAGATCAGGTGGATGCACAAAAGGCTAAGATACTTCGAAAGGAGGAATTAGTCTGAAATAGAACAAGGGTTGCTTTAAACGATGTTGCAAGTCTTGCGCTACGAAAGGGCCTCGATTCATCTTTGGATACTTAGAAAAGTTACTAACAGTTTATTATATACATGTTATAATACAAGAGTACCTGAAACCGAATGCTTCTCTTAACTGTTAAACCGCAATCACCAACTGCTGATCTACCGGAGGAATTACAATCACGCATCACCCACTGTAAGTCTTCTTTGTATTTACAGCATTTAATTTCTGTATTTACTTTTCCGCTATCAAAACCAAAAACCCCCAAAAAATCACGTAGTTAATCAGAGCGCTAAAACCTCAATCAACCATAAAACACGCTCCCCCCAGTTCAATCACCCTAAAAGAATAGCCTATTCCCCTAATTCCCTTGGGTTCGACCCCTACTTACCACTTACTACCCAGTAGTGTAGTCACAAGTAGCGGATATTATAAATTTATTTTGTACAGAGAACACTGCACCTTAACGACAGTGCAGTGGGCTCCGTCAAAATTGGCGCCGTTGCCGGGGAATTAGCCGTCGAATAAGCTATTCTTTCGTTCCCTCCCATGACCTCATGACGCAACCACCTTCATATGCATGGACAACACGGCACCTTCCACTGTTCAAAGGAACAGATGTAGAAGATCCAGTACTACACTGTCAGAGCTTTCATTACGTTTGTTGCCACATTAAACCTGAGAATGAAACGTTAGAGGAATTTAAGCTTAAATGCTTTAAATTCTCTCTAACGGATTTCGCAACAATCTGGTATTACGCATCACCAGCTAGCAGTGCAGTACGTTTCGTGGACATCTGCGCACCATTCCTAAAAGAATTGTCCCCACCATCCTTACGCCAAGAAACCCGCGAGAAGATCCTGAACCTTCAACAATCCCGGGATGAGACTTTGAACGAATACTACATGAACTACGATGCCATCGTCTCAAGCTGCCCGCACCATGGATTTACGAAGAAAATTCTTCTACAAAAATTTCTTCGTGGGATGAGATCCGAAGAACTGGGAAGAGTTAACTAAGCAATGAAAAGGTCTGCCATAAACTTCACCATTGCAAACATGTGGTACCTTATAATCGGCCTTGCCGCTGCCACAAGACGAGCACCCCAAATTGACGAGGAAATGCAGACAGAAGAAGCTGACCTAGAGGCTGATGAAGGAGAAACCACCGAACCGTCAGAAGAGACTCCTGAACCGTCTGAAGAATCAGACATGGAAAGCACCGGAAGCAACAAAGTAGGAGTCCAGAACACCACTGACGAATTTCCCAGGCCATTCCCGACTATCATCACCCAGGCAACTGAAACTACCTACGATCAGTTCGTCACGAACCATCAGAACGAGGCAGAACCTAGCCTCATGAGGCCTTCCCGATTTTTCCCCTTGATCAATGAGCAAGTCGCAGCAAACTATGCAAATACGATCCAAGAAGAGACTGAAAGGAGGATGGGAAAAGGGCCCGAGCAGAATCACTCTTACATGGAGCACGCTTACGCCATGACTAGACAAGACAGCCCTAAACAGGAGAACACCCAGTTCAAAAAGCTGATAGTGAAAGGTCCCTCGCCTTCTCAGAGACGTTGGAAGGAGATACCATCAGAACTGGACCCAAACCCGTCATCTGCTAAAAAATCAGGAAGACTCACCGCAAGAATCAAGGTCGGTGGAATCAAAAAGTTTGACCTCAGCCACCCATGGGACCCAAACCAGTAATCCACAACGAGGTATCGTCGAGCCAACGACGTAAAACAAGTGCACTGGTCGGGAGGTAACCCGACACTATCTTACTTTCTGCACTTACTTTCAGTACTTAGTTTTAAGCTTGCATGACTTTTGAACTAAGGCACGCCTTCGTTCAAAAGTGGGGGGTGAAAACCGCCTGTGTACATAAATAACATGCTTGCTGTTTTTTCTTTTTTAGTAATAGTATCTTTTTGAACATATGAATTTAAGAATGTGAAAAAGATAAATCAGAATTCATGCATTTACCTTGTGAAAATTCAAACTGTTTAAAAACTTAGAATGTAACTTTCCATTTGTCCTTTGTGCTGAGATAACTAGAGATGTAGAGTTGACATAAACTGCCCTAGAAGGACTTGGGAAGCAATCAAAGGATCAGATCAAACTATATGGTTTTCGAAGTCAGTGGAGGCTGCACTTCGGGGTTCAGTGAATAATTGAGTCAAACTCCGCCAAGAAGCATCTATGCAAAGGCGAGGACGGGAATCAGACCGTCCTCTCTCTAGTCAAAATAGCCGAGAAAATAGATAAGCGACCCTCATCTTGACCCGCGCAAAACGACGAAGACGAGAGGAGAGGGGAGGTATTTCCATAGGCTTGCGGGCGATGATTGGACCTCCCAAGAAGGCTAATAAAATGGACTAGCAAGTCACAAAGAAGCGAAAAACTCAAAGAAGAAAATCAAAAGAGGCCAAAGGCCCAAAATTGTGAAGGTTTTAACCAAGCAAAAGTGAAGCACTCAACAAAGTCAAATCAAAGGCCAAAGGCCGATTCACTACAACAAAAAAGCAGTCCCTCGCCAAAGAAAAGAAAAAAATCAAGAAGGTTCAACTCACTGAAACCCGAACCGAATCACGTGCATGAAAAAGCTACAAGAAGACCATATAGTACGAAACGATCCCGAGGCTGCAACCCAGGAACCTGAAAAAGGCTATCTCCCGAGACATCCAATATAATTTGCATCTCAGCACGGAGGTACAAGTATTAAGTTTCTTCTATTTATTTACACAGTTTAAATTGGTAATAAGTAAGCAATGCATGAATTAGGATAGATCGAGTACCACAGTCTAATTTTCATATGCCAAAACCGAACCTAGAACTTACGCCCTTTAATAGCATTGTTCGGGACGAACAACTAAAAGTGGGGGGTATTCTGATGGACCATAATTGTACGAATCAGAAACACAGTTAAACCCACCAAATTAGACTGTTTGTCTAGTTAACTTTTGTCTGTTAGTCCCGATATATTTCCACAGGGCATTTTAGAGACTGAAGTGAAAACACGCTAAGGAGAGGATTTTATGCTGAAAAGATAACAAGAGTCAATCCAAGGTCAAGATCATATGCCGACTGAAGAAATATCAAGGATCCTGACGTGAAATTGACCATAACAAATTAATCAGAAGAATCAGGAGAGGAATCAAGACAGCCCGGGAAAGGAACACACTGACAGTTTTGTGAAAAGACTGCACAAAACTGTACAAAACTCACATATGGCAAGATGACTTGGTGACTTGATGAAGAGGTGGCCAAGGGAGGAGCTCCTCCACCCAAGGCAACCGGCCACCGGCGGCTCCTCCACCCAAGGCAACCGGCGGCTTTTCCTCCTCCACATGTGGTGGCTCCTCCTCCCTTGATTTGCTCATCCAATCTCCATGCAACAAGTGCCCTCATCTTAGCCCTCCATTTCTCCTCCCCATGGCTATAAATACACCCCTCCTCCTCCTCACAAATGCATCCCAAAATTGTAAATCACTTCTCTCTCTAAGTTTGTTACTTGTAAGTTTGGTTCGATTTTGAAATAATACTCCTGTTTGTTCTTGAGTATTATACTGGAAATTATAATACTCTTGTCGGTTCTCGAGTAATATAATACTGTAGAGAATACTCCTGTTGGTTCTTGAGTATTCAGTAGGAATTAGGAATACTCCTGTTGGTTCTTGAGTATTCCACCCCTTTCCCTCTTACTGTTTCCAAAAACCCCCGAGTATTTAGCTATGGTATCCATCTCTATGGATATTCGTAGCTAAACTCTTTATTCGGTGGAAGGTATTTTCTTGTATTATATAATGTTGTAATATCTTTTAGTTTCATTTCTTTGTATTCAAAACTTGTTCTATGTGCCATTTATAGTCAGAATTTCCAAGGTTGAGTGGATGCTACGAAAGGGCAAAACTCTTCCGTGGGGTTCGTGAACATACTCGGGTAAGTGGATGCTACGAAAGGGCAAAGCTTATCTGAGAAGTTCGACTCATCTAAAACACCACTTGGTCAATCGTAACTGTGAGATCAGGTGGATGCACAAAAGGCTAAGATACTTCGAAAGGAGGAATTAGTCTGAAATAGAACAAGGGTTGCTTTAAACGATGTTGCAAGTCTTGCGCTACGAAAGGGCCTCGATTCATCTTTGAATACTTAGAAAAGTTACTAACAGTTTATTATATACATGTTATAATACAAGAGTACCTGAAACCGAATGCTTCTCTTAACTGTTAAACCGCAATCACCAACTGCTGATCTACCGGAGGAATTACAATCACGCATCACCCACTGTAAGTCTTCTTTGTATTTATAGCATTTAATTTCCGTATTTACTTTTCCGCTATCAAAACCAAAAACCCCCAAAAAATCACGTAGTTAATCAGAGCGCTAAAACCTCAATCAACCATAAAACACGCTCCCCCCAGTTCAATCACCCTAAAAGAATAGCCTATTCCCCTAATTCCCTTGGGTTCGACCCCTACTTACCACTTACTACCCAGTAGTGTAGTCACAAGTAGCGGATATTATAAATTTATTTTGTACTGAGAACACTGCACCTTAACGACAGTGCAGTGGGCTCCGTCACATACGATCCCCTAAAGAACAGTTATCCCTCTAATTCCCTTGGGTTCGACCCCTACTTACCACTTACTACCCAGTAGTGTAGTCGAGAGTAGCGGAAAATATAAATTTATTTGTACAGAGAACATTGCACCTTAACGACAGTGCAGTGCGCTCCGTCAATTGACTTGGGGTGCTAACAAGCACGTGTGAAAAGATCGTCATAGTTTCAAGACTTATGAAACGATGAGAAAAGGAGATGTCCTTAATATGGGAAACGAGTCAACCGCACCAATACTTGGCCAAGGTACTGTAGTGTTAGAGTTCAGTTCGAGAAAGATCCTTGAGTTGTTAAATGTATTACATGTACCTCTTATCCAGAAAAACTTGGTTTCCGGTAGTTTGTTGAACAAATCTGGTTTTAAGCAAGTGTATGAATCTGGCAAGTATGTATTGTCAAAGTGTGGTGTCTTTGTGGGATTTGTCTACCTTTGTAATGGCATGTTTATGTTGAATGTAAATAAAGTGGTGAATTCTGTTTACATGCCTTCTACTAGTGATGATTCTATTTCTTGGCATGCTAGATTAGGACATTTTCATTATTAGCGATTGCAATTAATTTCTAAGGAAGGTTTAATACCTAAAGTTGACATGAATGTTGATAGATGTACTACATGCATGCTTACAAAAATCACTAGGTTGTCATTCAAAAGTATTTCAAGAACATCAAACTTGCTCGAACTTGTTCATAGTGATTTGGGTGATCTGCATTCTACTCCATCTTTAGGGAATAAGAAGTACTACATAACTTTTATAAATGATTGTTCTAGATATTGTTATGTGTACTTGATGCATGCTAAAGATGAAGCTTTAGACAAGTTTAAAGTGTATAAAGCTGAAGTAGAACTGATGCATGATTTGATTAAGAGACTTAGAACTGACAGAGGTGGGGAATATTACAATCCTGTATATTTCCAGTTGAATGGTATCATTCATGAGACTAGAGCACCTTATACACCACAGCAAAATGGTGTGGCTGGAAGGAAGAATAGAATCCTAAAAGAGATGGTTAATTCCATGTTGTCCTACTCTTGTTTGAGTAATGGATTTTGGGGTGAGGCTATGTTGACAGCCTGTTATTTACTAAACAGAGTTCCTAACAAAAAGAACAATACTACTCCTTATGAACTTTGGAACAGAAAGAAACCAAATCTGAATTATCTCCGAGTTTGGCGATGTAGAGCGGTAGTGAGGCTACCGGCTCCGAAAATAAATCTTTGGGAGAAAGAGGTGTTGATTGCATCTTCATTGGATATGTTGAACATTCTAAAGCATATAGGTTCTATGTGACTAGAACGAATGATTCCATTTCGGCTCACACCGTAATTGAATCAAGAGATGCAATTTTTTATGAGAATCATTTTTTATCGATTCCTAAACCTCAAGATTTGATTTCTAGCACCACAAGGACTGATTTGGAAGATGAAGTGAGCCCTTCTTCTAACAGTACATCGTTTGAGCCTCGTAGAACCAAACGGGGAAGGATTGAAAAATCCTTTGGACGGATTATCAAGTTTACTTGATTGAGGGTTCTAGAGATGATATTGAGTATCAATACTCATATTGATGATGATCCTAGAACCTATGAAGAGGCTATGAGGTCTCAAGACGTGTCTTTCTGGAAAGAGGCAATCAACGATGAAATGGATTCTATCATTGGGAATAATACTTGGGTATTATCGGATCTCCCACCGGGTTGCAAGCCATTAGGTTGCAAATAGATTTTCAAAAGGAAAATAAAGGTTGATGGATAAGTTGACAAATTTAAAGCTCGATTGGTTATCCAAGGTTTTAGGCAAAAGGGGGGTATTGATTTTTTCCATACTTATGCTCTGGTTGCTAGGATTTCCACTAATAGGTTGTTGATTGCACTTGCTGCGATTAACAATCTGGTTGTACACCAAATGGATGTTAAGACAGCGTTCTTAAATGGTGATTTGGATGAGGAAATCTATATGAAGCAACCGGAAGGATTCATTATGCCGGGAAATGAAAACAAGTCTGTAAGTTATTCAAATCATTGTATGGGCTAAAACAAGCACCCAAGCAGTGGCATCAAAAGTTTAATGAGCTAATATTGTCTAGTGGATTCAAGTTGAATCAAGCAGATAAGTGTATTTATAGCAAATTTGACAACTCCGGAAATGGAGTAATTATTTGTCTGTATGTTGATGATATGCTGATTTTTGGTACTAACCAAAAACAAGTAGACCATGCTAAGGACTTCTTATCATCAAGTTTCGCTATGAAAGATATGGGAGAAGCGGATGTGATTCTTGGTATTAGAATCAAGCGTGAGAACAAGGGTTTAACGTTGTCACAGTCTCACTACGTTGAGAAAGTGCTTAAGAAATTCAACTGTTTGAATTGTTCTCCGGTTAGCACTCCCATGGACTCAAGTGTGAAGCTTTTACCTAACACGGTTGATCGGACACATTAAAATCTAGATGATAATTTGATGAAAGGATTAGCCAGGGACTTGGTGTACAAATCATGTTTAGGGATGGGCTTATAGCACATCAAAATATCTTATCGTAGGACACCGTAATTCCCTCTTGGTATGACGCTAAGAGCTGAATTAAGCACAAGCCTATTCTGAGAGATTTGAAGCACATGGTTTTATCCATCCCAAAGTTGTGCTTGTTTCCTGCTGAGAAAGGGAGGTTAAAGTTTAGCTTCTTAATGGATCTTTTGGAAAAGTGCATTGCAGGTGCATGCGAAAAGAATCCACCTATGTAAGTGTGAAGTGAGCCGCTTCAATTAGCTTGTGTTTGGCTAAGTATACACTTATGAATGGATAGGGACACATGGCTGAAATAGTGTCAAGTTGTACTTCGAATAGTAGTAAACTTGTGTGTCTTATTTTCCCGTACTCAAATGGGTTGAAGGGTACAATTCGTAGAACACCCCGATTCTCGAGTATTGGAAGATACTACAATATGTGAAGTTCAAACCTAATGGACACTTCACTTATGCGCAATGTTTTGTTCGATTTGAATGCTTTTAGTGTTCAAGAGTATAACCCTAAAATGGGGGAGGATTCTTGGAGATTTTAGGGTTTACGGGTTATAAAACATGTATGGGCCTTGTAAAATGTTTTGTGAAATAAATGAAACATTTTAGAACTCATTTTAGCTATGAATTGCGCCAACCGGTCGGCTGAGCTGAGGTCTCAAAGCCAACAGGTCGGCTGGATTGAGGACAGAGGACAGTACCTTTGAGATGTTTAGTCAACCGGTCGGCTCATTAGCCAACCGGTCGGTTGGGAAACAATGTATCGCGTCCAAGGAAGACGTCAATACTGGGTCGTGCCCAGCGCTAATGTCTTCACCCGGCGTGACGCTAATGTCCTCAATGGGCGCGCGGCAAGTCAGTTTCTTATTTTGAATTGGAAGTTTATCCGATCGAAAATCACTGATTCGAATGGGTCTTTGAGTTCGTTTTGGATATCGAACAAGGACAAAGAGAAGAGGCGACGAAGCTCTGGTCCTGATTTTTGCTCCTTCAATTTAATTGATTTGTTAGATTAGTTTTACTTGTTCCGTTTCCTTATTCTAGTGGAACATCACTTGTTTTATCTCGGTTCGTATTTCGGATTCCCTATTCGGGAGAAATACTGAATTTGGAAAGCGAAGCTACTTCGTGACTCAAGAAGAATCCAAGTCCCAATTGATTGAAGCGTCAATAGAGGAATCCGGAGTACTACACAATTTGTCAATCCAGAAATGGCGAGGTCTGCAAGGCAGCCTCGCCTGAAAATATGAAGGCATTAGCTTGGAAATGCCAGGGGTTTGGCCACCCAGGGACAGTTCGAGAACTCAATGAGATAGCGAGAATCCACAGTCCTAAATTAATTGGTTTACAGGAGACAAAATTGACGATCGTAGGTTAGAAGCTATTACGAGGAAGCTAGGGTTCTAGTGCGAGTTCAATGTTTCCAGGCGAGGTCTGGCAGGCGGTTTGGCGCTGTGGTGGACTGAGGAGGTAAACCTAACTATCCTATATTATTCAAACCATCACATTGACGCACATGTAAAGGAAACGGAGGTTTTTATAGCCACTTTATTCTATGGAGAACCGTGTATGGGGACGCGTTCGATCACTTGGAACTTGCTTAGGAGATTAAACTCTCTTTATGATTTGCCTTGGATTGTTTTTGGTGATTTTAACGAAGTGTGCTTCGGATGGGAAGTGAAGGGAGGAGGATTAGGGGAGAATAGCAGATGAAAGCTTATAGGGAGGTGATGATGGATTGCGGGTTATCAGATTTTGGGGTTTGTCGGCAACCCTTTTACTTTCTCTAACAAAAGGTTGGGGACGCTGGAAACTAGTGCGAGGTTAGATAGAATGCTCGTTAATGCTAGTTGGAGAACAATGTTTCCTCGCGCCAAGGTAACCCACGTTTTATCTATCTCCTCAGATCATCTTCAGTTACTCATAAACTGTTCTTTCTGTGCGTGGTACACCAAAGCCAAGCACTTCAAGTTTGAGCCTATGTGGGTAAGGAGTAAGAAGTTTGGGGAGGTCCTTGAAAATGCTTGGAGTGTTAGCGGTGGAACAAATGCCTCTCTCTCAAATAAATTAGAATGATGTAGCAATATATTGGATAAATGGAGTTTGGCGAGGTTCAGCATCACATAAATCAGCTCAAGCAGGAATTGGAGTTAGTCAGATTTCAAGTAAGGGACGAGGAAACAGTAGCGAGGGAGGAAAGTATTGTAGCTGCCATCAATGAATGGAGAATGCGAGAGGAGATATATTGGAGACAAAGAGCGATAACGGAATGGTTGGAGGGAGATAAAAACACCAAGTATTTCAATGCATGGGCCTCCCAAAGGAAGAAGACTAACACAATTTCAAAATTGCTGAACAACAACAACGAATGGGTCTTTGACGAGGGGCAGATGAGTACCTTGATTAATGAGTATTTCATAGATATCTTCTTAAGCAGCTTTCGGAAAGGGCAGGAGGTAAATAGTCGAACATTTGATTGTGTGCAGAGAAGTCTCTCAGAGGCAGGGCCAGCAAGGCTTTGTGAACTAGTATTAGAATTAGAGATCAAAGGAGCTGTGTTTCCAAATGTGTCCAACGAAATCGCCAGGCCCTGATGGTTTTTATGCAATGTTCTATCAGAGATATTGGCATATCATTAAAAATTTAGTGATTGACAGACCGCTCGTCGTTAAAGCGATTTGTGCAAATAAATTTATAGTCCGCTACTCGCAACTATACTACTGGGTAGTACTTGGTAAGTAGGGGTCGAACCCAAGGGAATCAGGGGAATAGATGTTCTTTGAGGGGGTTGTCCAGCGAGAGAGCGTGTTTTAGGTCGGTTGGTTGGTTTTAAAGCTACTAGCTAAGTGATTGATTGATTGATTGATTGGTTGGTTGGTTTTAATACTGGAAAGCAAATTACAGTTTATAATTAAAGAGAAATGTTCGGTTTCAGGGGCCTTGTATTATATCATGTTTATCATTGACCTTTAGTGAATTATCTAAGTATTCAAAGATGAATCGAGGCCCATTCGTAGCGCAAGACTTGCAACATCGTTTAAAGCAACGCTTGTTCTAAGCAAAACTAATTCCTCCTTTCAAAGTATCTTAGCTGTAAGTGCATCCACTTGATCTCCCAGTTACGTTTTTGACCAAGTGGTGTTTTAGATAAGTCGAACTCCTCGATAAGTTTTGCTTGTGACAGCTTCCACTTACCGAGTATGATCACGAATTTCCACGGCAGAGCTTTGCTTGTGACAGCTTCCACTCAACCTTGGAAACTCTGACTTGATATACGGCACATAGAACAAGTTTTGAATACTAAGACTAGACACTAAGTTAATAGTCTTAAAACATTTTATAATACAAGTGCGCCCCTTCTACCGAACTACTAGTTTAGCTACTATTCATCGCTAAGAATTACTTACAACCGTTGAAGCGCCAAGGGAGCTATCCTTTATTTCCAAAGCCAAACTTACATATACATAACTTAGAGAGAGAAGTGAATTTTACAAGTGAGGGATGATTTCAAATGAGGAGGAGCTCCTCCTTATATAGCCATGGGAGGAGGAGGAGATGGAGGCAAGTGTTGCATGGTGATTGGAGGAAAAAATGGATGGAGGAGATGGCCACACATGGAGGAAGGAGAGGAGGAGGAAGGAGGAGGAGACATGTGGAGGAGGAGCAAAAGCCGCCGGTCAAGGGAGGAGGAGCCGCCGGTTGCCGGTGGTGGAAGGGGAGGAGCTCCTCCCTTGGTCACCTCTTGCCCAAGTGGTCGGTCATCTTGCCCAAATGTGAGTTTTGTACAGTTTTGTGCAGTCTTTTCACAAAACTGTCAATGTGTTTTCTTCCCCGGACTGTCTTAATTCCTCTCCTGATTCTTCTGATTAATTTATTACGAGTGCTTCAACGTCAGGATCCTTGATATTTCTTCAGTCGGCATATGATCTTGAACTTGGATTGACTCGTAACATCTTTTCTGCTTAAAAAGCTCCTCTTTAGAGTGTGTTCTCTCTAAGCTCTGAATTACCCTGCAAAAATATATCTGAACTAACAAGCAAAAGTTAAATAGACAAAATGTCTAAATAAGGGGGTTATACTGTGTTTATGATTCGTATAACTTTGGTCCATCAGATTACCCCCCACTTTTAGTTGTTCGTCCCGAACAATGCTATTAAAGGGCTGTACTATAAGTTGGCTTTGAAATATGAAAATTAGACTGTGGTACTCGATCTATCCTAATTCATGCATTGCTTACTTATTACCAAATTAAACTGCGTAAATAAATAGAAGAAACTTATTACTTGTACCTCCATGCTGAGATACAAATTATATTGGATGTCTCGGGAGATAGCCCTTTTTAGGCTTCTGGACTGCAATCTTGGGATCGTCTCGCACTATATGGTTTTCTTGTAGCTTTCTCTAGCACATGATTCGATTCGTGTTTCAGTGAGTTGAGCCTTTTTGATTTTCTTCTTTGGCGAGGTACTGCTTTTTTGTTGTAGTGAATCGGCCTTTGGCCTTTGATTTGACTTTTTGAGTGCTTCACTTTTGCTCGGTTAAAACCTTCACAATTTTGGGCCTTTGGCCTCTTTTGATTTTCTTCTTTGAGTTTTTCGCCTTTTTGTGACTGCTAGTCCATTTTCTCAAGCCTTTTTGGGAGGTCCAATCATCGCCCGCAAGCCTATGGAAATACCTCCCCGCTCCTCTCGTCTTTGTCGTTTTGCGCGGGTCAAGATGAGGGTCGCTCATCTATTTTCTCGGCTATTTTGACTAGAGAGAGGACGGTCTGATTCCCGTCCTCGCCTTTGCATAGATGCTTCTTGGCGGAGTTGACTTCAATTATTCACTGAAAACCCGAAGTGCAGCCTCCACTGACTTCGAAAACCGTATAGTTTGATCTGATCCTTTGATTGCTTGCCAAGCCTCTCTAGGGCAGTTTATATCAACTCCACATCCCTAGTTATCTCAGCGCAAAGGACAAACGGAAAGTTACATTCTAAGTTTTTAAACAATTGAATTTTCACAAGGTTAATGCATGAATTATGATTTATCTTTTTCACATTCTTAAGTTCATATTTTCAAAAAGATTCTATTACTAAAAAAGAAAAAAAAACAGCAAGCATGTTATTTATGTACATAGGTGGTTCTCACCCCCCACTTTTGAACGAAGGCGTGCCTTAGTTCAAAAGTCATGCAAGCTTAAAACTAAATACTGAATTTAAATGACAGAAATTAAAGTGTGGATAAGTAAGATAGTGTCGGGTTACCTCCCGACCAGTGCACTTGTTTAACGTCGTTGGCTCGACAGTACCTCGTTGTGGATTACTGGTTTGGGTCCCATGGGTGGCTGAGGTCGTAGTGTTTTGGGGTTAAGTTGACCTTGCCGTGGTAATGTTTGGCTTGCTGCCCGTTTACCGTGAATCTGTTTCCATCGTTCATGCTTTCCAACTCAAGCATTCCATGATTGTATACTTTAGTCACAGTATAAGGGCCGGTCCATCTTGATCTTAGTTTGCCAGGCATCAACTTCAATCGTGAGGAAAAGAGTAGCACTTGTTGTCCTTCCTCAAATGAGCGTCGGAGGATGAATTTGTCATGATATAATTTCGTCCGTGCCTTGTAGTCTGTTTGCTCTTCATATGCCTCAAGCCGCAATTCTTCAAGTTCGCATAGCTTAAGCTTCCTATCTAGTCCGGCAACTTTTAAATCTGGATTGCACTTCTTGAGTGCCCAATAGGCTTTATGTTCTAATTCCACCGGAAGGTGGCATGCCTTTCCATTAACAAGCCGAAAGGGGGAGGTTCCAATTGGCGTCTTGTATGCTGTCCGATAAGCCCAAATGGCTTCATCTAGCCTCTGACTCCAGTCTTTCCTATTCGACTTTACCATTTTTTCTAAAATTCCTTTGATTTCGCGGTTGGAAATCTCTGCTTGACCATTGGATTGGGGGTGATATGCCGTGGATGTCCGGTGGTGGATATGGTAGCGTTTTAAGGTGGCAGCCATTATGCGATTGCAGAAATGAGTTCCTTGGTCACTTATTATGGCTTTGGGTACTCCGTACCTACAAAACAGGTTAGTGCGCAAAAATTCTATGACAGTCTTTGCATCGTCGCACCTTGTGGCCTTGGCTTCTACCCATTTTGACACATAATCTACAGCAACTAAAATGTAAGTATAACCGCATGAGACTGGGAATGGTCCCATAAAATCAAGACCCCAAATGTCAAAAACATCGTTGACTAATATGGGTACTTGATGCATTTCATTTCTAGCTGACATATTTCCTACCCTTTGACACTTATCGCACTTTTGACACTTCTCTTTTGCATCTTTAAATATACTTGGCCAGAAAAAGCCGCTATCTAAGATTTTTCTAGCGGTTTTCCTAGGCCCGAAGTGTCCTCCACATGCAAATTCATGGCAAAAGCTAATAACAGATGATATTTCAATATTGGGGATGCATCTCCTAAGTATTTTGATCTGGTCCTATTTTCCATAAATAAGGATCATCCCATAAGTATTGTTTAGCATCATGTCTAAGTTTCATGCATTGTGCTTTAGTAAAAGAGGGAGGAAATGTACCTCCTACAAGGTAGTTGACGATCGAGGCGTACCACGGTACCTTGGTTGAGACTGCATAGAGATGCTCGTCTGGAAATGACTCGGTTATGTGCCCTTCTTCTTCCCTTCGGACAATCCTGCTCAGATGGTCTGCCACAGTATTCTCAATTCCCTTTTTGTCCCTTATTTCCACATCGAACTCTTGCAGTAGTAATATCCACCGAATGAGTCTTGGCTTGGCCTCCTTTTTCTTCATCAGATAACGGATGGCAGCATGATCAGAGTATACTATTACTTTTGCTCCAAGCAAATAGGGTCTGAATTTTTCTAAGGCGAATATTACTGCCAAGAGTTCCTTTTCAGTGGTGGAGTAGTTCCGTTGAGCAGGGTCTAGGGTTCGTGAGGCGTAGTAGATCACACCCGTTTTCTTGTCAATCTTTTGCCCGAGAACTGCTCCTACAGCAAAGTCGCTTGCGTCGCACATGATCTCAAATGGTTTTTTCCAATCCGGAGTTTGAATGACAGGTGTGCTGGTGAGGGCCTTTTTGAGCTCATCAAAGGCTTCTTTGCATGTATTGGTAAATTCAAAAGGAACTTCTTTTTGGAGAAGAGTGGATAGGGGCAATGCCTTTTTGGAGAAGTCCTTGATGAATCGTCGGTAGAATCCTACATGCCCAAGGAAGGATTGGATGTCTCGGACAGTGGAGGGGTAGGGTAGAGTCTTGATCAGATCTATTTTGGATTTATCCACCTCTATGCCTTCTTGTGAGACGACGTGCCCTAAGACTACTCCATGAGTCACCATGAAGTGGAATTTCTCATAATTGAGCACGAGGTTCATTGAGACACATCGTGCCAGAACTGTATTTAGATTATCAAGGCAAGCGTCGAATGTATTGCCATAGATGGTGAAGTCGTCCATGAAGACTTCAATGAATTCCCCGATCATGTCTGAAAAGATGCTGGTTACTACCCTTTGAAACGTCCCCGGGGCATTGCATAGGCCGAACGACATTCTTCTGAAAGCGAATGTACCGAATGGACAGGTGAATGTAGTTTTCTCTTGGTCTTCAGGTGCTATGGGGATCTGATTGTAGCCTGAGAATCCGTCCAAGAAGCAAAAATATGGTTTGCGTGCCAGTCGATCTAGCATTTGATCGATGAATGGTAGGGGAAAATGATATTTTCTTGTGACAGCATTCAACTTCCTGTAGTCGATGCACATTCTCCAGCCGTTCTTGATTCTCGTTGTTATCATGTTTCCCTCGGCATCTTCTCGACTGTGATTCCACTTTTCTTGGGAACCACGTGGACAGGACTCACCCATTGGCTATCTGAAATGGGATAGATAACGTCCGCATCTAGCAGTTTTTGTATTTCCTTTTGGACGATTTCCATCATGATTGGGTTGAGTCTTCGTTGAGGTTCTCTTGATGGTTTTGCTCCATCTTCAAGAAGAATACGGTGCATGCATACGGCCGGGCTGACTCCTCTTAAATCGGCCAGTGTCCATCCGATAGCCAGCTTGTGTTGTTTCAGTACTTTTATCAAGCTTTGTTCTTGTCCTGCTTCCAAGCCACTCTTGATAATTACTGGGAGAGTATCATTATCTCCTAAGAAGGCATACTTTAGATGTCCAGGCAGGGGCTTTAATTCTATTTTGGGGTCTTGCATTACCGAGGGCAAGAAAGTATTTGATTTGAACAATTTTACCTCGTTGACTTAATGTTCTGGTGTGAGAGGCTCCGAGATTGTTAAGTGGGCCACCATTTCGTGCAAGTCTTCAGTGAATTCGTATGAGCTTTCGGCTCTGTTGAGTATGGCTTCTAAGGGATCTACTCTTGGTTGTGATTGAATTTCTTGGACCAGGTCGTCCAAAGCATCGAGAGCGTGAACTTCCTCGAAATCCATAGGGTGCTTCATTGCTCGGAATATGTCGAAGCTGAAGACTTCTCCTTCTACTTCTATTGAGAGCATTCCACTTCCACAGTCTATCTTCATTTTTGCTATTTTTAGAAATGGACGGCCGAGAAGGATAGGTGCATGATTAGTAGATCCGCCATTCTCCATTTTTAAGACGTAGAAGTCTGCTGGAAACACTAATTTGCCTACTTGAACCAGGACGTCTTCAATTTTTCCCTCAGGCTGTTTGCACGATTGATCAGCTAATTGAATAGTGAGACCGGTGGGTTTGAGCGGTCCAATCTTAAGGCATGAGTAGATAGAGAAGGGAAGAACATTGATTGATGCCCCTAGGTCTAGCATGCAGTTATCTATCCTGATGTTGCCAATTTTGCATGGAATGGTGTAAGTTCCAGGATCTCCACATTTAGGGGGGACTTTTCGCTGCATGCCTGCCGATACATTCCTACTTATTAGTTCCTGATCGTTTCCAGCATTCCTCCTCCGGTTGATACAAAGTTCTTTAAAAACTTGGCATACCGAGGAATTTGCTTGATGGCTTCCAAGAGGGGAATGTTGATTTCAACCTTGCTGAATAATTCCAATACTTCTTTATCCATGACATGTTGTCTTTGCACACGTGTAGGTACTGGAAATGGAAGTGTTGTGCTGATTCTAGGATTTTCGGTTCAGGGTATCTGTTCAGGCCCGTGTTCCTATGACGTATTTTCTTCTTCTTCGGACACGTCCCGTTCTTCCTCAATTATGTCGTCGTCTTTATCGGTTGCTTCTTCCTCTAGAGTTTTGAGAGTTTCAGGCCTCGTTTGATCTTCCCTGGGCAATCTTGGGTATTTATCCTCCTCTTGTTCTAAAGATTTGTTGGCAAGCGTTTTTCCACTTCTAAGAGTCAAGGCATTCACATCTTTCTGTATGCCTTGAATGGTTTGCAAGAGGAGTCTCCCGGACTCATTAGCGTGTGCGGAGTCTGAGGCAGCGAGTTGAGAGATGTGCATTTTCAAGTCCGATAACTCTCCCTTGGTTTCGGTTTGGAATTGATGCATAGTAGTGCCCAAATGCTGCACAGTATCTGACAATTGCGCAACCATGTCTTCAAGTGACTTGTTTGGTCCTTGATGATTGTTCGACCTTGCTTGGTAATGGTCTGTTGGCAGGGCTTCTTGGTAGAAAGACTGCGCTGATCGAGGGACAGCTGGTTGTGTCTCTGTCTGAAGATAGCTGTTGTTGTTACGCCAGCCTGGGTTGGATGTTTGACCGTACTGTCTATTTTGTCCAGCTCTGTGGTTGTTGTATCCTTGATATCCTCCCACTGCATTCACATCAGCCGGTTCTTCTTCTATCAATGTTGGGCATGCGTCCGTTTTGTGGTCCGTAGAACCACAGAACTCGCAAGGTTTTACCGTAACTGGCTGTCTACGTATGATCTCAGTCATCATCTCCTTTAACTGTTTCATCTCTTCAGTTATGGAGTTTACTAATGCCTCGGTTTGTGCTACCCTTTTTCAGCAGTGGTCTCTTCTCTAAATCGAGCATTTTCAGCAACGTTGGCGATGAGATTTCTGATGCCACTTAATGATAGATTCATCATGGACCCTCCCGCTGAGGCATCCAAGAGCATTTTGTCTAATGGTCTTAATCCATCAATGAGGTACTCGATGACGATTTTCTCGGGCAGTCCAAGGGTATAGCAGCTCCTTTCTAGGTGATTGAACTTTTCCAGGTAATCGTACATGGTTTCATTGGGACCTTGTTTGATTTCCTGTAGTTGTTTCCTTACTTGCATTGCTCTTCCAGCCGGATAGTATTTGTCTAAGAATTTCTTCTGCATCTGAGCCCATGTTCTGATGCTTCCGGAAGGCAATGAAAGGAACCAGTCGCTTGCCGAGTCTATGAGGGAAAAATAGAACACCTTTAACTTGAAGTCGTCCATATTCACTCGATTGGGCTTTAGATTCTGGCAAATGCCATGTATGCGTTGGAGGTGAGTTGTGGCAGATTCTCCTTGAGATCCTGAGAATTTTGGCAGGCTGTGCGCCACTGATGCGTTGATGGTTATGTTTTCTAATTCAGGGTTCTCATAGATGCACCACGGCTGTGTCTCGAAATTAGGGGCATTTAACTCGCCCATAGTTGGTTCACGGTAGTAGTTGTCCCCGTAGTAGTCATCGAAAGCAGGTTCTCTTCTTGGCATGTATCGAGGTTGAGGCTGTGGTCGTGGGGGATGGATAGGAGGTTGTACTGGACCAGCTGCATTTCGGTCCTCTGGTAATTCTTGGTTTCTTCTTACTGCTACCCTATCACGAGCTCTTCTGTTTCTGATGAGTTGTTCCGTATCGTCGACGAATGGAAACGTTACCTCATCATTTTGATCGTACAGGTTTATTTCTTCGTCATCCTGGTAGTCATGGTGACTTTCTTCGCGAGACATGGTTGTTTTGAAGCGCGTAACGATTCAAAGAACTTTATCCGATGGCTGATTCCCCGGCAACGGCGCCAATTTGACAGACCGCTCGTCGTTAAAGCGATTTGTGCAAATAAATTTATAGTCCGCTACTCGCAACTATACTACTGGGTAGTACTTGGTAAGTAGGGGTCAAACCCAAGGGAATCAGGGGAATAGATGTTCTTTAAGGGGGTTGTCCAGCGAGAGAGCGTGTTTTAGGTCGGTTGGTTGGTTTTAAAGCTACCAGCTAAGTGATTGATTGATTGATTGGTTGGTTGGTTGGTTTTAATACTGGAAAGCAAATTACAGTTTATAATTAAAGAGAAATGTTCGGTTTCAGGGGCCTTGTATTATATCATGTTTATCATTGACCTTTAGTGAATTATCTAAGTATTCAAAGATGAATCGAGGCCCTTTCGTAGCGCAAGACTTGCAACATCGTTTAAAGCAACACTTGTTCTAAGCAAAACTAATTCCTCCTTTCGAAGTATCTTAGCTGTAAGTGCATCCACTTGATCTCCCAGTTACGTTTTTGACCAAGTGGTGTTTTAGATAAGTCGAACTCCTCGATAAGTTTTGCTTGTGACAGCTTCCACTTACCGAGTATGATCACGAATTTCCACGGCAGAGCTTTGCTTGTGACAGCTTCCACTCAACCTTGGAAACTCTGACTTGATATACGGCACATAGAACAAGTTTTGAATACTAAGACTAGACACTAAGTTAATAGTCTTAAAACATTTTATAATACAAGTGCGCCCCTTCTACCGAACTACTAGTTTAGCTACTATTCATCGCGCTAAACATTATAACTAAGGAAATAAAACAGTTGAATAAATACTAAGAATTACTTACAACCGTTGAAGCGCCAAGGGAGCTATCCTTTATTTCCAAAGCCAAACTTACATATACATAACTTAGAGAGAGAAGTGAATTTTACAAGTGAGGGATGATTTCAAATGAGGAGGAGCTCCTCCTTATATAGCCATGGGAGGAGGAGGAGATGGAGGCAAGTGTTGCATGGTGATTGGAGGAAAAAATGGATGGAGGAGATGGCCACACATGGAGGAAGGAGAGGAGGAGGAAGGAGGAGGAGACATGTGGAGGAGGAGCAAAAGCCGCCGGTCAAGGGAGGAGGAGCCGCCGGTTGCCGGTGGTGGAAGGGGAGGAGCTCCTCCCTTGGTCACCTCTTGCCCAAGTGGTCGGTCATCTTGCCCAAATGTGAGTTTTGTACAGTTTTGTGCAGTCTTTTCACAAAACTGTCAATGTGTTTTCTTCCCCGGACTGTCTTAATTCCTCTCCTGATTCTTCTGATTAATTTATTACGAGTGCTTCAACGTCAGGATCCTTGATATTTATTCAGTCGGCATATGATCTTGACCTTGGATTGACTCGTAACATCTTTTCTGCTTAAAAAGCTCCTCTTTAGAGTGTGTTCTCTCTAAGCTCTGAATTACCCTGCAAAAATATATCTGAACTAACAAGCAAAATTTAAATAGACAAAATGTCTAAATAAGGGGGTTATACTGTGTTTATGATTCGTATAACTTTGGTCCATCAGTGATCCACCGTGCGAAAAGATTTTTCAGTTCTAGTAGGATGGAGCAAGGCATGAATGAAACGCTTATTGTTTTGGTCCTAAATATTAAAAAGCCTAAGAAGATTGAGAAGTGTAGGCCTATCTCACCATGTAATGTGTCGACTAAGATCGTAATGAAAGTTCTTGCTAACCGGCTCAAAGACATCCTTCCAGATATACTATCAGATGCTCAGAGCGCGTTTGTTCTGGGAAAGCTAATCATAGATAACATTCTGCTGGCACATGAGGTATTACATCATGTCAAGACCAGAAGAAATCAGAAGAAAGGTTTCTTTTCGATAAAAAATGACATGAGTAAAGTGTATCACCGGGTGAAATGGTCATTCCTAGAAGGTATGAGGCTAAGGTTGGGATTTCCGGTCCCATGGACAAAGCTGGTCATGGAATGTGTAAGCTCTGTTAAATAAAAAGTGAAACTAAATGATTTCGTTAATGATATTCCTCCCCGGAAAGGGGTCTCTGACAAGGGGACCCCTTGTCCCCGTATCTATTCTTGTTATGTTCAGAATGGCTCTCTAAGTGAATTGGCGCTGAATTGGCAACACACAATCTCAAAGGGAACAGAATCAGCCAAGGTGCACCTAGTGTCTCACATTTATTTTTTGCCAATGATAATATTTTTTCATGAAAGCCACGGTGCAGAATGCTATAAGGTTCAGAGCAGTTTTGAATGATTACGAGTGCTTATCAGGAAAGAGGATAAACTCCGTCAAGTCTGAAATAATTTTTAGTAGAAATGTCTCGGATAATGAGAAGCAGGCTATCGCTGGAAATTTCAGCAACACAGACCAAGTATTTGGGCCTCCCCATTGTATTCAGCCTTAACAAAACTAAGGTTTTCAAATTCATCTTGGATAATACATGGAGGAAAGTCCTGGGATTGAAGGAATTACAATTATCAACAACTGGGATAGAAATTCTCATAAAGTCGGTGCTGCAAGCTTTACCAACATATGCAATGATGTGTTACAAACTGTCAGACAATGTTTGCAAGCGGTTAGCAAGAATTATAAGAAAGTTCTGGTGGAAAGTTGATGGTGAAAACGGATGTTCCCTTGAGTGGCATGTATTTGGCAAAACTACGTTAGACAGTTCGAGCAGGAGTTCAGGGGGAGTTCGATCATATCCTGGCCTTGTATTATATTTGTTTATCATTGACCGCTAATGATCATACCAAGTGTTCAAAGATGAATTGAGGCTATTTCTAGCGCAAGATATGATCATGCTAAGTATTCAAACGATGAATCGAGGCTATTTCTAGCGCAAGACTTGCAACACCATTTAAAACACTTGTTTTATGCAAAACTAATTCCTTCTTTTCGAAGTATCTTAGCCGTAAGTGCATCCATCTGGTCCGTCATTTCCGATCAAACCAGATGGTGTTTAAGATGAGTCAAACTTCTCAAATAAGCTTAGCCATTCCAAGCATCCACTTATCAGTACAAGTTTACGAACCCCCATGGTGAGCTTTGCCATTCCAAGCGTCCCCTCAACCATGGACGTTCTGACTTAGTATATGGCACATAGAACAAGTATCGAATACAAAGGTATACTAAGAGTAAAGTCTAAAACATTTATAATACAAGTACGCCCCTTCTACCGAACTACTAGTTTAGCTACTATTCATCGCGCTAAACATTATAACTAAGGAATTAAAGACAACAGTTAAATAAATAAATACTAAGAGATACTTACAACCGTTGAAGCGCCAAGGGATTCTTTATTCCAAAGTAATATTACATATTTTTTGTGCCCACAAAAGCTAGAGAGATTTAGAGAGATTTGTAGAGAGAGAAGCTCTCCACATTTTGGGGTGTTTTACAAGTGAAGGGGAGGCTTGTATTTATAGCCAAAGAGGAGGAAAATGGAGGGTGGAGATGGTGGGCATGTGGAGGAGCATCCAAGGGTGGAGGAGGAGGGGAGGAGCATGTGGAGGAGAAGCCTCCACATGGAGGAGGAATAGTGAGCCGCCGGCGGCTTTGGGAGGAGGGGAGGAGGAGCCGCCATGTGTCCCTCCATGTGAGGAGGAGCATCCCTTCTAGAAGCTTGTAACCTCTTCACAAAAGTCATCGGTTTGACCGGAGCTTTGGCCGGAGCTTCTTGGATTTTGGAGAGTGTATTTTGAATGAAAATGTCATTCTAAGATGATCTCAAGAAGGAACCTAAGCCAAATTCCGCTTGGAACATGGTCGAAATCTCAAATCCGATGAAATTGCCCTTGTTTGGCCTTTACCGGGCTCGGTGCTTTTGCCTTGCGTTCTTGTCCATTTGCCGACGGTTCTAGAATATTTGAGTGATTCCAAGTCGGTTCCATGAAGGATGTTAAGGCTGATTTTGAGTGTAGCATGGTCGTGACCTAGAATGACTCGTTCTTCATTTTCCGCTTAAAAACTCCTCCTTAGCGTGTTTTCTCTCTAAGTGCCAAAATACCCTGTAGAAATATATCGGGACTAACAAGTAGAAGTTAAATAGACCAACAGTCTAATTTGGTGGGTTTTACTGTGTTTTTGATTCGTATAATTTTGGTCCATCAGATCACCCCACACTTTTAGTTGTTCGTCCCGAACAATGCTATTAAAGGGCGTGCACACAATCCATGTAAAAACTTTGAATATGAAAGTGAGACTATGAACTAGATTTATCCTAACTCATGCCTTACTACTTATTACCAAATTAAACTGTTTAAATAAATAGAAGAAACTTAATGCTTGTACCTCCGTGCTGAGATGCAAATTATATTGGATGTCTCGGGAGATAGCCCTGTTTAGGCTCCTGGACTGCAACCTCGGGATCGTCTCGCACTATATGGTTTCCTTGTAGCTTTCTCTAGCACGTGATTCGGTTCGGGTTTGACTGGTTTGAGTACTTTGATTTTCTTTTGGCGAGGGACTGCTTTTTGTAGTGAATTGGCCTTTGGCCATTGATTTGACGCTTTGAGTTCTTCACTTTTGTTCGGTTAAAACCTTCACAATTTTGGGCCTTTGGCCTCTTGATTTGCTTCATTGAGCTTTTCGCCTTTTTGTGACTGCTAGTCCATTTTCTCAAGCCTTTTTGGGAGGTCCAATCATCGCCCGCAAGCCTATGGAAATACCTCCCCGCTCCTCTCTTTTTTTGCCGTTTTCGCGCGGGTCAAGGTGAGGGTCGCTCAACTATTTTCTCGGCTACTTTGACTGTCGTTTTTGCGCGGGTCAAGATGAGGGTCGCTCATCTATTTTCTCGGCTACTTTGACCGGAGATAGGACGGTCTGATTCCCGTCCTCGCCTTTTGCATTGCATGGCGGAGATGACTTCAATTTTCACTGAAACCCGAAGTGCAGCCTCCACTGACTTCGAAAACCATATAGTTTGATCTGATCCTTTGATTGCTTGCTAAGCCTCTATAGGGCAGTTTATGTCAACTCCACATCCCTAGTTATCTCAGCACAAAGGACAAATGGAAAGTTACATTCTAAGTTTTTAAACAGTTGAATTTTCACAAGGTTAATGTATGAATTATGATTTATCTTTTTCACATTCTTAAGTTCATATTTTCAAAAAGATATTATTTATTAACTAATATATACAGGTGGTTCTCACCCCACACTTCTGAACGAAGTCGTGCCTTTCAACAAGACTGAGTTCAAAAGCCATGCAAGCAGATGTTATACGAGAAGGAAATGTTATTAAGGAAAAGGAAAGACAGAACTCCCTTTAAGGTGTCGAGTGAATGACATGGCACGAGGCTGGATAATCGAGGGAGTTCGGCTGGGGCCTTGAACTCTGAGCGTAGCCCTATCTGGCCTAATGTTGCACCCAAGTCCGATTCCTGAATAGTCAGTTCTTCTATGCACCAAGTGGGTGAGAGCAACTTATTGAAAAAACTAAATGACAGAAAATAAAATGACAGAAAATAAAATGACAGAAAGTAAGATAGTGTCGGGTTACCTCCGGACCAGTGCCTTTGTTTAACGTCGTTGGCTCGACGATACCTCATTCCTGGATCATAAGTAGGGATCCCATGGATGCTTGAGGTCGAATTTCTTCTCGGTTGTCCTTTTTCTCCGAGAGGGTGAGGCTTCTTTGACCATAGCTGCTGGTCCATTGAGTCGTGCTTTCTTGTTTCTCCTTCCGGGTTTCCATTCTTTCGGCCCATGTCTTTGCCGCTTCTTCATGTTTGAATAGTTGGCACTTTCGCGAGTTTGGAAGTTAGGTTTTGTGCCTTCAAACATCGGCGACCACAGGCAAGTTCCCATGTGAGGCCTCTTCTTGGTGGTAGCTACGAATGGTTGTCTTGGAATGATTGAGTTCCCGTGTGGTTTTTCTTGGCTTGTGACGAGAGAGATTTCCTTTGTCGGCTTTTTTGGCTCATGCTCTGCCTCCAACTCCCCTTGTACCGCATCATCATTGATTATATGATCTTCGGTGGTTATGATCGGCATGAAACGTGAAGGGTTAAGTTGAGGCACTTCGACCATGAGGACTAGGTCTGTTTCAGGTGCTCCGACAGTGAGGTTTAGGTCTTTCTCGGACAGTTCGGCAATGAGGTCCGGGACTTCCTCGGGTGCTTCGAGCGCAAGTACCGGGCCTGGCTTGATTTCTTCGGCCGCTTCAGCAGTGAGGTTTGGGACTTCTGTAGGCTCGGCAGTTAGGACAGTGATTTCCTCGGATGGATTGGTGATAAGGACCGGGTCTGATTGGGGCA